>JAPDDO010000149.1:0-245525 GCA_027422415.1 Schizothorax lantsangensis | reverse complement strand
ACGCCCTCTTTTTGTTCTTGCTTCCGGAGATGGAAACACTTCAGTTCATTCCAAGAAGACAACAAGACTCCAGCGTTATCTACACTTACTGCCTTCATCTGATCGATTTATTATTTTTATTATTGGCAGTATCAGAATACGAGCACACATAAAATGACATGATGTTACACACTCTTGTTACAGTAGGTGGCGGTATGCACCTAAAACTTGTTTGCAATCCGCCATTAACCAAGAGAAGAAGAGAACTGAGAGAAAGTAGTATTGTAGCAGTAATGAAGTACTCGCTTCTCAGCAAAGCTCTGTTGTTGTAGATCATTAAATCGTGATGTTGTCTCAGAAGTCTGTCTGAAGTCTCTTTCGGAGGAACAAACGCTGTCTGTAAAGTCATTGTTGATAAAGGAGCGAGTCATAAAGCTTTCGGACGCAGCGTCGAGTCTGAGGAGAGCTCAGTAATTCCTTTAGTGGACTTTGATAAATCCTTCATAGTATCATTAGTCCAGTATGTTGTGTCCTCATTAGCTGCTGCTGCCCCTGTTTGTGCTTATTTTGCTTAAAGTATCTGGTTTAAGGAAATATTCAAAACCATACTGCGTGATCCAACTCAGAGTGAATATTTGTGTATATAACTGTAGACAAGAATCTGTTAAATCTTTCTACGCACTTTTTAAAATGTATGATGTTCTGTATGTAACAAAGAAACAAAAATACAAAAGTACAATCTTGAAATGTGTTTTTGTTCTAAATATTATAAGTGAATATAAAATCAGTAACTGACCCCTGTATATTTTATTACAGCATCGCAAAGAAAAAACAGGGCCTTTGATACTTTTAAAAAAATGTTTTTAGAAATTTTAAAATAAAAAACCAGGAGAAAACGAGGTTCACAAAAATAAAAGCAATCCCCAACCTACTGCTTCAGGAATAATGAATAATTGTTTACAGATAACGAATAAATGATACAGAGAACAAATAATTGTCTACGAACAAAAGCCCTTAGTGTCGGATTACAGGAGGACTCAAATATAGCTCAGTCCTTGTAGTCCCTGTTTCCACAACTCAAAAAAAAAATTACTCACCATATTTTAATATCAAGTCACACCGTCGTGACACCAGCGGCACACTACAGGAAAATAAAAAAGGTTTTTATTTAGCACTAAAAGGGTTCTGTTTTAGAACCATTTTATTAAGAGTGTAGTTATTATTATAAACTTTACAGGCACAAATCTCATGTTTCTGTCGTGAGAACTATTACATTTATTTGAGCAATGACCACAATTATCTAATGTAATATTAACATTACAATTTATGCAGCAGTGCCATCATTTTGGCACCAATCATTAACATCAGATTAATGTTTAACTCATTTTACTAAAAACTTTGTAATTATTAGTGTTCAGTCACACTACATATTTCGTTCCATTGATTTCCATTAAAACACAACGATTTCATTAAAACACAAACGATTCCATTAAAACACAAACGATTTCATTAAAACACAAACGATTTCATTAAAACACAATGACAAAAACAATTGCGAGGGACTGGAAGGTTTGATCTGCAAATGTGTATCAAGTTAAGATGTATGACCTAGAAGTTACTTCACATATAAACTGTGTGATTGTTATCAGACCATAATATCTTAATTGTTGTTTTAATGATGTGCAAACTGACATTATCGAATATGTCACTCATTTTGCCAAAAACAAATAAAAGCACATCTTGAGTCCATTCATAAAGACAGTCACTTGCTCAGTTTCTAAATGAATGAATCGTTTGAGAATTTTTATTTCTAATTCTAGCATTATTCTGTTTATTTATTAAAATAACAGCAGATATCTAGGAAGAAAAAAACATTTAAAAGTATAAGTCAGAAAAAATGCAAGTTTGTAACCAACAACCCTCAGTCTGTTGACACAAATGAAATGAGCTTTAAATGAGCATTTTCAGGAGATCTGAGACATCAGCATATTAAATGAGGTGAAAACAGCAACTATTGACATGAAATAAAGAGTGTTTTCAGCAGCTGTTAATATTGATGAGTCTCAGACGATCAACACTCATTCAACAAGACATTCAGGATCATCAGCAGATCATCTCACTTTATTCTGAGTGTTTGCTGTTAGAAACTGATTATAAGAGTCAGGATATAAGATAAAAGCCTATAAAACATGCTCTACTGACAGATAATACTGTTATTATCACAATATGACATGAAACATCAATAATAACACAATAACACAAACACTAATGACACTCATCTTCATCAACCACTACAGGTTACAGCAGTCCATATGAATCTAAATATAGTCTGCTTTTATGATAACTATACATTCATTTCAATAATCAACTTAGATCAAAGAAGACAAAGATCATAAACCTTTTAAAATAAAGCAGCACAAGGAATATTTATTGTTTCCATTGTCAAACTTTACTCATATTTATCTATATTAACATAGATTTAAAATGCCTCACGTGGCTCATTATAGGCTCAGCGTAAAGTATTTAGCAGTTTCTGTTCCAGTATATTTTAACAATTTAAAGTAACAAATTTGATCTGTCAAAGATGTCAGAAGAGTAGAAATAAAATCACAGCAGAAACACTTGATAGATTCTTCAATGAAGCTCCTCCCACAAGAATCACATCATCAGTGAAGCTCCTCCCACAAGAATCAGATCATCAATGAAGCTCCTCCCACAAGAATCACATCATCAGTGAAGCTCCTCCCACAAGAATGACATCATCAGTGAAGCTCCGCCCACAGTAATTCAGCAATAAATGCTGGAATATTCCCATCAGTTCACAAGTGAAGACGAGCATCAGAGCATCAGGAAGAGCTGAAATCTGATCAAAGACTGAGTTTATTAAAGAGGACAGAGAGAAGATGAGCGATCCAGAACCCTGCAGAATCAAACACACTGAAGATACTGAACAACAAACAGGTTGCTGTTTATTCTTCTCTCTTTATTAATAATGCTGATGGTTATAAAGCTTCAAGCAGATTTAGATTTGCTGTAATAGGAAATAATCTTTAGATCTCTGCAATAATACAGCTGAAGCATCAAATAATAAGCAGAGCTGCATTTCTGTTGCTACAAAAGTATGATTGTATTTGTCTTTGGTAGTTTGTTTTGGAGTGTGTAATTATCTTTGTATTGTTCTTCTTGTCAGTAGCGGCTCCTGACCGTAAATTTAGTTTGGGCAGATTCTGGTTCGTAGCACTAAAAACACTTTGTAAGCTTTATATTGTAATCGCTGAACACATGCGGACAGAATTTTGTCAGAGATCTAATGTTCTTGTGTTATCCTGTGGGTGGCGTGCTAATGTTGATTTACAGACTTGAAGTACATACAGAAAATACTGTATAATAATGGTCTTAATATAGTATTTATCAGCTCCAGATGTTGATTTACAATGTTACCAGTTGTGGAGGAAGTCAGGCGAGGAAAATAGATCATATGTCTATTCTCAGAACAAACATAAAACAAACACAATAGAACCATATAAAGGCTTTTCATGTGAACATTAAACTAAAGGATTTATACTTTATTAATTTGATACACTTCTCCACAGAGAAAAACAGAGGAGATGTTCTTTGTTCTGTAATCTCTCTCTACTTGACCATCTCTGCCACATATGTATAAAAACTAAATTGAACAAACAATTTAACATTTTAATTTAATATCAAACACAAAACCTCTTTAATCAAATGTGTTAAATTTATCTTTTCTGATGAGTTAAAACGTCTGTCCTGATGTGGACACGCCCAGTAATTGAGAAACGCCCTCTTTTTGTTCTGCTTCCGGAAGATGGAAACACTTCAGTTCATTCCAAGAAGACAACAAGACTCCAGCGTTATCTTCACTTACTGCCTTCATCTGATCGATTTATTATTATTATTATTGGCAGTATCAGAATACGAGCACACATAAAATGACATGATGTTACACACTCTTGTACAGTAGGTGGCGGTATGCACCTAAAAGTTGTTTGCAATCCGCCATTAACCAAGAGAACTGAGAGAAAGTAGTATTGTAGCAGTAATGAAGTACTCGCTTCTCAGCAAAGCTCTGTTGTTGTAGATCATTAAATCGTGATGTTGTCTCAGAAGTCTGTCTGAAGTCTCTTTCGGAGGACAACAACGCTGTCTGTAAAGTCATTGTCTGATAAAGGAGCGAGTCATAAAGCTTTCGGACGCAGCTGCAGCGTCGAGTCTGAGGAGAGGTCAGTAATTCACGGTGTTTCACATAGAAACACAAACATGAGACACATTTTCCATGTTTGGACTGATAATGTGCTGTTACTGAATGTCTCGTGATCACTGAGCGTAATGCATTGCTGCTAACGCTTCTCTTCTCTTTATTGATTTATCTTTGGCAGATCAGATTTGTTATAGTCGCTTTTAAACTTAGTTTTAGCTTCTGTATTATTATTAGTTATTGTAAAGTCTTATTTAATGTTTTCTGTTTCTCATGTCAGATATGTATAGCTATGTGTAGATAAGCGCTAATGTTGTTTAAGGGATCGTCTACAAATTCCAGTCATAGTGCAAAAACAAAACGTTAACTACGTCCAGTTATTAATTCAAATGAGTGATTTTTACAAAGTTGTATAAATGCTGAGTCCAGACTGACTTACTGAATGTGAGCTACAACATTTGTAATGTGGGCTCTTTTGCTGAATCACAGTAATTATGTTATAATTGAGTACTGTACATGTATAAAGAGGTAATTGAGTATGGCTCTTGTGTACTGAGTATAGGGTTGTAACTGTAGGAGATTTTCACAGTATGATAATCGTCTCAGAAAATATCACGGTTTCACGGTATGTGTTAAACAATAATTATTATCAGTAACAAAGACTCTTAAAAGAATAATAAAGAAGTTATTTGAATGAACAAATCCTTTATTCCAACAAACTTGAAACCATTTTAATTAAGGATTTGAAGTCTCCTTCTGAAAAATAAATAAATAAATGTAAAAACAATTAAAAATAAAGCTATAACACTTACGTAGATCTATATCACACTTTAACATTTTAATTAAAAAATTTAACAACTTTTATTTTTGGGAGAGTGCTGCACAACAGAGGTATACTAAGTTAAAACATGGACAAACATGATATTCCTTAAAAATAATGATAATTATGATGTTTAAATAAAGAAATAAAGCCCTAGAATTTAGTATTTTCTGTTAGGAGCTAGCTTGGTGTTTGTTTGTTGTTTAGGCCTTTGCTCACCCCTGAAGCTGTGCTTTCACTAGTGCTTCTGTAAATAAATGTATAAAGGATCTTTGATTGTTGATTTCAGTTTATGTTGTGACCTTACCCTAGACAGGGTCGTAACACATACAATCAGGTAGACAAGATTATTTATTTTCTCATGTAACACAAGCAATCAAACCAACATTAGCCAAGTTGATGCTTTGAAGAAAGACAGACACACAGCAACATGATAGAAAAAAAGATGAGACGCCTTTCTGTAAACATAAATTGAAAATGGTCTCTGATCTCTTATCAGGTGTTCTCCAAACTCTTCAGGCATTATAGGAGAAAACTCAGAGCTGTTACCCTGGGAAAAGGACGTTGCAATAATTGGGTGCCAATAATTGTGGCCAACATAAAATAGTGAAAGCATTTATTTCACAATGAGATTTTCTCCCCACTTTCAATTGTTTTACTTCAATGATAGGTTGGAATTTTGTGAATTTATTGAGTGAAAGATCAAAAGGATAAACAATGCAGATTTATTTTCACAGCTGCCTTTGCTCATATTTATCAAGGGTGCCAATATTAGTGGAGGACACTGTATAATTCTTCATAAATAAAGAAAAGAACATATTCAAATATGAGCCTTAATACGATTGTTGTTATTGAATTGCATTAGTCCCAGTTATGATTTATGCACGGCTGTTCACGGAAAAGTGAGCAAGACACGACAGATACAGTATCATGATTATGATTAAATAAGAAAAAAGACATATAACCAAATTAGGCTACATTTATTTTCATATTAAATATCTCAACACACCATTAGTTATGACATTAAGCATGTTTTCAAAGTTATCTTAATGTGGAGTCACAAATGTTTCTGTAAAATCTATCCTTAGCACAAAGGATTATGAGTCGGTGAAAGTCGTTATCAATTTTTGGCACATGACTGGACTTTACTCAAGGATTTAAAAGTTAAGCGGAGTATCCAGATGACCCGAGGAGGGCAGTAATACGCCGGGGATGCGTCTAGTCTGCCGCAAATTATATAGAAGAAGAAGAAGAGAGTGAGTCCTGAAGGGATATAGTAAATGAAATATATGAAAATCTGTATAGATTTAAGAATGAACATCATGATAATATTTATGTGGATACCAGCTCATTGGGGGATAAAAGGTAATGAAAAGGTTGATAGTTTAGCAAAACAGGCTTTGAAAATGAGAAGGTCATAAATATCTCACTTAGTAAATATGAAGCAAAAGCAGTAATTAAAGCATATACCACAAAGGAGTGGCAACATAAATGGGATACAGTAAATACAGGACGTCATCTTTATGAAATACAACGAGAAGTCGGAGTAGTGAGGATAACTAAAAGAAGCATCAAAGAGGAAAATATTCTAACAAGATTAAGGGTTGGACATACTATGCTGAATAAAACCTTAAAAATAATAAATAAACATCATTATGTGACACTGAAGACTGAATAATGATGCTGAAAATTCAGCTTTGATCACAGACGCATTTTATATTACATTTTTAAAATAGGCCTATATTGAAATAGAAAATAGTTATTTGAATGGTTATATTTCACAATATTGCTGTTTTTACTGTATTTTTGTTCAAATAAGTGCAGCCTTGGTGAGCATGAGACTTATTTAAGAAATATTACAAAATCTTACTAACCCCAAACGTTTGTGTACATGTAATATTTATTTTAAATAGGCTAGTTTGTGTAAGTAATTTTAAACTGGTTTTTAAAGTTCAAATGTATTCTGTTATGTTCTGTAATTGCTGTTAATAAATCTAAATTTATAACTTAATTTATGCAACTATATGTCATTACACAGTCCATAAATTAGTACAACAGTTAACAAAAGAAAAGTCAGTAAATTCAATAACTGAAGTGTAATTATGCTCTGCAGTCAGTAAGGTTGTTTTCTCTGTGAAGTGAGCTTAAGTGCGGTCATCTCTGCAGGGCTCTCAAACTCTGCTCCTGGAGATACAACACTCAAAACTCAGCGTCTCGTGTGGAGCTGATGAATGAACTCATTTCTCATGTACAAACTGTGATGAGGTTGTGAGTCAGTTTGGAGGACACATGAACACGTTTGTTTTAGTAAACTTCACCAAACTCACACTAAACAAATCAAAGAGTCATGTAAAACACAGTAAACCTTGATATTATTATTTGTGTCATTAGAATAAAATATTTGGATATAATAATAAAAGTAACTAAATTGAACATCAATCTCTTTTTTATAATTTAATTTAACAGTTTCATTTTATTGACAGTTTTAATAAACATGGACTTTCATTAAAAAGGCTTATTTCTGCTATTGCAGGCTTATTTTGTAAATGTAAGCTATTCATTTAAATTACATACAAGCGCAAACTGGGTGCTTAATGCTAATTTGCCACATTTGCAACATCAGGTGATTATGTTCACCCATCTATGCAAATGTCTCTTTCTGTATAGAGACAAAGAATGAATGAGGTTAATAACTGTCTGTCACTTCAGTTTATAGTGATTGTCTCATCAACACAAAACAACTTCAAGCAAATAGAGTTACTTCATATCTAAATTAATTCTAATTTTATTCAAACTAGAAGTAATTGTCCTCTAAAACCATCAGGAATCAAGTGAGAAGAAGTTTGCCGGTCAAACACTCAAAGATTGTATACATTAATTATATCCAATATATTTTATTATATTGTCACAAATAATTAGGCTATTATTAATGTTACTGGCTTTTATATGAATCTTGTGGGTTTGGTGAAGTTTACTAAAACACAACATTGTGTATTGTTGCAATCAGTGAGTGCTGTTGTAAATTTTTCTTCTAAAATGAGCATTTTTATCAAGCTTCTGTGTGTAGTTTCAGTTATTTCACATTAAGGCAAAGACAATAACTTATTAATTTCAATTAAGTGACATTACTGAACCTGCACATAGGAGCCTAATAAAAATGCTCATTCTAGAAGAAAATTTCAAACAGCACTTAAAGTGTACCATGCACTTTTCACTGTATGTTTATGCAACAATATACAAGATTGTGTCTGCCTTGTTTTCATCGAGTACAGAAATGTTTGTGTTTTTTCTTTGAAAACTTTGCACTTCCTCACATGCTTGCCTGCTGTTCTAAGTTCAAGGTCTTAGGACTCATTAAGAACTTTTAATTCATTTAAGTTCATTAAGACTGGAGTGATTTTGTGTTTTTGTATGTTCATGTGAACAATTGTTTTGATGTTCGTGTGATAATGTTGCTGTTAATGAATGTGATCTGTGAGAGGAATGAATGAGAACCGATACCAAGTTTTGCTGCTGCAATTATTTTTTTATAATGGGTTTTTTTCTCTGACATTTATCTTTGGTAGATCAAATTAGTTACTTTACATGGTTAAAATTAAGAACAGATACTGCTAAATACTTCATATAAAATGAGCCACATAGGACAGTTTAAATAAATATGATGAGATTTATAATATGGAAACATTAAAATTATGCTTTGTGGTACTCTTTCTATTTAAAGAAGTTTTATGATACACTGTCAGTTTCTGCACATATAAAACTATAACACGTTCATTACTTTATTGCTCTGAATGTAGTTATTAGAAATCAGACTATATTTAGATATTGTGTTCTCTAGTGTAGTTATTTACCTGTAGTTGTTTTTGGTAAATCGCCTTCTTCCACAAAGACATTCATGTTCAGTGAAGCTCCTCCTACAACAATCACACCTTCAGCAGTTCAGCAATAAATGCTGGAAGATTCCCATCAGTTCAGAAGTGAAGACGAGCATCAGAGCATCAGGAAGAGCTGAAATCTGATCAAAGACTGAGTTTATTAAAGAGGACAGAGAGAAGATGAGAGATCCAGAGCCCTGCAGAATCAAACACACTGAAGATACTGAACAACAAACAGGTTGCTGTTTATTCTTCATTCTTGAAGCCGTCGGATAAGTTTAATTTAATAAATTTGTTTTACACTTTGAGTAAATTACTTTGTTTAATTTCAATGTTAGAAAGTGTTCAAATGCTAATACTTTTGTTCTAATATAAACAATTGTGTATTTGTGTATGACTGTTAAATAAAGTTATTTTCAGAATTAAATTTTCTCGTGACTTATACACATGATTTGGACAAGATTAGGCTGGGACTCAGTTTTGGGGTTTCTGGTTAAAGGCTGGTGTTGATGTGCTTTGCTTATGGCTGAGAATCTGTACCAATAATAAAACCTATTCTGGCCCACTCCAGGGCCAGTTATGAGTTATTAACTGCTCAGACTTGGCCCAGTTATGACCCATGTATAGCCCCTGTCTGTAATTCAGATTAGGGCCACTCCAGGGCCATCGTTGCAGTAGTGGGCCGAGGGAAAAGTGGTTGTGTAAACCAGAGCTGGGCCAGAAAACAATTGATATGTGGGTGTGTCGTTTTAAATTTGAAAGGACAAATACACAAAGATATCCTATATCAAAATATTCTTCTAAACACTGTCGGTTATGTCTTAAGTCCCAAATATTTAGACAGACACTAGTCTGTTAGTTACATTAGTTTTTTGTTTTTTTTTAATTATTATTATTTGTCTATTATTACTTTTAAGTAGGTTATATCTTATCATTGTCACATGTTTTTATTTATCTTAATTTCCATATTTACATGCTGCAACATGCTGTGATTTTCAATGAAATATTTGATTAATAATTCCTTTAATCCTCACTCATGATGACTGTTGATGCTGATCAAATACCACGTGAGACTAATTTTCATTACTTTTCATTTATTTGTGCAGATCTGCTTTTTGAAAAGAAAAGCAAAAAACAGTGCACCTTATACAAGCACTAAGTAATATTCCTCTTATTATTTCCTCCTCTCGCCGCTTCACTCCAGTCCAGCGGGTGGCACTAAAACACATACGATTGTTTGCCAAACACCATTAAACCTCAGAGGAAGAAGTTCAGTTTCACAGCGCTCTCTGTTGTTTTGTTGTGATGCTGTTTTAATGCAAACTGTTAGAAACTGTTACAGTTTTTGAATCAGGTCAGTAAACACCTGTAATATTCTCATCCTCACAGTCATTTTGAAGCAAGCAGGAATATTTGGAGGAGTATCATCTGAACTGAGATCTCCTGCTGTGAAGATGGTGTTTGTTAAAGAGGAGAACACGAGTGAACCAGAAACCTGCAGAATAAAACAGGATGAACAAGGAGGTTGGTATTTATTCTTCATTCATATTTAATGACTGTTTGTGGTACATTAGGTTTACAAAGCTTTAACCCTCTGGGGTCTGAGGGGTTTTGGGGCTCTGGAGAAGTTTTGACATGCCCTGACATTAATATTTGTTTTCAGTATTAAAAAAATAAATAATAATATATATATATATATATATTTATATATATTATTATATATATATATATAAGAGTTTAATCACTCTTAAACCATTATTAAATATTATATTATATATAAAATATTTATTAATGGTTTAAGAGTGATTACACTGTTTTCAGCACAAACTGCTACAATAATACATGAGCAGCATACATGTTTGTGTTTTTGAGAAAACAACATTTAAACATTAAAATTAACCACAAATTAATGACATCACTTAATAACTTTATCTTTAATTAATCGGCACATTATCTGTTACAGGTAATTTAAAGTTATCATTGTGTTAAATTAGAAAATCACTGAATAGACATTACAAAAAAAGTTGCTTTAGAAAGACATGTTAATTCAACAACAATACAGGTAAATACTGAAATATGAAATGATTTTAAAAAAGAAACAATGCTCTAAATATAAAACAAAAAGCGCCACTATGTGGTGGCAAATCACTGTCTTAAGACATTCAGTCTTTCATTCAATCGATTCGTTCAAACTGCTGATTCATTCAGAAACGAAGTGACTGGCTTTTTAAATGGCTCTCTGAATCATTGACTCACTCGATTAGTTTAAATACATGGATTAATTCAGTAAAGAAACACCGCTGAGTGTTGTATCTAAAATGTAATTATTTGCACATTTACCTTATCTTCATTTTTAAGCTAAAACTTTTGATGTAACCTATTTTTTTTTTCTACCAGCCAATGATGATTCTGAAAGAAAACACGCAGTGTTTGTTAAAGTAACACATGCGACTTTCTCGCGCATCTGACTGACAGAACCGGGCGCTTGTACTTCAGCGTTGCTGTTAATGTTATGGCTATTTTAGCAAATAGTTTGCTTCATAAATTAAGTTCAACACAAGAGAGCCGAGTCGTACCACGCAGTGGAAAAGCACCAAAAGAGCCCGTATAGCGTAACTTCAGAAGCACAGGAATGTCAATACGACCCATTTCAGGGGCTGACAAAATTACATTTTAAAATCAATCAGAGCTATAGAAATGCATCTTAATATTTACAAGTAAATCTCCATTAGGGCTGCTCGATAAATTGCGATAAATCACAATCGATATTAGGCAAAAGCTGCGATATTCATGTGCGCATCTTGTCAGTGAAGCACGGTTCTGTGATCAGTAGTAAATCTCCATCTGATAAACTCCAAATACGCCCCGCAGAAGAAACCCAAGAAATCACTATTGTTGCAGCTTAATAAACAGAAGATTTAACTGCTTTCATTGATTCAACGTGACTAATAAACACACGACTATGACAATATATGTTTTATCTGAGTTCTTCTTTTTATAATTTTCCTTATAATAAAGTATATAATAATGCAGTGGTTCTCAACCTTTTTTACTCCAAGGCCCCCCTCCTCTCCGAGTCAATACTAATTAATACAATAACACTGATAAGATAATAATCATACTATGAATTCTACTGAGAACAATATAAAATGCATTAACGAGCTGCTGGATTCATGAATATCAATCACGTTGTCTGCATTGGCTCGAACTGATTTGCTGAAATCAAAACAGGGACGATAATAGGTGAGCGCCAGATTGTCGTTTGCGCATTAGTTCAAGTTCAAGTTCAAGTTAAGCTTTATTGTCATTCTGCTACATGTGGGAACATACAGTGGAACGAAATGTCGTGCCTCACAGGACCACGGTGCTACATAAATACAGACATACAACAATGAAGTAAAAACACTATAAACCTATACACAACTAACCTACTGACAGATTTTAACTATAAGTATACTATATGTAAATGTTTACCCTATACAAACTAAAAATAAAAAATCAAAGATAAAAGATACAAACTATACGAATACTTCACATAAATACTGTACATGTGCAAAGAGAAACATTGTGAGTCAAGCAGCTGGCTGGGGAACAGTGCAGGATGATTTGTAGTGCATGAGCATGTAAACATACATATATTGCTGAGTCTTTTTGTGGGATTGTGTACACACAGCAGTGTGTGAAAAGTGTCTAGTGCACATAGAGGAGAGTGTGTTACTACAGGTGGTTTGTACAGGCCCACTCACCTGTGTGTAGCACATTTTGAATAGCACAAAAAAAAAGTTTCATACAGTTTTTTTCTTTGGTGTGGTAAGGTTGGTCCATGTTTCAGGAGGTAGGGGTTTGCATGGGGTTTCAGAGGGGGGCAGGGTGATTTGAGTTCAGGGCTCTCACAGCCTGGGGGAAAAAGCTGTTGAGCAGTCTGGCGGAGTGGGCTCTGATGCTCCGGTACCGTCTTCCTGATGGCAGGGGCTGGAAGAAACTGTGGGAGGGATGGGTGGGGTCCTTCACGATGCTGTTGGTTTTGCTGGAGCATCGTGTAAGGAAAATTTCCAGGATGGAGGGGAGAGGGGCACCGATGATCTTTGCAGCTGTGTTCACTGTCCGCTGGAGGGTCTTGCGGTCAGCAGCACTGCTGTTCCCGTACCAGTCAGTGATGCAGCTGGTCAGCACACTCTCAATGGTGACCCTGTAGAATGTGGTGAGGATGGGTGAAGGGAGACTTGCTCTTTTCAGCCGGCGGAGAAAGTGTAGGCACTGTTGTGCCTTTTTGGAGAGTGACCATGGTGTTGGTGGTCCAGGTGAGATCCTCTGTGATGTGCACCCCCAGGAATTTAGTGCTGCTGACTCTCTCCACAGTTGAGCTGTCGATGGTCAGTGGGGGGTGGTCAGTGGAGTTCCTCCTCCTGAAGTCCATCACAACCTCCTTTGTCTTTTCCACATTTAGGGACAG
This sequence comes from Schizothorax lantsangensis, assembly GCA_027422415.1. NCBI lineage: Eukaryota > Metazoa > Chordata > Actinopteri > Cypriniformes > Cyprinidae > Schizothorax > Schizothorax lantsangensis. Next base: position 232,179 of record JAPDDO010000149.1, on the reverse strand, counting down.
ATTGTTAGTGCCACACCATTCAGCCAGCTGTGCCAATTCCTCTCTGTAGTGCGTTTCATCATTGTTGCTGATGAGACCTACCACTGTTGTGTCATCAGCGAACTTGATGATGTGGTTGGAGCTGAACTTGGCAGTGCAGTCGTGGGTCAGCAGCGTGAAGAGCATTGGGGTGAGCACACAGCCTTGTGGGGCACCTGTGCTCAGTGTGGTAGTGCTCGACGTGTTGTGGCCGAAACGGACTGACTGAGGTCTTCTGGTTAAAAAGTCCAGGATCCAGTTACAGAGGGAATTGTTAAGACCCAGCAGGTTTAGTTTATTTATGAGCTGTTGTGGGATTATTGTGTTGAATGCCGAGCTGAAGTCAATGAACAGCATTCTAACATAGGAGTCTTTATTTTCTAGGTGGGTAAGAGCCAGGTGGAGGGTGGAGGAAATTGCATCGTCCGTAGAGCAGTTTGGACGGTATGCAAACTGGAGCGGATCAAGTGTGTTGGGGAGGCTGGTTTTGATGTTGTGCATGACTAACCTCTCAAAGCACTTCATCATGATTGGAGTCAGTGCTATGGGATGGTAGTCATTTAGACAGGACACAGGTGATTTCTTTGGTACCGGTATGATTGTTGTGGATTTGAGACATGGGGACGACTACCTGGCTCAGCGAGGTATTCAGATATTGAAGATATCTGTTAGGACATCTGTCAGTTGCGCAGCACAGTCTCTCAGAACATGGCCAGGTATGTTGTCAGGACCCGCAGCCTTGCGTGGGTTAATCCTAGATAGGGTCGTTGGGAGGTGTGGGCAGTTTTTGTCCAGGTGTGTCATTCTGCATTTCAAACTGTGAATAAAAGTGGTTGAGTGCATCGGGGAGGGATGTGTCATCATCACAGGCCTGTGGCGGGGGCTTGTAGTCAGTGATGGCCTGAATGGCTTGCCACAGGCTCCGTGTGTCTCTGCTGTCTGTGAAGTGATTGTTGATTTTTTGAGCATATGACCGTTTTGCGTTTTTGGTGCCACAGGACAGATTGGCTCTTGCTGTTTTGAGGGCTGCTTTATCTCCTGATCTGAATGCTTCATCTCTGGTCTTTAGCAGCCCACGAACCTCTGCTGTCATCCATGGCTTCTGGTTTGCACGTGTGGTGATGGTCTTGGTGACTGTCACATCATCAATGCACTTTTTGATGGAAGCAGTCACAGTTTCAGTGTACTCATGCAGGTCTGTGTGGTTGTTGTAGGTGGCCGCCTCTTTAAACATGTTCCAGTCTGTGCACTGAAAGCAGTCTTGTAGTGTTGAGGTAGCATCATCTTGCCAAATTGTGATGAGTTTTTGAACCGGTTTGTCGAGTTTCAGAAGTTGTCTATATGCTGGGATTAGCATAACAGATGTGATCCGAGTACCCGAGGTGGGGGCGGGGTACAGCCTTGAACGCATTCTTTACTGTTGTGTAAACAAAGTCCAGTGTGTTTTTTCCCCTTGTTGCAAAGTTCACATGTTGGTAGAACTTTGGCAAAACTGTCTAAGTTTGCGTGGTTGAAGTCACCGGCTATGATGAAAAAGCCGTCGGGGTTATTTGTTTGTTGTTCACTGATGGTGCTATACAGTTCACGAAGCGTGTCCTTAGCGTTTGCACACAGGGGAATGTAAACCGCGACAATAACAATGGCCGTGAACTCCCGCGGCAGATAGAATGGTCGGCACTTCACAAACATAAACTCCACCAGGGATGAACAGTGTTTTGATAATACCGCAGCATTGTTACACCATTCTTTGTTGATATACACACACAAGCCACCTCCGCGGGTCTTACCAGATAGTAATAAATCTCTATCCGCTCGGTAGCTGGTTAGCCCGTGCTGCTGAATGGCAGAGTCCGGGATGTTGTCGTTTAGCCATGTTTCGGTGAAAACAAACACACAACAATCCCTTGCCTCATGCTGTGTACACCGACTGAGTTGAATTAAGTCCAGTTCCAGAGAGCGAACGTTTGAGAGCATGAGTGTTGGAAGAGCCGGTCTTGTGGGGTTAGCCCTTAGCCTAGCTCGTATACCGCCGCGCTTACCGCGCTTCCATCCTCTCTCACACCGCTTGCGACGCTGCCTTGTGCGGGTAGCGTCAGTAGGCGAGGCCGCGGTCTCGAGGTCTGGCTCCAGCAGTAAACAAAGGCCTCGTAGCTTCTCAGTATCCGCCGGCGAGAGTTGGTGTTTGTATGCGTTGCCGATATCCAAAAGGTTTTGGTGATCATATATGTGTTTTGGAGTGATTTCCTTATGAGTTAGTGGTAAAAAAAAGAGACGAACAGACGACATTAAAAGACATAAAAGCACCGTCTTTGGGACCCGGAGCAGCCGCTGCATCTGACCGCGCCACCATCTTGGTTCTGTCATCTACCGGAATGTTAGCTCCGCCCACTACTGGAAAAACAGTAAAAGTTCCAACTGGTAAAAAGAAACAGTTCTTAAAAGCTGAAGAATTCCAAAGGAACTCCATTATTTTGACAGGAAAATACAACAAAGAATATTGTTTACATGTAGCGCGTCAATTCTGCATGGTATGTAAGACTCTCTTGCTCTCTCTCTCTCTTTGCCTGTGAGAAAAAAGCAAAGTGATGGTGAATCATGCGCCTTCACACTAGAGTTTACGGTACATCAAATACAGGTGCACTACGCATCCATTCAGATGAACTGAAAAATAGCACAAATCGCATGACGGAGAGTGAAACTCTCAAGTGCTCAGTCAGAGTGTTCAGTGAGTGAAAATATATCTGTGCTAAACTTATACATAGCCTCCAACTCACACACTGGCAAGTAAAATCTGAGCATTTATTAGCCAGTGGTTAATATTAGACATCATTTAGTAACTCAGGGTGAAGATTTAGTCGCATATGCGAGTGATTTACTAGCAATGTGCTAGAATGCTTGTATTTCTTCTTCGCTGCTCTAAATAGTGGTTGCGAAGAAGAATTGATTTCTGATTTGCAGCGTTAAGCAAAGCTAGTGGGCATAACTATTGGTCTTGTTTAAGAAAATGGTATCGGATGGGTACATGGGTTCAATCACTAGCCCATACCGATGCCAAAAATTTTTGTGGTATCGGTGGAATTTCCGATACTAGTATCGGAATCGGAACAATGCTATTTTCAAGTATTCCACACAGCTGTTTCCAGCACTTTAAAACTCTAAAAATTATCCAATTGGACAAAACACAGTGGGCCTCATTTACGAAACGAACGTACAACCGAAATTTGGGCGTACGGTCGTTTCTACGCAAAACTTGGAATTTATCAATATGGACGTGAGCGGTGGCTACGATCAAATCTCACATCAGGTCTGAGCTCGTGTACGCAAGTTTTGAGTCCGCCTGAACTTGCGTGCAGCATAGAGAATTGTATAATGACAGCATTTTGTTCATTTAGATTATTTTCCTAAACCGACAAACAAAGCTTTTTTTTTTTTTTTTTTTCCTTTCAGGGATTTAGCTTTATGCGCAAATAGCAGCATAAACAACAGACCGTGAGGAATCACACACATCGTCGTATCACGCACCTGCAGCGATTCTGTGAATGGAGAAAAACAGAAATTATAAAATGAATAAAATAAATAGGGCTACACGAAATATATTTATCTTAATTAACAGATTAACAAAGGAAAAAAAAACAGTGCGACAAGTATAGGTCACTTTCGTTTTTGTGACACTCTTAATGCATTTTATTTGTTTTCTATAACTTTTTTTTTTAACTGATTAGTGATCATGCAGGTGCCTCACACGCACACACACACACACAACATTTCAGCGTTACTAACTTGACATTTCAGCCATTAATCAAACGAAAATGCAGCCAACCAAACATAAATTACACTGCACAATTCACAAGGTCCACTGTAAAATCAGTGTGCAGAGCCGAAACAAACATTTATTGCGCATGTGAAGGGTGATATTTTACATGGATATTGGAACTCAAGTGAAGTACAAAGCCTTGTTTACATTATAGATAATAGTTTAGCAACCAAATGTTACATGGCAAAAATGGAAACATTTGGATGTCGAATGAGAGGCTCGTGAGCCCAATGCCGTTTAGTTTCGCTTTAATTAATTCATTTTAGCTTGACGTTGTAGCCTATTCTGTTTATAATGAATGCCACTATAGCCTAATTTGTGTATTACTTCATAGTTTAATATAAAATTTTATAGCTACTAATTTTTTCATTCTTGTTTTGTAATACCGTTAAATTTAAAGGGTTTGTTGTGGATTAAGGAGAACTAAATAATCTATATAGTGTTTATAATATTTATAAATTTTTCGTTATGTTTACTGGTATTTAATATACATATAAATGAATGCCATTGTTTGCAATTATAAAGTTAAAGGGTGTTTTTGGAGTAAGATCTATTTCTCTTTCATGAGATTACTTCCTCTTTTTGGCCGGGTTTCGTTTCTCCGTGTCGTAAACTTTAGGGGCGAGGCTTCTAAACCGGGGTGTTTTTAGGGGCGTAATATTCAAATGACGATTGTTTTCAGCCGCCACATTTATCAATGTACGATCTTTCGTACGATGGGATTGACGGCATATGAATGTTTCATAAATCACACGTGAGCTCTGTCATAAGTTGATTTGTGCGCTCGGATCTGCGCTCGTTTCTACGTTAGATTGATAAATGAGGCCCAATGTATGTCAAAATATAGTTTTGTGGTTAAAAAGCACTTGTGTAAAATGTTTAAATACATAAAATTACCACAATAACCAGTAGATGGCAGCACAGGAGCACTTATTGGCTTATTAGTCATTCATTTGAACTTGCTTTATATTTTAACCCTCTGGGGACTGAGGTGATTTTGGGGCCCTTGAGATGTTTTGACATGTCCTGATATTTGTGCTTATTTCAGCTACTTATAACATACTAATGACCAACATGTATTTGTTTTTGTATTCAACACAAACCTTGCTACAATATTATGTGACCAAGGTGGATGTACATGTTTGTATTTTTTTAGAAAAAAAATATTATGCGTGGTTAGTAAGTTTTGGGGGGAAAAATGTAGCTGAAATAAGGCCATAAAACCCACACTAAATAGTCCTGAATAAGACTTTAGATTAATCAGTCTTGTCGGCTAGAATATTTACTTCACAATTAAGTGAGAATCATTCTGCTTACTCATTCACAGAAAACAATATATTGATTAAAAATTTTTAAGACATGTTTTGTGATTGAAACCTGTATGCGAGGGAGTGACAATGTCCTTGAATATTAAGTGATTCTCACCTGAGACACAAAGGGCCCTCCTCTAAAGGCTGCTAATGGCCCATCAGTGTGACTGACTTTGAGGCAGGTAAGAGAGAATGTGAGGAGATTGAACAAATGTTTTTTTTAATTATTTGTATTTTATTTACAACACCGTATAATCAAAACATACATAATGAAGGTCAAAGACACATTATTGTGCACACTGATCTAACCACAGAGATGTGAACAGACTTTGAGTCATTCCTGCAACAGATTCTGTTCAACAAGTGACACAAGTAAATCATGCCTGATATTTACGTGTGTTATTTGAGTGTTTCTGCTACTATCCATGGATTCAAGAAAAAAAAAAACATAATCAGTGGTCAAGGAGCTTGTTTTACCATATAATATCAGTGTAGTTGGACATCTGATGTTGATACATCACTCTCAGAGGAAAACAGTTTGCAGAAAGTCATCAGGATTCATCATATGTGGTGCAGGTATCTGATTCAATAAAATACAAACCAAAAAAAAACATTTGTGAGCATGTTAATATCAGGAGCATCTTTTTATATATATGTTTTATAGACTCACGCATGCTTTGTACTATCGTAAACAAAAAAATACATTTTATATCTGAGAAACTAATTATTATTGTTTAGAAAAAACGAACTATGATTTTGTAGTCATATAGCCTAGTATGTATGGCTTTGTACTACAAAAGATGTATTTTGTACAATAAAAAAATTATATTTTATATCTGAGAAACTAATTATTATAGTTTAGCACGCTATTAAATCCATTTGTGAACATTAAACATTTTTCTAAACATTGTAGCATTCATCATGTTGTCGTTTGGGAAAAAAAATAAACGCGTTCAAGTTTAAGTCACAATAACACGTTAACTAATGCAAAAAAGGAAACATTACTTACACATCAGATCGCTCTTCTCTTCTGGATGAACTCTTGCTCTGGATTTTTATCAAATCCAGCTTTTATTCAGTGTGTCTTCTTCCAGAAACGAACAGTAATGTTAGCGCGAGGAACGATCTGGCTTTGTTTTTGGGCGTCTCCTTGAGCACGCGCTCACGCGGCTATTTACATATGAACGCGAGGGGGCGGGATCGCATTAGAAATAATGAGTTAGACGGGACAGACTGAACATCGTGTTGATTTCATACGGATTACTTCATCACAGAATGTTTGTTTTCGATAAGACTTACTTCATTTCAAAGTAGACACTTCCAGCTTTCTATAGATATAACTCCCATGTCCGTGTGTTGAGTTTTCGCTGAGTTACAGTTCATTTTAGTGACGTATTTTGAAGATCAGCTCGCAGAGATGGAGAAGACAGAGAGCGCATCCTGTTTGTTTTCTTTTTTTTTTCCAAAACCACAAAGTTTTGTTGTATTTGTGAGTGTACACAAAAAAAATAGACAGTTCAAAGTTTCAATTGATGTATAACACTTATCTGTACGACCAAAATCGACGGAGTATTTTTAATGTCTTTTGCACTGGTCTTAAAAAAAACGAGTTGGTATCGCCGGTGATACAGCCGTCCCCTTAGGGTTAAAATGATACAATAACTACTATAAAACATCAGATCATCAAGAAATCAAATTCTGTCAAAGTTTTGCGCTAATTTTGTGTATGTAGTAAGAAAAGTTACAAATCACCAAACTTTTCTACACTTTGCATCTGAATTGCACATCAATTAAAATCACTGAAGTTGTAGGTCAGTTATATATAATGCTATAGAAGAATAATAGTACATTAAGTAAGAGTAGAATATATTAATTTTCTATATGAAAATTAGATTTTGCATGTTACTGATGTTACTAAAAGTAAATTTTGTATGCTTCCCAACTCAAGCTCAGTGCTTTACTGTCAAATGTGTATTACCAAGAATGTAATATTATTAGTAACTGCACTTATTAATGCAAAACAGTAGTAATTTTATGATTTTTGATACCCCACACACCAGCCACCCAGCGCTACCAAACCTGCTGCTGCCGCCACCATCTGTAAAAGTTAGTGGCGCTGCGCTCAAATGTTAGTCTGGAGCCCTGCACTGTTACATCACGCCCCATTCACACGGGGCGCCGGCGTCAACGCCTCTCGTTTACTTTGAATGGAGTGACGTCAAGCGTTGCCGAACTGAATTGTGGGTCCGTCGCGTCGCGTCGCTTCACTGGTGTTGCTCGCAGCAGAAGTTGAAAACTTTTCAACTTTTCAAGCGCCAACGCAGGCGTCAGCCAATCAGATTGCCTTATGCAAATACCCTAGCGCAGACGCTAGCCAATCCCGTTCATGCAACACCATAAAAGTATGTGATTGGCTGTTGTCACTATGACAGCGCGTCAGCACCAAGCTTCAGACACGCCCTCCGTCAAGCATTGACGCCGACGCCCCGTGTGAATCCAGCGGCAGGGTTCACTTTTATGTTCACATTTCACCATTTTTACTTCTATTTCAGAGTTGATTGAAGAAAAAGAGAAGAATCAAGAATCAAGTGAAGTTGAGGAGAAAAATCATGTCAAAACTGAAGAAAAACCTTTGAGTTGCCCTCAAACGAAACTGATAGATTTAAAGAAAAGAGCCAAGAAATCTTTCATCTGCACTCAGTGTGGAAAGAGTTTCACACGCAAAACAAGTCTTGAGCATCACATGAGAGTTCATACTGGAGAGAAACCATTCACTTGTGATCAGTGCGGGAAGAGTTTCACACGATCAGCAAACCTTAAGGATCACATGAACATCCACACTAGAGAGAAGCAGCACGCATGTGATCAATGCGGTAAAATGTTTTTATGGGCTTCAGTTCTGAAGAAACACTTGAAAGTTCATGCAAAGGAGAAGCCACATTCATGTAAATTGTGTGGTAACAGTTTTGTGCGTCTACAAAATTTGAAAGTAGGTCAGAAAATACATACTGCTGTGGGAGAGTACATGTGCTTTGAGTGTGAAAAGACTTTTACTTCAGCGACGTGTACAAAACTGCATGAGAGGATCCACACTGGAGAGAAACCTTATAAGCGTTCACACTGTGACAAGAGATTCAGTCATTCAACACATCTGAAAACACATGAGAGGATCCACACTGGAGAGAAACCTTATAAGTGTCCACAATGCATTAAGAGATTCAGTGATTCAGGAGACCTAAAAAGACATGAGAAGATCCACACTGGAGTGAAACCTTATAAGTGTTCACACTGTGACAAGAGATTGAGTTGGTCATCACATCTGAAAACACATGAGATGATCCACACTGGAGAGAAACCTTACAAGTGTTCACACTGTGACAAGAGATTCAATAGGTCAGGAGCCCTGAAAACACATGAGAGGATCCACACTGGAGAGAAACCGTATCACTGCACTGCATGTGGGAAGCGTTTCATTCAATCATCTGCTCTACACAGTCATACAAAAAACAATCACAGTGAGTCCCCGTACACACGGAGACACATTTAGCTGTATACATAAAAATTTTGTATCGTATCGTATCGCCGTTTCGTCCAGATGGATCTGGCGTTTTGGGAGCCTGAAACTGCTACTTTTTGAAACCGGGTCCCAGAGTTGATAAATCTGAAAAAAACACCTTTGCGTTTTCGTGTGTACAGCCAATCTGTATATTTTGTAAACAATGATGTCATCACCCCACGTCTCTACCCTAGTCAGACACCGCTACGTCACGTAACAGCAACTACAATAACAATGGTGGACTACATGATTGTGTTCTTTCTGCAGAAGCTACTGAGCCTATTACTAATTTTATTAGCTTTTCTTGTTGTTGTGTTGAGTTTGAATACAGCGAGGTTTATGCGCATGCTCCAAGTCGTCTTCTCTGTTTTTAGTGTATGTATCTCTGTGGCAGAATTACAGAGCCACATACTAGTCTGTCATGAATATAAATACTTATTTTTAATTTGTTCTTCGTTGTTGTTTTTAAAAAGTTATTTTTCGGTGTAAGATGTATTTAGGAAATGCATATGCAAGATACACTGTCATGTAGCTTTACAACTGATTCTTCTCTGTAAGTAGGAATGAATACCTGAACCCGGCATTAAATGAGCCCTGGGGCTAAATTACAGAAGACTAGTATCGAAAAGTGAATGTTAAAGGGCAACTATTATGCAAAATCCACTTTTACATGGTGTTTGTACATAAATGTTTGTTGGCAGTGTGTGAACACAACCACCCTACCAAGGTTATTTTCGTAAATGAAAACTAAAACTAAGACTAAAACGATTGATGAAAAAACTATTTCGTAAACTGAAATAAAATAAAAATGTAAAAAAATATTTCCAAAACTAAACTAATAACAGTTATTGAAAAGCTAACTGAAATAAAATAAGTAACAAAAATAAATAGTCGTTTTCGTAATCATTACGTTCTCACCCCTTGGCTGAAAAACTATATGAGCTGTGTGACAGTTTAGGGAAATACCTGTAAATGGCACATCACGCACATGAGGATATCTGACAGAGAGACGCAAAGCAGTTTAAAGCAGAGTCCTGCACGGGTCCTGATTGGTCAACGTGCACCAGCAGTACTTAACCTGTTAACCTGCACCCCCCATATTGGGAATCACAGCTGAAAATGACTAACTAACTTAAAATGGTAACAGCTCCTGACTTCAGTGTGCCACACACAGCCTTGATAAAAATTGTACCACACTGATTTTTTTTTAATTTCATATAAAAATACATGAAATCAGTCCTGGAGCAATCCAGAAAAGCAATGGGTTGAAAGTCACATGTCTCATGAGTTTATATTTCAAATCTGAAGAAGATACCATGAAAAATGAGATTCCTGCAGACATTTTTCTAGTCCCCCCCCCCCCCCCCCCGTTTGAGGAAAAATATTTACCAAATTATTGAAGGGTTCTACTACAAACTATTTAGTCATTATACATGCCACTGCAGTTTTTCAATTATAAAACTGTATACAGAATCTTAGACATCGTATAAGTGATTTATTTGAGCACTAGAATAATACAATAATAATAATTTTTGAGTGATGAAAAAAAAAAAACAATAATAAAAAAAAAACTTAATTACATACTGATTTCCTGACAAACAGATGCTCTCCTGCTCATACATTAGTAATCACATGCTGAAGATCATTCATACAGATGCTAATCATATTGATGGCTGCCCAATATAGTCAATATTCACATTATAATGGCCTTTTATATAGACTGCATTCACACTGATATCTGTGAACAGTCAGTAATTACATGCTGATTATCAGCCATACGGATGTTAATCACACAGATACAGGCACATTCTCCACAAAACACGCAAACATATATGAAAACTGCTGAAGAAGAAAAAAAAGAAATGTTTTTTCTTTTTTTTTTATTGTGCTAAAAAGATCGCTAAGTTACGCACCATCAGATGACAGGTGCATCACAGCGTGCGTCATGCGTCGTCGCGAGGTAGCGCCAGAATTCAAATAATCAATCTTCCGTGTATCTTTGACTTTTTTTTTTTTTTGATGATTTCATTCTGTTTGGGACATTGTCTGCTACAAAATCATGCTGTTTTTTTACCACCAAGACGCTGTTTTTGAGCGTAATTTGTTCCATAACGGACACAAACAATAACTCTCCCTGAAGAGATGAGACGTAAACAAAGGAATAACAATCTAAATTACAGCGTTGTTGTTTCTTTGGACTAAAAGTGCTCGACGGAATGTTGTTCCGTGGACCCTTATTTCTCAAAATAAACCAGGATTTACAGCAGTGGATACGTTTGAGAGTCGTTATCAGGATGAATATGGTATGTACTGCGGGTTTTTTTTAACATGTTTTTATGTGTACTGCTTACACAAATTTAGCAAATACATTCCGTATAAGCTTTCTATCGAAAAACAGCGATCTGTCATCGATGCTAGAGGCTTAGACCTTCAAAATGATATATAGTTTGTCAAGATTCATTTTGTCCTGTTTTACTTTATCTGTTTGAAAACAATGACGTGTGCAAACAAAGAGCTCTCAGTGCGCCCGCGTCCTGGTGCAGGTTAACAGGTTAACAGAACACCCGACCCGTTATCCCACAGCAGCACTAATTTATTTCTATACCAGACCTGGGCCCGTATTCACAAAACATCTTAAGGCTAAAAGTAGCTCCTAACTTGCCCATTTAGGAGAAAATCTTAAAAATAATGGGCGTGTCAGTCCTAAATTTAGGACTCCTACATTTTTTCTCTAAGAGTATTTCACAAAGCGTTTTAGCGCTAAAACTAGCTCCTAAATCTGTGAAACGTTAGGAGTAGTGAAGAGGACTCCTAAGTCACTAAGACCAACTCACAACTATCCTAAAATGTCTGTTGTCGGCAATCTGCCTCAGAATATAAACATTTTAGAAACATTTGACGATAATGAGCTTTTAAAAAGGTATTGCCTTTAGGGTTTGGAGGTTATCCCAACTCCCAACAATTTTCCTTTGATTATATCCTATTCATTAACCAGTTGGGCAAGAAGTTACAGCTGTTCTTGTGTCCAGTTTGGTTTTCTTTTACGTTTTCATGTCTTACTATCAGCCATAATTATTCTACTCTGTTAATTAAAATGTGGTTTATATGCATCCGCTACGAGAAGCATACATGTAATAGACTGACAATTAGCCAAGGGCGGTTCTAGACCCTTTTTAGGTGGGCTTCAGCCCCCCTATTTGTCGTCTCAGCCCCCCTAAAACTATAATCAGATATCTGAATGATCAGGCCAGTGCTGCTTCCTCAAGAAAGTTTATCATTCTCGCTCGTTTATCGATCTCAATGTGGTAATCACGCACTGTGATAGATCGTTAATGTGCGCTCACACATTTGAATGAAGCGTGCACGCACTGAGAGGCACTGCACGGACAGCATGAAAATGCGTTTCAATGGCACGAATTTCTGTTTCTATTTGGTGTGCTTATGATACGCACCTTCCCCACACCCCTATACCTAATAATTGTGTCTCATATGCACGACAAAGTCAGTTTTTGCATATAAATATCACACCAAATAGAAACAAAAAATCGTGCCATTGAAACGAACTTGTCACAACCAGTTGCTGGAGTGCCTATGTCAGCCACAAGAGGGCACTCTTTTTGGATTGTTTTTCGGTTCTGGACTTCGTTTCCCATCACCCCTTGCACTCATGATTGTCTGATCATTCTCAGCTGTACGTCATTTACTGATTAGTTTCATCCTTGATTCATACCCTGTTTTCCGTGTGTTTGGTCACTGGATTATTGTTTGCAGTTTTCTGTTTTTGTGGGTTCCTCTGTGGATGACTTTTTATGTTTCTGTTTTTGCCCCAGTGTGGACTACTTTTTGGACTCTATAAATAAAGCTGCAATTGGATCTATCTTGTTTGAGAGTTTTTCGTGACAGAATAATCCAGTCACCTCTAGATCCAGCAGTTTTTCTTCTTACCTGGGACAATGGATATCCGGGTCCTTCCCCCTGCTACTGGGAAGGAGCGGTTGGCTCGATTTCGGCAGTTGATGGCTCTGCGCCAGCAGGGAACTGAAATAGGAGGCTTTGCCCAGTTATTCTGGTCTTTGGCGTTAGGGCTGGGGTATAATGATGAAATACCTGCCTGGATGATTCTCTGTTCCAGGAGGAGATGGAGGGACTCAGGATTCTGGACTTCTGGGGTTTCGTAAAGTATCTCCATCATCGAAGTTCATGGGCAACACCAGGTCAGTCTGAACCCATCCGCAGGGATTTTCCCACCAGCCCTGGCCTTCCGACTCCTACTGGGAAGCGGAGGTTGAGAAGGAGGAGGGCAGCAAAGTTCCTTCCGGTGGTTTCAAGTTCAGTGGTCCAGGAGGACCTGACACCAGTGGTCTCAGAGTCCACTCCAGAGCTTGCTCCAGTCCAGGAGCCCTCAGAGTCCACTCCAGAGCTTGCTCCACAGGAACCCTCAGAGTTCACACCAGAGCCCACTCCAGTCCGGGATCCCTCAGAGTCTACTCCAGAGCCCCGCTCCAGTCCGGGAGCCCTCAGAGTCCACTTCGGAGCCCGCTCCAGTCCGGGAGTCCACTTCGGAGCCCGCTCCAGTCCGGGAGCCCTCGGAGTCCACTTCGGAGCCCGCTCCAGTCCGGGAGCCCTCGGAGTCAACTCCAGAGCCTGCTCCAATCTGGGAGCCCTCAGAGTCCACTCAAAAGCCAGCGCCAATCTGGGAGTTCTCTGAGCCCACTTTAGAGCCTGCTGTTGGCCCGGAGGCCATCTTGACACCACCCAAGCCCTTAACCCAGTTGGTCTCAACCAAGCTCCTCGCCCTGCTTGCATCATTCAAGCTCCTAGCCTTGTTGGCCTCAAATAAGCTCCTTGCCTTGCCGGCCCCGCCCTGGCCTCCTGCTCCGCCGGCCCCGCCCTGGTCTCTTGCTCTGCTTCTTTTTCTGGGCCCTCTTCCATTGCATGGACCTGGCCCGCTGTCCCTCCCACTTATCCGCCTCCTTTCTACCACCCTCCTGAACTTTTGTGTGTTCTGCGTCTGGAATCCGCTCCTTAAGGCCGGGGTTATGTCACAACCAGTTGCTGGAGTGCCTATGTCAGCCACAAGAGGGCACTCTTTTTGGATTGTTTTTCGGTTCTGGACTTCGTTTCCCATCACCCCTTGCACTCATGATTGTCTGATCATTCTCAGCTGTACGTCATTTACTGATTAGTTTCATCCTTGATTTATACCCTGTTTTCAGTGTGTTTGGTTACTGGATTATTGTTTGCAGTTCTCTGTTTTTGTGGGCTCCTCTGTGGATTACTTTTTATGTTTTTGCCCCAGTGTGGACTACTTTTTGGACTCTATAAATAAAGCTGCAATTGGATCTCTTGTTTGAGAGTTTTTCGTGACAGAACTTGCATGAGACTGTCATTCACTTTTCCGTCCTCTCGAGCAAATAAGCAAATACACAAAATATTATGTCACAATGGCTGTCTTGACGACATTGACTGCAAATTAGCTGAACATATATTTGTTTAATTAGTGACACTTAGCCTGCATGTTAAAATCTTTATTTGAATGTGGCAATTAACATTTTATTTTTAAACCTTTATTTGAATATGGCAACATATTGCGCTCTACAATATTTCTAGGAATCAATCTCTGACAGAGACCCCTCCCCTCTTCTATCAGCCAATCACTGTGTGCATAGTTAGTAAGCATGCTGACATCATCCATAGCAACAAGGTCAACCCCGCCCTTACTCTTAGCTTAAGACTTCTCTCTATTTCTTAGTAAAAGTTTGTCTCAGCAGCTTTGTGAATAGATTTTAAGAGAAAACTCTAAGCTAAAAACTTTTACTGCTATTTAGGAGAACTCTTAGTGCTAAGATAAAATGTTTTGTGAATACGGGCCCAGAACCGTTTGTCAAAGACCATGAGTCCTGACCCGAACCAAACCCGCATTAATCTACAGCATCAGGTAGGCAAAATTATTTTTCTCATGTAACACAAGCAATCAAACCAACATTAAGCAAGTTGGTGCTTTGAAGAATAAGACACGCAGCGCAATGTGCCCAGCCAACATTTGTATGTGGGGCCCATATGGGTATGAAGTGGGCTGAAAAATGGGCCCCATGTAGGATTGTCCGCGGGTTACATAATGGCCCCATGTTAATTGCCCAGATGAATTTCATGTAGGATTGTACTTCGTACTAGGTGGGACCCAAGTGGGCAACATGCACAAAACCCATATTGGTCCCAGCTTTAACCCAGTCAGCATTTGTATGTGGGGCCCATGTGGTTTTGAAATGGGCTGAAAAATGGGCTCTGTATGGGATTGTCCGCGGGTTCCATAATGTCCCCATGTTTATTGCCCAGGTGGATTTCATGTAGGATTGCACTTTGTACTAGACGGGACCCAAGTGGGCAACATGCACAAGACACAGCTCAGTCCCAGCTGTCAATATTTGTATGAGGGGCCCATGTGGGTTTGAAATGGGCTGAAAAATGGGCTCTGTATGGGATTGTCTGCAGGTTCAATAATGGCCACATGCCAACAGCCCACATGGATTTCATATAGAATGGCACTTCAAGTGGCCCCCCTACTGGGCAACATGCATAAGACCCATCGTGGTCCCAGCTTTAGATTTTTTTTTTTTTTTTTTTTGGGTACTACAAGGTTACTGCATGGGCTGAAATATGGGCTATAAGTGGGTTTGTCCACGGGTTCCATGTTGGCCCCAGCAACTTACTCATTTAGGTTTTATGCAGGATTTCACAGGGCTGTAGGTGAAGCCCAACTAGGAATCATATGCATGTGGCCCAACTAGGGATCATCTGGGTTCCATCTAAATGAGAAGCAACACCACACAAACAAGTTTTCAAGCAGTAGAGAACACAGTGAGACTGAAATATGTTCAAAATTCAGCTTTATTTAACTAACCATCATGTCATGTTTATGTCACAATGGCACAAAACTATTTTAGAACCAATCATGAGTGTTTGGGAAAGCTGTCAACCCACCAAATTTGAGAACACGATCTTCAAAAAAAAATACAGCTAGATGCTGCAACTTACAACCTCTTCAGTAAAATTGAAACTGCAGCCATCTTTTGGTGTATTCTTGCTGCCCTTTGTCCTCCTCTGTCTCTTGCTCCAGTGAACCATTTTGACAGCCCTCTCAGCTTCTTGCTGGTTGACTTTTGATGTCAGGGGGTTGTTCTTAAGAGCCTCTGCAAAAACAAATACATTTTTAATACAAACTAATTAATATTACAAATAGGGATGGTCTGATCAATTTTCCGCGGATCAGTAGCGGCAGATAATCACATTCTGGCTGACTCAATTCAGTAGTTATTCTGTCTGCAGTTTTTAAAATGAAATTGGTAACACTTTATAATAACGTTCTATTTTTTGTTAGTTTGTTATCTTTGTAACAATGACAATTACTTCTAAAGCATTTATTAATCGTAGTTCATGTTTATTTCAACATTTACTTATACATAACGAAAATAAAACATTTTAGCTGTTAATACAGCTTAATGGACCTGAGCTACCGTATTTTTCGGACTATAAGTCGCACCTAAGTATAAGTCGCATCAGTCCAAAAATACGTCATGACGAGGAAAAAAACATATATAAGTCGCACTGGACTATAAGTCGCATTTATTTAGAACCAAGAGAAAACATTACCGTCTACAGCCGCGAAAGGGCACTCTATGCTGCTCAGTGCTTCAGGAGTAGGCTACAGGAATATGTAGACGGTAATGTTTTCTCTTGGTTCATGTCAAATTAATTTTGATAAATAAGTCGCACCTGACTATAAGTCGCAGGACCAACCAAACTATGAAAAAAAGTGTGACTTATAGTCCGGAAAATACGGTAATATGAATTAACATTGGTTAGTTGTGTTTTCATTAACTAATGTTAAAGGGTTAGTTCACCCAAAAATGAAAATTATGTCATTAATGACTCACCCTCATGTCGACGCTGCTGACGTGTTATCTTTGTTATTGGGCGCACCAGAAAACACGTCAGCAGCGTCGTACATCAACAGTCACAGCAGTCGCACTCACAACAGACCCGGAAGAGAAGACAATGCTGAATAAAGTCGTAATTTTTATTTTTTTTGGACCAAAATGTATTTTCGATGCTTTAACAAATTCTAACTGACCCTCTGATGTCACGTGGACTACATTGATGATGTTTTTATTACCTTTCTGGACATGGACAGTATACCGTACATACATTTTCAATGGAGGGACAGAAAGCTCTCGGACTAAATCTAAAATATCTTAAACTGTGTTCCGAAGATGAACGGAGGTCTTACGGGTTTGGAACGACATGAGGGTTAGTCATTAATGACATAATTTTCATTTTTGGGTGAACTAACCCTTTAACAAAGAATAATACTGTAAAAAAAGCATTGCTCACTGTTAGCTGATGGTAGTTAATGCATTAACTAATGTTAACTTATTGTAAAGTGTTACCATCAAATTTAAGATCATTATTAACAACTTATGTTTTTATTTAGTTAATTTACTTACCATACACAATGTTGAAAATACGCAAATCTTTAAACTTTTTTTTCCCATGACGGCCAAACAAATTGTACTCCAATGCCAGCTCATTTGAAAAGATGTATTTCATCATTCTTCTCGTTGCGTCATCTATACTTGTGCCGCCCACATCTGCCACCATGGCAACCTAAGGATGAGAGCCAAAGATAGAAAACAAAAGTTTACATAAACTGCAAAAACAATAAGCTAAGATTAATAAAATCAATTCCTGAAAGTATACGGAAAATTAATTGCAATACATATTTTTATATCAAATGGTACTTTGCAGTCTATGTACAAATACTTACTGATATTCAAACTTTATTTTAGGCTTAAAAAGGTATAGCAATAAAAAAAAGAAAAAGAAACCACAACAATTTATCAATTAAAATAAAATTGTAGGCCTTACAACATGTAATGTAAACTTACAACAGCAGACATGACACTACGATCCCCCAGCTTCTGATTAAGAGCCTCAAGGTCAGCCTCGGTTTTCAGAGGTAAGACCACTCATTCAGGAACCTATACCATCGATCCGTCTTGCTTTTTCAGCAGGGCATTCAACATCTTTCCATGAACACTTTGTGTCTCCTTCACTTCTTCTAAAACTGTTAGAATTTTAGTGAACATAGTTTCACAAGTTGGGCTGGCAACTCCTCTGGCTGTGGGGCTGGCAACTCCTCGGGCTTTGGGGCTGGACACTCCTCGGGCCGTCGGGCTGGTAAGCATAGCTGGGGAGCTGGCAACTCCTCGGGCTGTGGGGCTGGCAACTCCTCGGGCTTTGGGGCTGGCAACTCCTAGGGCCGTGGGGTTGGACACTCCTCGGGCCGTCGGGCTGGTAACCGTAGCTGGGGAGCTGGCAACTCCTTGGGCTGTGGGGCTGGTAATTGTAGCTGTGGGGCTGGTGCCTCGTTGGGCAGTGGGGTTTTGGAAGTAATTGCTGACTTCTCTCACTGCAGGCCAAAGGAGTTGGTTTGGTGGAGTGGGTGGAAGCTCCTCTGAAGAATCTGAATTCTCACTTGATAGCAGTTGGGTGCTCAGTTGACTCTGGAGGATTTTTGCACTTGGCCTAGAGAAGTTAACACAAACATTTAAGACACACCTTACCTACTACCTTCATATTATTTCTAGAGGGCATGCATTTTGACCTTCATTGCTCCAAATAACACCTACCTTTTTTTTCTTGAGATATTTTCTGTGTCTGTCAAGTCTGATGAATACTCAGCTTGGTGGAGTTTAACCCTAGCTTCGGCATAAGTGGCTGTAAAACACAATGATACACAAAAGGAGTGAGGTAGATTTTGAAATTCGCATTAGCATTTAGTAACACAAATGCAACATTTGTTCCAGAATATATGCAAATAACTATAAATCAGATTTCAAATCTTATTTGCAAAGTGCTATTGCGGTTGCAGGTTTTCTTTCCTATTTATCAAGAGCACATCTGATTTAATTAATAAACTGTGTCAAGCCTGGTGTGATCCTGTAGGAGTGAAAACCTATAGTTATATCAGCTCTTTATGTAATACTTTGGAAAACAAAGATGTAAAGAAATGAACACAAACATAAAGAGTTCAAGGGTCAAATAACTAATTAACGGAAGCAAAGTATAGCAGTATTTATTCTACTATATTTAATAAAGGAGGACAATCAGTTACCTGCATTTCCCATTACACGCACATTACACGCTATCCAGTTGCTGGCTGGTGGTGTGTGCTCTTTTACAGCCTTCGTTACATTGGATAGTGAAACTGGTGGCCACCAGCATACTTTTCTCTCTATGCCCTTGAACCACTCGAATGGAATTATGTCCATTTTCTTGCAGCCATCGGGGTCAACCTCATCCACAAACTCCACAACACTGAACGAGGACACCCTGCAGAGTTCAATAAATCATGTACGGTGTAGATGAGGCAAAGCCACAAACATATTATTAAGAGGCAATAAAAGCAGCGGTTTAGTGAAGTCTGTCACTGGAGCACTGGAAAGCTGACCAGACAGTTTTGATAGCAAACAGACTCCAAGAGATGTAGAATCAAGGGGGTAGTTGAAAAAACATGTCTCGCGTTATCATCAATTAATTTTAGGCGGTCGTTAAACAGAAAAAAAGGAAGATCATACACTCAACACAAACCAGTGCATAGCTTAGGCTTATTTATTCAGATCGGTTGGAGCAATGCAGAAATGGAAAATCAATCAATAGACTGACAGAATTCTTCATATTCATATAACGTTAGCCAACATATTAAACCACATATTAAAACAAAAGTAAAAAACAATAGGAAAGTTTATCAAGGAATAGCATTAAAACGGCTTTTAAAAATGTACTTCATGTTGGCTATATTGTCTAAAAACAAAACAAAGCTCGTTTTACTTACTCAGACCATGCGCATTTGTTCAGTGAATTTAACATGTTAACGTGGTCTGGCGAAAGACGGGACTAGAGGCGATTCTGCACTTGAAAAAAAAAAACGCGCTCGGCAGGAACTGAAGTCACAGGCACACAGAGAGATAACTACAAGCAAGCAGACAGTTTGAAAAGAGCCTAGAAATCCCGCACCACCACCGAAGTGGGTCTTCTTTAGGAATAGACGGCGCGGATAGGATCGCGGACCGCAGCGGCAGGTTGTAGTGTATGACATGATTGACATTTGGCTTTGGCTAGACTCCAAGCTAACGCATACGTGTATTGAATATGATTACGCATAGCTCCTGTAAAGTTATTGTAAGCCAATTTGACATTACACAGTTTACAAAAAACCTTTCCATTTCCTTCTAATTCAAAATAATCCCACACCTTGCTGGTCTTTCGCGTGGTCATTTTGAGCTCGCTGCAACTGACATGAAGAAAAAGCATGTGAGGTAAAAATATAGTTCCCGCCCAGATACGCTTTTAAAAATATTTATATATTTTGATATATGTATTCTTTTTCAAAAGTTTTATTTTAACTGTTCTTTCAAATGTTTTAAATGTAACGTTAAAATGATGGTAATTTGAATGATAAAATCATCGTTTTTTTTTCCTCTCGTGTAGTCGACTATTGTTTTCAGTGTCGACTAGTAGGAGCTGTACCGTTTAGTCGACTAGACCCGCACATCCCTAGTTTGAACATTTTGTATTGAACATACTGATGCAGCGGAAATTCTGTCAGCATTGGTCCAAATTCATGAGGCTGTGTCAGTTTAACATTTTCAGGCATTTCTTCAGACATGTGAGCAAATAATTGCCTTTCATAAACACGCCTGACAATTTGTTGCACAGGATTCTGTGGTCTTCTCACCATTTTTTTTCAACTGTCCCAAATAATTCTCAAATGGAAAACATGAAACTGAATCCAGAGGGCCATACTTTTTAGCATCATCTGCTAAATGTAAAAGACTGTGTATTGTTCACCAGAAATTTTGTCCCATATATCTTCTCAAAATTGGTAACAAAACATCTTAATAATTTTTGGGCATACCCATAGAATTCTCTACACATAGGAGACAAAAGTATTCTCATAGCAGATGACAACACAAGAAAGTTTTTGCACTGTTGACGTGGTAATCTTTGAAAAAGCACAACAGGCCCTGTATATAATAAAAATTGCCTGAATTCTGTAGCCTTCCATTGGCTGTACTCAGTCAAAGAACGTGGCTTTCTGGAGAAGCTCTGAGGTAAGCTTGGTCTACACAGTTTCAAGTGATCAGAGATAGCAGACAGAGTAGAAGACGAAACCCGACACTGCAATGGTCCCTTGAACCACAGAGCAATTAGTTTACGGACAATGCCCAAGCAAACTAAATGCATATAGTCCAAAGGAAAACTGGAAACCATGCCAATGCCTAGGCCCTGAAGAGGTGATTTAGAGTGGTGGTGCTCTTCATCAAACATTTGATCAAACTGAGTGTCTGTTCTTAGGCTTGAATCCATGTCAGGAAACACAACTTTACCATCAAGATAAATGCCATACTGCGTGCAACGCTCACAAGAACTATTGCCACCATGACCTTTGACACATTTTAAAAAGGCTCTTGCTGGAGTGTCACAGATAAACGCATCTGGCAGTGGTACATTGTAGTGTTTACCATTAAAAGTTACACCAACTCTTGTGACAACTTTTAAATCTTCTATAAAATCATGCATGTAGTCATTTACTGATTCAGGTTTACAGGGACCTGCATAGACACTGATTATAAACACATTTGCTTTTGGTAATTCAACTATTTGACCTAATATAGGCCACAACTGCATATTAGAGCTCCTAGAAAGAGGTAATCCATCAACATTCACACGAACAGTCAATGTTGTCAGTTCACTCTCGCTTGTAATTTTCAATTCTGAAATTATTGCACTTGTAAGGCCAAAATGATAGTAGCTACCCTGTCCCTGACCCATCTCTTTCACATCACATTCTTTCACTGTACTGAGGAGAGTTCTGGGATCCTTTGGTAAATTCAAACCTAGCTCCAAAAGTATACCTAACAGTTCTGAAAGTGCAGAATGAGATACATTTCGGTTAGCTGCCCATTCAGCCAGTTTCCTTTTTGCATCATTATGGGGTTCCTCTTCAGGATTATCAGAGCAAGAATTTTCATCAGGATCACTTGCCATGTACAAGTCATCAACTTCAGTATCAACATCAAAATCAAGATTTACAGTTTCATCAGCATTGTCCTCAATATTTTGCACTGCCTGGTCCACAGCCTGATCTGCCTGCTCCATAGCCTCCATTGCAATACTCATTAAATGCTGCTGCACCCTGGCTTTGATTCTCCTCCTCCTTGTCCGTGAATTGCCATTAAGGTAATCCATTTCACTACAACACACAGAGACCAGGGGCAGAAAGCGATATATACTATATGCTGTATACTGTATGCATTTGAAGGCTGATTATGTCATCAAGGATGTATTATTTAAGAAAAGCAAACTTAATAAAAATGTATTCTTATTTTTAGTGAGGTGTCAAATATTGTAATTTCTTAATTTGCAATCTAAGGGTTACTTTTCTTAAATGAGATCATCTCGATGAAGTATGCAGCCTTCAAATAAGACCTCCCGAGGATGCAACTATTGGAACAGTTAAGTCGAGTCATCATATACCTATTATATTTAGTTTTGAGATCAAAATATGCATAATGGAAGAGAGTTTAGAATTTCAGCATTTAATTCTTGATATTTATTTATGACAGGTCTCACTAAGACGCTCTGAGCTGCAGAAAAAGACGTTGGCGGTTTACAAGGTTTACTTAATAGAATATTATAATGTAAAAAAAAAAGACACCAAGTGTGAACACACCCTAAATTTGAATTTTGTTTTGTTGTATTTTTGTTGGTTTTGTTTCTTTGTTCTTATTGTTTTGGTCACTGTTTACTTATTTTTTGTGTAATTGTGAAATTTCACTAACATTGAAAATGACTCATATCATGAAATAAGACTATAATCACCCACCTATAATCGTGCTAAATAATCATGATTTCAATATTGACCAAAATAATCGTGATTATGATTTTTGCCATAATCAATAATCTTAATCAAGCCCTAGTAGGAGTTAAACAACATTTAAACACAGCACTTTTTGTATTATAGTATTTTGTATAAAGTCAATTTAGCTAAACTATTGGGACATCTGACTACAATGTTTTTGATAGCTAGGTGAGTTTTTGATAGGTATGTGAGTACTGTTACATGTATTGCTTAATAAATGCCTCTGAATGGTATTAGCCCTGTGTTGCAGTTGTGAAGACTGAATTTACTGTTAAAAAGCATTAGCCAACATCAAATAGTGGGGGGATAATTGAGCAATTCTAAAGTTGAGAGAAGATGAAAAATCAATGAGGCATTGTAAAAACATTGGCCATAACGATATAACAATTTCTAATAAATACAAAGTATATCCTTAGTGAAACTATATTTGCATATAGAAAAATAATAAATTCAAATTACTTACATGGTATATAGAAGAATACCTGCCAGCTATTCAGTATCTGAAAAAAAATAAAATAAAATAAAAAGTATGATGCTCGTAGTAGAAAAGGCTGTTATTCTAATGTTTGATTAGAGGTTATGGTTGCCACCTTCAATGTAGCAAAATTCAAAAAGAAAAAAGAATAATAAATAGAATAAGAAGTTAACTGATTATTGCAACACATGACAACTTGACAGCTCAACAATAAAACATGACAACAATGTGAAGTGTACTTGATATTATCATTTGATTTCTATAGAACTCTATCAGGATATGTCTGTGTGTCTTAAACAGTCATTCTGTTTGGAACTTTTTATCAATTTTTAAACAATTCTGGATGGGGTGAATTTTTAATCTTTAATTATTTTAATTAAATCAGGACTAAATATAATTAAGTGTCCCACTTTTAAATATAAATTAACTCTTTTTTTAAAAAACGTTTTAATGCAATATATTGTATATGACAGGATTAGCTTATGATCATAAATTATTAAACAATATTTATAATATTAATAACATTCTAATAATAAAACATTTAAAATCTTTATACCAACCGAAATAAAAATATATGTATAATATCAATGAATAATCTGTCTAATAATGTCTAAAGATAACAGGTTAGGGCTCTGATAATGTATGAAATATTATATTAATAGGTAATAATATTTATCCACCGTGACTGGGATTTTTGACAAACTGTGGAGTTCGCCTTACATACGCATTGACAACTTTATATTTGGATTGCTTCCTCTTCTGTTTAACGAGCGGACATGAGCTCAGAGTGTTTAAAAAATGCGCGGGTTTACTGCACATCGAGCTCCAGACTCTGTCACTTTGGAAACAACGACACTGAAATGTGTAAATGGGCTTCTCTAATACTTATTCTGAGATTATTTATTTTTATTTGCTATTCTCCACACAGCTAAAGATGCATGGAATTTAATCTCAAAAAGTTTAGAAGAATGATAAAAAAAAAAAAAAAAAAAAAAAATTCTGCTGATAAACAAACGTTTGTGTGTTTAAACTTCAAACTATTCAACCTGACTGTTTCTATGCCCCATTAGATGACTTAAATGTATTTTTATTTTACATTTCACGAATTCCAATGTTAATTCCAAGTTAATTATAGTAAATTGACTGCTTCCCCCTCTTACAGCTAAATGAACTTCTCTATGAAATGTGTTATATTCTGTTATGGAAGTATACAGTTTATTAAAACACATTTACAACATCATCATATAATCAAAGATGTACTCACCGCAGTAACCTGCAGCTCATCCTAGACCGCCAACAGATCGCAAAATGGCGCAATTGGCTAGTGATGGGTCGATCACACGTGACAAAAGAAAGACTCGGAAGTCAAAGTAATCATTTATGTTTCTCATAAATTATCTTTGGCTGCATTGTAATGATTTCCTAATTCAGAATATGATTAAGATTGCGTAGGTGGATGTGTTTGGGGAATTTAGGAGTTAAAAATATAACATTTAATGCGACTCAAATGAACGAAATGACTTGAATAAAGATTTGTTCATTTTTATGAACGAGATCGAACAAGAGAGTGAGTAAAATGATCCGAACTCCTGCGGTTTTTTATAATTATTATTATTTTTTTTAAATATAGCTAACACTTTATATTATATAACTTTTGCATAAAATTGCAAAAAAATATTTAACGCTGCTGTGAGGGTTTCTAGCTTTAGGTACACACACAACATTGTAAGAAAATCACACAAGACAAGACACAAAACAAAAAAGTTTCTACTGCTCTTCTCCGTACTACTGAGATTGAAATTATATCCATTATTATTATTATTGTTAATAATATGATTATATTTGAACATAAATTTAGATTTTTATAGTGGTGTTTTAATCAAAATATCATACAATGCTAAAATAACAAAATAATCACTAGAAATAATAATGATTCAAAGGTTATGTATTTCTTGAAGACATGACATTGATTCAACATATATATTTTGTAAAAAAAAAAAAAAAACCTTTTCAACTGTTTTGTTATAGGCCTATTAAATGTTACATTGTGTCAACATTAAAACAACAACTGACATTATTTCAACCTTATTTCAACTTTGAGGGTCAGTTATGTGCCAAATACGCAGAAAAGTCTGTACTGTTGGCCTCAAAAGCAAACTGAACACAAATCTGAACTGAACTGATGTGCCGCTTTCAATAATCAAAACCCTAACCCCAATTTTCAAAATTTTCACTGACTGACCAGAAAACTCTGGAGTATAGACCATTTCAAGGACGTAAACAATAACAAAGGCTTTGGAACGCTACTGTGCATGTCTGGTCTTAAAATAACTCTATGGAGATAAGCATTTTGCAGTAACTCACAAAGTCAGACCACTAAAAGTTGACACTTTGAATATGTAATGTCAATGATTAGGGTTGGAATGAATGTCTGCTTAACACCCACACTCCAGGACTGGATTTGAAGAGCCATGGCCTGAACCCACATACACTATATTGCTAAAAGTATTGGGACACCCCTCCGAATCATTGAATTTGGGTGTTTCAATCACTTCCATGGCCACAGTTGTATAAAATCAAGCACCTAGGCATGCAGACTGCTTCTACAAACATTTGTGAAAGAATATATCGCTCTCAGGAGCTCAGTGAATTCAAGCGTGGTACCAGGTTTCCACCTGTGTAATAAGTCCATTTGTGAAATTTCCTCACTACTTAATATTCCACGGTCAACTGTTAGTGGTATTATAACAAAGATTATAAATGTACTGTATATAATTGTTTTAATGATTGTACAGATATATTTACAAGTAATTTATGATGTAATATACAGATGCACAATTTATATTTATTACATAACTAATTATATTCACAATAATACTTGTATGTATTTCCCAATTCATAACCCATATAGAGATTACATATGTGGGAACCACCTTGGGCCCATGTAGGCATCCTTTATGGGACAAATTGTGTTTGCTCATGTCTGACCCATATTGTTTATCAAAGTAGGCACCCATATTTTTTTCCCCATTCATAGTCCATATAGAGATCACCTATGTGGGTACTACATTGGGCCCATGTATGCAATCTATATGGGACTGATTGTGTTTGCCAATGTCTGACCCATATGGTTTATCAAAGTGGGCCCTATATGTTTTTCCCATTCATAACCAATATAGAGATCACCTATGTGGGTACTACCTTGGGCCAATGTAGGCAGCCTATATGGGACTGTTTGTGTTTGCCCATGTCTGACCCATATGGTTTGGTCAAGCGGGCCCCAAATGTATTTACCCATTCAGAACCCATCTAGAGATTACCTTTGCGGGTACTACCTTGGGCTCATATAGGAAACCTATATGGGACTAATTGTGTTTGCCCATGTCTGACCCATAAGGTTTATCAAAGTGGGCCCCATATGTTTTCCCATTCGTAACCTATTTGCAGATCACCTTTGCAGGTACTGCCTTGGGCCCATGTAGGCAGCCTATATGAGAGTTATTGTGTTTGCCCATGTCTGACCCATATGGTTTATCAAAGTGGGACCCCATAATTTATTTCCCCATTCATAGTCCATATAGAGATTACCTATGTTGGTACTACCTTTGGCCCATGTATGCCACCTATATGGAACTGATTGTGTTTGCCCATGTCTGACCCATATGGGTTATCAAAGTAGGCCCCAGCATTTATTTCCCCATTCATAGTCTGTAGAGAGATAACCTATGTGGGTACTTCCTTGGGTCCATGTATGCCACCTATATGGAACTGATTGTGTTTGCCCATGTCTGACCCATATGGGTTATCAAAGTAGGCCCCAGTATTTATTTCCCCATTCATAGTCTGTAGAGAGATAACCTATGTGGGTACTTCCTTGGGTCCATGTAGGCAGCCTATATGAGAGTTATTGTGTTTGCCCATGTCTGACCCATATGGTTTATCAAAGTGGGACCCCATATTTATTTCCCCATTCATAGTCCATATAGAGATTACCTATGTTGGTACTACCTTTGGCCCATGTATGCCACCTATATGGAACTGATTGTGTTTGCCCATGTCTGACCCATATGGGTTATCAAAGTAGGCCCCAGTATTTATTTCCCCATTCATAGTCTGTAGAGAGATAACCTTTGCGGGTACTACCTTGGGCTCATGTAGGAAGCCTATATGGGACTAATTGTGTTTGCCCATGTCTGACCCATATGGTTTGGCCAAGCGGGTCCTATATGTATTTACCTATTCAGATCCCATCTAGAGATTACCTATGTGGGTACTACCTTGGGCCCATGTAGGAAGCCTATATGGGACTGTTTTTGTTTGCCCATGTCTGACCCATATGGTTTGGCCAAGAGTGCCCCATATATATTTACCCATTCAGAACCCATCTAGAGATTACCTTTGCGGGTACTACCTTGGGCTCATGTAGGAAGCCTATATGGGACTAATTGTGTTTGCCCATGTCTGACCCATATGGTTTGGCCAAGCGGGTCCCATATGTATTTACCTATTCAGATCCCATCTAGAGATTACCTATGTTGGTACCACCTTGGGCCCATGTAGGAAGCCTATATGGGACTGTTTTTGTTTGCCCATGTCAGACCCATATGGTTTGGCCAAGAGGGCCCCATATGTATTTACCCATTCAGAACCCATCTAGAGATTACCTTTGCGGGTACTACCTTGGGCCCATGTAGGCAGCCTATATGGGACTGATTGTGTTCGCCAATGTCTAACCCATTTGATAAACCCAAATGGGCCTCATTTGTGTTGCCCATTCTGGGCCCATGCACTCATTTCCCATTAGTGACCCAAGTAGGACCTACATAGGGAGCTCACCTATTTTTGCCCATGTGGGACCTACTTAGATGACCCAAGTAGGCCCCAGATAAGATGCCCATTTTGGGACCATGCCCAGTTGGTACCCATGTAGCCCAGGCATAAACCATGTGGGGCCCACATATACATGTTGGCTGGGTGATAATTAACAGAAAAAAATTAAACTGTTAACAATACAAAACTTGGCCTAGCATCTTGTGATCACTGCCAAACTTTTGAACAAATAAGCATAGGCTAAATCACATCATTGTTACGGGGCTGACAAATTGAGACGTATGGATCCATGTGCAAAGCTTTATTAAGAGACGTGATCATGAAACAGGCATGGATTCAATAATGGCAAACAGGTACAACACAGGCAAGACAAAGAGTAATCCTAGGACAAGCGTGGGTCTTCGATCAGCGAACAATATCCAACAGGGCAAGGCAACGAGAAAATCCAGGTACACGAGCAACAGTCCAAGAGAGATGCAAACAGAGTCCGGAACAGCAGGCAAAGGGTTAATCCAAGATACACAGGCAGGAGATCAGGAAACAGGAAACAACAAGGCAACTAGGGGTGTCCCCGACTAAGGATTTTCATAGTCTAATCGGAATTGTCGAATCTTTTTATATTCGACTGATAGTCGAATCATATGTTTGGAGGCGTGGTCAAAATACATTACCAAGAGTCAAGTCAGACACAATCATAATTACTGACGTTAACAAACAGGGAAAATGTGTAATGGATGACTCGCAGATATAAGCAGGGTAAATAATGTTTTATGTTTTGATTAAAAGATAGTTAATATTAAACGTCAGCCAGACCCTAAGAATTCACAACATTTTTATTTTACAATAGTGCTCTCATTATAACGTTATGTATATGACAGTTATTAATGTTCTGCATTTCTGTTTTGAGCTGCGCGCTGAAGATGACCAGTAGAATGAAGCTTTTGATAGCAGGTTTTTAATCAATGGGATTTAACTCATCATTTATCTCATATAGAATATGCTTCGTTATTTATACAACATAACGTTATATTACGACTTATAGGCTATCTGCACAAAATGCCCCGAATGCATAAGTAAACGTGTCCCAGATAGCACAGGTACGTCGCGGAGACGTCTGTGAAAGATCGAAGCATCTGGTAAACATCGCATTCTTCGCATTCGTTTTTTGTTGTTAATGAGTCGTCGTCTTTACCTCTATACGACGTCTATATGATGAATCTTCAGCATTTGAAAGTACGTGCTGTCACTCAGCGCCGGATCGGAGCAAGCAGATGAATCAGTAGAACTCAGGTTTTTAATGTAACACCAGACGCAACCGTTGTTGCAAAGAGCTTGGATTATGCTAGAAATAGAACGAGGAGTCGCGCCGTATCCAGGCGATAGTGATTATGGGGTTTCTCTTTTGTTGCATGCATCGCACCGCTCGCGTCCAAAGACACTATAATAAATTACAAAAACAACAAACTCACACAGGAACACTCTTTGAAACCAAAAAATTTGAGTAACACTTCAATTTATACCATGGTCTGTATGAAGGTGAACGGTTTGTGTCAGGTGGTTGTTTGACTCCATGTCATGCATTGAAATATAGTGTAATACATATCATTCATATTTTGTTCCAAATAATGCTCTCCAATGAGAAAGTTAAAGGTGACAAAGGCAAAGAAAACCCTTGATGTTTAACTGAATGAGGAAGAAGCCTTTGGATGAAACACTATACAAATGTCCATTTGATTTGATGCCTCACAGAATTAATGATACTGACAAACGTCCCAGACTTGATTATGACAGTTTTCAGTACACTTTATTTTCTAGTGAAAGAAAATTCGCTGAGCCTGTAATAAATTTTATAACAATCTTTAAATAATAAAACATTAAGGACACACTTTAACGTATTAACTGCTGAAAGCATCGAGGTCAGTTGACTTTATTCACAACATAACAGTCTCTGCATAATAACAGTCTCAAATAAAGAATATAAAGAGCTCTAATAGAATAATCCATAACATCTGCAAGAAGCAGACCGTGCATGGCAGACACTGGTTATAGACTGCACTTAATGAAACTTCGTTGCAAGATGGGTGTGGGAATGATGGTGGGCTATAGGTAGATCTGTGCATCTTAGGATGAACCATTTCCTAGGGTGTCTGGTGGAGAAAAAAAAATGGAAAAAGATGTTAGAGCATTTTATAAGGAAATAATGTACAAGTTACTTAAAGTGTAAACAATAATACCATAACACCATGTACAATGCAGCAACATGCACACAATACTGTCAACAACCTCTGTACTAGATACTACACTAAGCTGTGCCACTGAAATCAGACTGATGAACATGATTGTCACAATATTAATTTATTTGAATAAAGTTTTTGGGTGAACCATCCCTTTAAGGTCCATGTTTGATGGTTTGATAGAGATAATTGCTCATTTAACAGTATTGCTGTGAAAGCTGACAGTAATGAATAAAACTGAACAATGTTCTGACTATCATACATTAAACAGCACAGAGCAACTAACCCAAAGCTGCCCTGTGCATGCGTGCCCAAACTGATCTAAGACAAGCAGAAAGCAGAAATAGACAGATTTTGGCTTTCTCATTTAGCTCATAACTGAATAAAAAATGTTATGCGACCATTAAAGAAGGATTGTTACAACTGCTAGACTGATGCAGGTACAAGGAAGGGACTTAATCCTGTAATGAGCAATCAGCAAATCCTGCTTAAAAATTAAAGATTAAGAACTTCAGTGGGCCCCTACATCTTGCCCAATTTTGTCCTCCAAACAACGTGAAAACTGAAGTTAAAGAAAACAAATATAGTGAATGTATTTATGTAGGCTGTGCTACACATCCGCAAAAAAAGGGTTAAAATATAAACATCACATTCTAAAACAAAAAACTCTTTGCCCGCCATTTTAAAACATAAGACATTTAAAATGCTAAAAACAAAACACAGACTGGTTAACTGGTTATGGGTAACACGTATTCACATGTATATACACGTATATTCTGTATATAGTAAATTAACATAGCTGCTAAGCAATTGTTTTACATGTATCAACTGTAGTAATTGCATGTATAGCCCCTTTACAGTTACTGCTCTCATAAATACGACATGTAGAATATTAAACCTACATTTAAAGTAAATATTTTAGAAAAATGTCAATTTTAGTCAGAATTATTACACTCCTATTCTCTTCAATTATGTCCAAAATTAGACAAGGACACAACCATCAAATGTAAGTTATGCACTGGAGAAACATGACTCAAGTCCACACGCATCTGTCGAAGCATCTGACAGGGCAAACCACACACAATATTTGTTTATTGAAGCACTTTCTCTGCTCCTTTCAAGTTTTGTGCTCTGTGTTTGACTCAAATAATCCCATCTACTCCAGTTATAAAAGATGGTGCTGGTTCAGATTTAACAGATGAAGTCATGCCTTGTCTGGACTCTTGTTGTGCCAATTGTGATAAGTCTTTTAGTAGTACGGCTGTCACCATCTTTGATAATACTTTACTCACCGTTGCTATAATTAGAGGTAATAATCACAAATAGAATACTGCTTGACTTCAGTTACTTGTGCATACAGACAGCATCTGAAACACTATTGTAAGCAGTTGTGTGTAGAGAACACTGAGACTCACATCTGTACGTAAATGCAGATGTTACTCCTAAACAGTGAAAGTGTGAACATAGCCTACCTATGAGTCACAACAGTTTGTCCTTTTGTTTTTCTTTATTTAATTTTTATTATGAATTGGGTTAAACTGTTTTCTGCTTTTCAACTCTGGACAAACTTTATTTTATAATTTAGAATTATAAAATACATTTATAGAAAATGTGTCATTTTATCCAATTAATCTAAAACATTATTTGATTATTAAAATAATCAATGGTTACAGCCTAAAAAAAAATAATAAAAAAAAATATTCAAATATAGACAACAGTGCGCTAAACAACTGTTTACATGTAGGAAGAAAAGTGGGAGAAAGGTCCTCACCCAAAGTTTGGCCCGTAATTTCACAGCTGGTGGACCCAGGGGTCGTGGTGAGCTGGTGGCAGAATGAAGGAGATCAGCTCAAAATCTGCTTTACAACATTAAAGCTTGGTCATATGAGGTGATTCTTCTCAAGTGGTCTAATGGTCCTCATTGGAAGTCTGTCGACACCCCCTAGTCATCACCGGACCCTGATAAAGATTGACACATAAAAGTTATTTTAGGGTTGGGTGGTATGAAAATATATATTGTGGTGACAATAAGAGTGTCTACTCAAAATATTTTATTGCTGTACTGTTTTTATAGTGGTATGTAAATATATTCAATGCAGCACAGGACTACTTAAAGCTATTGACATGTTAGAGCAATTTAAAAACAATGCATGGATGAGAATACATATCTGAACTGAAGTTAAGTGTAATAAGCCTTGACAAAGAACTCAATGCAGTACTTATCCTGTCGGACAAACCCAAAGTGTACAAGCACTTCTCAAACAGTGTGTGAGTACTGGATTTTCTATTAAGATAGGGAATCCAAATGCAAAACAAATCTGACTATAAGAATATTTCAGTGTAAAAAAAAAAAACTCCTGGAGGGAAAAAAAAAAAAACTCCTGGAGGTGTGTTTTGCTGGGAAACTGTCCTGCAGAGTTTAGGTCTAAGTTACACAGAACGCGGTACAGTAATACTGAAGACCTTGATTAACTGGATCAGGTGTGTTTTGCTGCATTCATGCCATCTTGTAATTACTGTAGGCTCGAGATGGCAACGTGATATTCTATTTCTAGTTTTGGGATTCATTCTTGTGGCGAGGGGGGGCGTGGTTCAGCAAAGTCTGCAGCGCGAGGGAGCATCAGGAGACGAGCGGTGAGTAAGTAGGTCAAGTGCAAAATGATGAACACCTGTGTCTGATTGCAGTAATTGGCGTGGAGAGACCAGATAAGGGGCCTCTGACAGGCACAGTGAGAGAGAGTGAGCAGACGGGAAGGAGACTCGTGGCACGGACTGTTGGATGGACTGGAGAAAACCTGGAAACTGCATATGTTGAGAAACTTGAGTTTTTGTGAACCTTGCCGGACGGCAACCTTTGTTTTGTGATTTTGAGTGAATTGAATAAAACCACACGAGTCTCCTCACGCCAACCTTGTCCTCTTCCTTCCTTATCCTGAACCTTGTCACAATTCTGAAACATGCAGCAATATTTAATTATATAAGCCACATCACAACTTCAGTTTTATTTTGATTATTCCTGCAACCTGATCTTTTGCATCTTGATGATTACATTGGGACTTCAGTTTTGAGCTTAAGGAAAAAGAATGTGCAAAAATATTTATATATTTACATATGTACTAGGGGTGTAATGGTTCAAATTACTCGCATTTTGGTTTGGATCGTGGTATTAAGAGCCCAGCTTCGGCAGGGTTTGGTATGTGCTATGTACAGAGAAAAAAGGGCTATTGTCAAACAAGTATAAATAATCAAACTACAATCTGTAGCACAAATAAATACAAAACAAACAAACAAATAAAATAAACAGCGCTTTTCAGGTCGGTATTAACAGTAGTTTTCAGGTACAGAAATTAAAAAAAAAAAAAAAACTCTTATCAACCAAAGTTTGCTATGCTGAACTGCAACAAACCAACAATGTGAGGAACTGAGGAATAAACATTTTTGAACTGTCACTGTTGGCCTATGATGGAACAAAAATGGTTCCAATACCAATCTCTGTGTAAAAATAATATAAAGATGCAGATCCCCATTTTTACCCTCCTGTAATTTGGCTCCAAATCTTAGGTGAAAATTGCCATTTTCACCACCCTACAAAAATGAGGATTATTCAATAAATATACTTTAATTTATCTTTCTTTAGAAAAAACTAAAATAAAAAATTTGAGCCAGGGACCTCAGGTTGAGTTGACACGGAATGACCCCATAGTCTTTTGGATTATTGCAAAAAAATAAGCTGTGTCAGCGCCGATAGCCTTGTGGGCAGCGTGCCGACATACAGCGCCGTTGCACCTCAGGTAGAGGTCTTCACGGAGGACCCGAGACCCGACCCGGGACCCATACGGGTTCGGGTCTATATTTTAAATGGTCAGCCGGGTCCGGGTCGGTTCCCAATCTATTACTTCGGGTCCCGGGTCTTTTTAACTTTGTGTGTAATACCCGAGTCGATCGGAGAACACCGCACCCGCCAGAGATCAGTGTCAGTCAGCATGCGTGTGTGTAACTTGCAGTTTGTAAAATTAGGATGAGAAAAGTGTGAGTGGGAAATAAGGTGGAAGAGAAAATAAATACGTTACGCGTTAACTCAACCGCCAGAAGCAGAGCGCGGGCGGAGTTAATGTAGTACTGCAAGCGGATGGTGATCATCATGGATTCCTTCATGAGTGATGTGAAAAAAAAGCTGAAACAAAACTGAAGACACGCACCTGTTATTGAACACGCAGTATAGTGTAGCGAACTTATAATTGTGTTTTTTGCTAAAAAAATAAAAAAATATTCAGAGTCTTTATTACAACCAACAAAAAGTATAATTATTGTAGATCAAAAGGGTAAACGTAACAGTCGAAGCTGACTCGAGATGAAAAAAACAAACAAACTGTAAAGTTGCATTAGTCATCCGTCTCCGTGACAGCAAGTAGACTTTTAAAGCTGGAATAATGAGTACATTAAGAAGGCTCTTTAAGACGGCAAGAGAGAGGAACAGCTTAACATGGATGGAAATTTATTGGCAAGGAGGACTGTAGCCTATGCATCGCATTCAGGGAGAAACTAACAGTAGGCTAGTTAAGGCAAAAAAGTTGTTTTTTTCCCCGCAACTTGTTTATTGACTTAGCATTTGCTGTGCAATATGTGCCGATCGGGACGGGTGCAGTCGGGTCTGTGTCTTCCCAGCCGGGTTCGGGTCCAACTTTCGAATAATGGTCGAGTCCATGTCGGGTCCGGGTAGTACATTTAATTTACATTTTACATTTTGGTTTGGATCGTGGTATTAAGAGCCCAGCTTCGGCAGGGTTTGGTATGTGCTATGTACAGAGAAAAAAGGGCTATTGTCAAACAAGTATAAATAATCAAACTACAATCAGTAGCACAAATAAATACAAAGCAAACAAACAAATAAAATAAACAGCGCTTTTCAGGTTGGTATTAACAGTAGTTTTCAGGTACAGAAATTAAAAAAAAAAAAAAAAAAACATATCAACCAAAGTTTGCTATGCTGAACTGCAACAAACCAACAATGTGAGGAACTGAGGAATAAACATTTTTGAACTGTCACTGTTGGCCTATAATGGAACAAAAATGGTTAAAATCAACAGATTTTACTAATACATACCAATCTCTGTGTAAAAATAATATAAAGATGCAGATCCCCATTTTTACCCTCCTGTAATTTGGCTCCAAATCTTAGGTGAAAATTGCCATTTTCACCACCCTACAAAAATGAGGATTATTCAATAAATATACTTTAATTTATCTTTCTTTAGAAAAAACTAAAATAAAAAATTTGAGCCAGGGACCTCAGGTTGAGTTGACACGGAATGACCCCATAGTCTTTTGGTCGATCGGAGAACACCGCACCCGCCAGAGATCAGTGTCAGTCAGAATGCATGTGTGTAACTTGCAGTTTGTAAAATTAGGATGAGAAAAGTGTGAGTGGGAAATAAGGTGGAAGAGGAAAAAAACACATTACGCGTTAACTCAGCCGCCAGAAGCAGAGCGCGGGCGGAGTTAATGTAGTACTGCAAGCGGATGGTGATCATCATGGATTCCTTCATGAGTGATGTGAAAAAAAAGCTGAAACAAAACTGAAGACACGCACCTGTTATTGAACACGCACGCAGTATAGTGTAGCGAACTTATAATTGTGTTTTTTGCTAAAAAAAAATAAAAAATATTCAGAGTCTTTATTACAACCAACAAAAAGTATAATTATTGTAGATCAAAAGGGTAAACGTAACAGTCGAAGCTGACTCGAGATGAAAAAAACAAACAAACTGTAAAGTTGCATTAGTCATCCGTCTCCGTGACAGCAAGTAGACTTTTAAAGCTGGAATAATGAGTACATTAAGAAGGCTCTTTAAGACGGCAAGAGAGAGGAACAGCTTAACATGGATGGAAATTTATTGGCAAGGAGGACTGTAGCCTATGCATCGCATTCAGGGAGAAACTAACAGTAGGCTAGTTAAGGCAAAAAAGTTGTTTTTTTCCCCGCAACTTGTTTGTTGACTTAGCATTTGCTGTGCAATATGTGCCGATCGGGACGGGTGCAGTCGGGTCTGTGTCTTCCCAGCCGGGTTCGGGTCCAACTTTCGAATAATGGTCGAGTCCATGTCGGGTCCGGGTAGTACATTTAAGGCATTTCTCGGGTCTGCACGGGTTCGGGTCCCACTTTCAAATAAAATACGGGTCCGGGTCGGTTCCGTGCAGCATATTTACGGGTCTCTTCGGGTTCGGGTAGGAATTTTTGGACCCGTGAAGACCTCTAGCTTCAGGTCAACGCGTGTCTGAGTCCCGACACGAGGACCTTTCCGACTTCCGACTTCATTGTCAGTTTTCATCTAAAAACATCTTTCCTGAAAGTTTGATTTAGAGTAGTTTGTAAGAGTGCAATTATAAATATGGCTGCACAATAATGATGAAAAATGCAACATGAGATAACTCATTAAATAATGCAATATTCAATACTATAATGCTTAAAAGGGTCATGAACTGCCTATTTGTTTTTTTAGATTTTGTACTGTTCTCTGAGGTCCACTTACAATGTTATCAAGATGTTTATATAAAAAACATCATAATTTAGAAGTAATAGGCTATTTTCTGTCCTGTTTTTAACACCCTCATCAGAACGCTCTGTTTGAATAGCTGTGGAGGATTGTAGACTCGGAAGTAAACACTGCTATGATTGGCTAAGAGTTGTGTATGCATGACAGTATACGTCCTTCACAGACTCTGCAGTGATTTAGATCAAAAACGCATAAATACTCATATCAAACGATCTGTAATAACAGACAAAGCAATAGTGGCCACGTAATGAAAACAGTTACTCACACTTATGTGTTGCGTCATTACTGTCACATCCAATGTAGTCTGCTCTCTGTTGTATGTGTCGACCTAAATCTTTTTTGGACTTTTTGTAATCTTTTGAAGTATTAAAGTCATGCAGTTATTGCAAGCTGTTGCAATAGGCATACTGCAATATGTACATCTGAAATTTTTATATATTGTGCGGTCCTACCAAAAATTATGTCAAAATTCCTGTCTTGGTGAGTATTCATGTAAACACAGTCAGTTACGTCAGTTAAGTGGACCAAACAGTTCAGAAAGTGTGCGTGTAACAAAATATTGTAGCACTTAAAGTTACAGCAACTAAATAAACCAGTTTCCTTCTGTTGTTTGATTCATATTAAGCACACAGAAGACAAAGAGAAAATCTCTCACTGCTCATGACTGAATATCTTTTGTAGCTTTAATGAGAATCAGTGTGCATTTCATTCATATAGTGAAGACTAAGTAGTGTTTAATTTTTACATTTGATTAGTTAGTTTCTACTGTTAAATAAACCTAATTTGGGCCTCCCTGAAACCTTAACCCCCCTGGTTTACATTTATGTTAAAGTGGCACTTTTTATGTAATGCTACAGTAGCCAGCAGCCATATCACCTTGCAGCCCAAGACTGGTTGCCCACTGAAGCTAAGCAGGGTTGAGCCTGGTCAGTACCTGGATGGAAGACCTCCTGAGAAAACTAGGTTGTTGTTGGAAGAGGTGTTAGTGAGGCCAGCAGGGGGTGCTCATCCTGTGGTCTGTGTGGGTCCTAACGCCCCAGTATAGTGACGGGGACACTATACTGTAAAAAGCACCATTCTTCAGATGAGACGTTAAACCGAGGTCCTGACTCTCTGTGGTCATTAAAAATCCCAGGATGTCCTTCGAAAAAGAGTAGGGTGTTACCCTGGCATCCTGGCCAAATTTGCCCACTGGCCTCTGACCATCATGGCCTCCTAATCTTCCCCATACACTGATTGGCTTCATCACTCTGTCTCCTCTCCACCAGTAAGCTGGTGTGTGGTGGGCGTACTGGCGCACTATGGCTGCCGTCGCATCATCCAGGTGGATGCTGCACATTGGTGGTGGTTGAGGAGATACCCCCTGACAATGTAAAGCGCTTTGAGTACCCAGAAAAGGGCTATATAAATGTAACAAATTATTATTATTATTATTACAGTAAGCACAGCTGTTCAGAAGTTGTGGGCATGCTTTCTTCTCACAAAAAGAATGTGAAACATTAATGTGAGTTATAAAGTTTTCAGATTTTAAATATACCTATATATAATTTGTTTATTTTACACACTTTAAGCATTAATGAATTGCATATCGAATATCAAATTATTTTAAAAGTTATCGCAATCGCATAATGCATTTTTCTTCAATATCGTGCAGCCCTAGGTTTTGGCATGCAAAAATGCAGTCAATGTTGCTGAAAAAACAAAAACAAAGAAAAAATATATCTGAAAGTGGAGTTTGTGGGAGAAGAGACAACTAGATCTGTATAGATCATGGTGGTCTTCATACAAAGACCAGTTGCTGAAGAGTGGATGATGGAGGGACCACAGCCAAACATCAGGACAGAATTCTGCATGAGTCAGGCAAGTAGAATAAATTACACTGTAAATAAACATTATTAAAACAAATGGTAAAGTCACTAGTCAAAGTAGTTTATTAGTTTAATCCCTATAAATCAAAGCAATTTATAACTATATGACATTATCACACACAAAGGCTCTTTTAAGAGCCAACAGTATCTCGAGAGCGTCTTTTTATTTATTTATTTATTAGCATGTTATGATGAATCTGGCAAATCAGAGATGAAGGTTTCTAGTTTTTATTTATTTATTAATTAGCATGCTATGATGAATCTGGCAAATCAGAGATGCAGGATGCTAGTTTTAATTTTTTAAAGAATTATCCCTTTAATGTCTTCATTAAGAAATATTCAAGAAAATGTCCCTTTCATAGCAAAATGCAATAAATATTATTATTATTCATACTGACCCACTGCTAAACCAGTCATGCTGGATGACACTGAATGCAAAATATTGTTCCCCACGGCATCTCAAGACTCGTTCACATCTGTCACATGTGGTCAGTGTGAACCAGCTCTCATCTGTGAAGAGAACAGGACTCCAATGACGAACCTACCAATTCTGGTGTTCTCTGGCAAATGCCAATCGAGCTGTGATGAGCTGTGAGCACAGATCCCACTTCAGGACATCGGGCCCTTATGCCACCTTAATAAAGTCTGATTCTGACAGTTTGGTCCGAAACATGCACACCTGTAGCCTGCTGGAGGTCATTCTGTAGGGCTCTGGCAGTGCTCCTCCTATTCCTTGCCGTGCAAAGTAGCAGAAACCAGCTGCAGGGTTGTTGCCCTTCTACGTCCCTGTCCAGCTCTCCTCATGTAACGGCCTGTCTCCTGGCATCTCCTACATGCTCTTGAAACTGTGCTGGGAGACACAGAAAACTTCCTTGTGATGGCATGTATGGATGTGCCATCCTGGAGGAGCGGGATTACCTGTGCAACCTCACTGGGTTACAGGTACTGCCTCATGCTACAGACAGTGAGAAGAACCCTAACCCTAGGCTCAGATCAATGAGGCCAATGATTAATCAGTCTCAAAAATCAATTCTAAACCAGTTCTAATTGAAAGAAAAATATTTGACAAAAAAAATTGGTACCAATATTTGGTGACAATATTGCATAACAAAAATGGCAACAAAAAGCCGTGTTGCGAGCTCCGAGAAAACTCTGCTTCAAGAATTTCACTCATCAAGGCACATGTGCTGTGATGATGTGACAATAAAAGTGATTTGATAACACAAGATTTCTAAGTTATTTTGTGTAGGCCAGTCATTTTTGACCATTAACACCACAAGTGTGATTTTTTTTGCAGTTTGTTGAAATTTTGTACAAAATAAAAGCTTTTCAAAACAAATTTCTTGGTTAAACATTAGAGCATGCTTTTGTGATAAACAGTGCAATTTTGTTTTCATATTTTATTTAATATTGATAAAATTATCCACAAATAATGCTTTTTTCACTCAAAAACTGATGTACATAAGCTCAGATTAATGAGGCCTACGATGAATCAGTTCCAAAAATAAACACAAAACCAGTCTTAATTGAAAGAAAACAAGCTGGCAGAAAAGATTGATACCAATATTAGGTGATAATATTGCATAACAAGAGATTTATAAGCTGTTTTTTGTGCCACGGTCATTTTTGACTGGGAACACCACAAGTGTTATAGGGATTTGAACACAACCTGAGGGTTACGACATGGTAAGTCTGTTCTTTCTTTCTTTATTAAATGAAGCAATTCTTTAAAAATTAGTTTGTTAATATTTAAATCATATCATGGATATTTTTTTTTTAGTGATATTTTATAAGTGGTATTCTGGAGACAGTTTTATGTTTTATCTGTGCTTTTCGTAATTTGTTATAGAGGAAAACATCCAAGTATAATCAAGTTATGTTTACCACAGACCTTATTTTACTAATAAATGGAAAAAGGCTATTGTAAAGGGAAATCTTGAGGAAACCAGTCTTCCTGGTTTCGATGGCATGACTGCAGTACTCTATACTAACCAACTGCAAAACTGCAGAGCCATACATGCAGTATCATTCTTGGCATTACTTGGTCTTTAACTTGTAGGTAATAAGATCACAGAAGACCAAAAGCAAAGACTTCTACTGTATGTCATGCAGGTATGGTTCATGTTTGTCCCATCAAAGTAATTTTGTATTCATTAATTTTCTTATTTATCTCCATTTTTTAGACTAAGGTGCAAAAGACCAAATAGTTTGCTTATCTGAGCATCAGCAGTATTTTTAATTTCTTAAATAATTTATGTAATATTGTGTCTGTATTATGTTTGTATTTATGCTGAGGAGGGGTGATAAGATCACAGGAAGCCAAAAGATTTCTTGTGACACACTCAGTTTATTTCATGCAGCCACAACAATAAACTCTCCAGATTAGC
Source organism: Schizothorax lantsangensis (assembly GCA_027422415.1). Classification (NCBI taxonomy): domain Eukaryota; kingdom Metazoa; phylum Chordata; class Actinopteri; order Cypriniformes; family Cyprinidae; genus Schizothorax; species Schizothorax lantsangensis. Next base: position 191,149 of record JAPDDO010000149.1, on the reverse strand, counting down.
AGCAGATCCAGTTTTTCCATTTCGCCATCCAGTAATACAACACAACATAACAGTGGTCAGAGTCATCCTGGTTACAAATACATAAGACATTTCAACAGAGTTACCAATATTTGTTATATACCCTAAGGCCCCCCTGTTGACCCAACCACTGAATCCTGTTGATGAGTATAATAATACTGTGCCAAAGTGGATTTTGTCCCCACCATTATTTGAAAACCACTGGATCTCAAATCTGGCATTCTTCATAATTGAAGTCATACACATAACGCAAAACATTTATGATTTACCTTGTCAGACACGTATCATGATTTATAAATGGCATTATTAAGTGTGCAGTGCCACACAATTCAAACTATATCTCACATAGCCAGATCTATATAGTCTATAGTCTCGAATATACTTTATAATCAAACTATCATAACAGTGTCAATTTAATTACCTTATCTGTCGACATGAGCTGGTGCAAGCATATCAACGTTGCTGTAATCAGATGCTTTCTTAACTGTTTTCTTACAGCTGTCATTTTTGTTGTGTTTATTTTGTTATCGAGAGGAAAACGTGCAGTACATATTTATACAGTAGATTCATCTAAATGTTGCTGTCAGCAGCGTGGGTGGTGACTGGGTGCTCCTTAACAAGAAATTGCTGCAAAGGTATTTCAAATGCAAAGAAGAGCTTCTCCAAGAGTATACCGGACTCCAGAGCACTGATTCACGTTCAGTCTCTTGTACATTACATGTGCATGATTGCAAGCAATAAGTTGTTCACTTAATGGCCAGTGTTTCTAGTAACATTCCTACATTTTGTGTTAATCACAGCAAAAATTGCTTGGTTGTGCACATGCTTAATAATTGTTTCCTTTATTGCAGAAATCACAGCTAGAGAAAACTTGAATATAATGATGTGCACTTGACTCATAAGATGGCTGATGAACATGCTTACATTGCCAGGTGCTGTCTGTGTCGTGCAGATACTCTACATCAGGGATCCTCAAATCTGGCTCGCGAGATCCACTTTCCTGCAGAGTTCAGCTCCAACCCTGATCAATCTCACTTACCGGTGATTTTCTAATGATCCTGAAGACATTAGCTATGTTTCCATCCACCTATTTTTATGCGCATTTTGGAATATCGCATAAAAAAACGCTGGATGGAAACGCCAAGATGCACATAAATTCTAAAAATGCGCATAAAAAACATATGCGCACATTTGAGTAGGATACATTTTTTATCCGATAAGAAAAAATGTGCATAAACTACGATGGAAACCCATTTACCGAAAAAATTCCTCCATGCGCATGGAAAAAGTCACGTGACTTTGCGCTATGAGACGGGATAACTTTACTAACTAGCGGACCAATATCGTTCACAGCATCTATATGTTGTTATGGTCATTCTAAAATGTCTGAGGAAAGTCTGTCATCGAAGTATTTCTGTATAATTACTGTCTTACATGACTGCGTTCCCAAACACAAGCATTCACCTCTGAAAGTAATGACCACATGTATTGTGTCTCGTCTGCTCGTTCTGAGGTGCAAGAAATTTGTCATATATGAAAATTATTATATTCATCTTCTCCTATATTCTTAGTGATATTTAGAGCCACAGTTTACCAGGAAGTGACGATTTTGTCCTCTTTGACTCGTTGGATGGAAACGGTGGTTTATTCGCATATGTTTTATGCGATATTCCAGTTTTGTGCATAAATTTAATTCGAATCTTTGGATGGAAACATAGCTAATGATTAGCATGCTCAGGTGTGTTTGATTAGGGTTAGAGCTAAACTCTGCAGGAACGTGGATCTCCCAAGACAGATTTGAGGATCCCTGCTCTACATGATTGCGTACCCTGATCACAACGCAGTCAAATGCACTAGTCTGATTATGTTCTAATATTAGTACAAATTACGCTTATACTTCCAGCTGCATTCAGTGCATCCATGAAGGAATTCGGTATGCAGTGTATCCGGTTGCCATGACAACTTCATGCAGTTGCTGCTGCTCAAGAATGTGCTTGAATATTATATATGCAGTTACAATAATTTTTGATTTTATCAGGAATATTTAAAGCAGATGTAACATGAATACAATAATACTTTTATATAATAGTCCTCTTAGTTGGATGTCATTGCTGTTCATCATGTATTTCTTTAAGTACTAGTGTGTGCACATTCTCTGATAGAACACGATTGTGAGCCCCCAAGACCAGTGGCCTGAGAATATGTCCCACATTACCTGCTAACGAATATTACATGAAGCTGCACAACATTTTACCAAGAGTTGCACCAGCAGCGGCACCAGCAGCTACACCAAGAGGACCAGCAAAAAATCCAAGAGCTCCAAAAAGAATTCCACCAAACACTGCACCTAAAGTTGCCTTATGAGATACAGATGCTGAGGTAGGGTATTTACTCTCAAACTGATCAAGAAATTTACTCTCTTCCTTCTCTTGTCTGAATCTCTGAGCATCTTCAAACATCTCATTACTGTAATATCCTCCTCCATTCTTCTCTATCGTTGTGTCAATCATCTGCAGTAGATCAGTCACCTGCTCTCTGTTATTCTGATCTTTATTGTCAAAGACGTGATATCTGCCTCCACACTGCTGAACTACATGTCTTAATCTACTGTTCTCCTCAATTTCATTCTCTATGGTCTCTTCTTCTAGAAGATCACCATGAGTGAAGAGAATGATGGAGTATTTTAACACCTCCTCACAAAACATCACCTCAATCTGCTGATGAATCTCTTGCTCCTGCTGAGTGAATCTGTCCACAGAAAACACAATGAGAAGAGCGTGAGGTCCAGGACTGGATAAATAAACACTTCTCGCTATCTCTTTAACTAAATCGTCATGTTTCATGCGTGTGTCAAATAATCCAGGAGTATCAACTACAGACACTGATCTGCCTGAAACAGTGGCGTGAGCATCTGAACATTCACTGGTTACTGAACTCATTTTATGTACAGATTTAAACACATTCTGTCCCAGTATTGTGTTTCCAGCTGCACTTTTCCCAACACCAGTTTTACCCAGAAGAACAATCCGTCTGGATGATGATCCACTGTCAGCAGCTGTCTGTTGTCTGGTTAGTCTTCCTCCTTCTGATGCTGTATAAAATACAAAACAGATGTAATCAGGTAGTCATTTTGAAAAGACTCAACTGAAGCCATTACAATGTGTTGATGTGTTACACCTATAAAAAAATCCTATATTAGCACATTTAACTTTACATCCATTTCGTTTTTTTTTTTTTTTTTTATCAATTTCAATCCTGAATCCTACCACATGAAAAAAAAAAAACCTGTTTGGGTTCTCCTGTGTCTTGAGTAATGCTGCTTATTCAGTAAACAAACATCACAAAACATATGCACATTTTAAAATGTGAAAATGTTCAGTTATTTTTTAAACAGTGTAGCTGTGCATTTACATATGAAACCCAAGATTACAAGTTACAAAACTGAAATGGAGTTTACCAACAATATAATGCGGAAATCAGTATCTGATTTTAAGACTCACCCTTTAACCCCAAAGAGTTCTGGATCATTTTTATGAACAGCATTTTAATTTGCATTTTAGCAGGTCCTTTCTTGTTGTTGAACACATGGTATCTCTGATCATATTTCTGAACAAGTTTCTTCAGTGCTTCATTCTCATTGATGAATTCTTGTATTGTCAAGTTTCTGTCTTCCAGTTCGTCTCCTCTGGTGAAGATGATCCAGGTTTTCTTCAAGCGCTCTTCTCCTAAGAGCTTCTCAATCTTCTCCACAGTTTCTCTCTCCTCTTCAGTGAATCTATCAGCTCTGAGGACCAGGATAAATGCACAAGGACCTAAGCCACGTTCCTTTTCATTTATAAGACGCTGCTTCTCATCTTCACTCATGTCTGTGTCACTGAATCCTGGTGTGTCATAAACAATGACTGGAAGCTCATCAACAGTTCCAGATTCAACAGCAACATCTCGTGTGCCTGAAGTGGAACCTCTCTCTGTTGTGAAAGCATGTCGCCCCAGTATTGTGTTTCCTGTTGAACTCTTCCCAGCACCATTTGTCCCCAGTAAGACTAGGGTAAAACATTCACTTTTCGATTTTTCATTTGTCATTTTCGATGGCCTAAAACTAAATAATAAAAAATAAACAATGGAAATGTTTAGGAAATAAGCATGGCTTCTTAGCAAATATATACAAATGTATGTTGTCATTATTTCAATGCAAAGGTGTTAATTAATATTAAAACTTAAATATTTTTTTTATTTAAGGAATCTTTCACGTGAAGATTTTAAAAAATGAAAACAAAAAAATAATGGTCAAGTAATAACATGTCAAGTAATAACATATTCTATCAAAGACTCAGGTTTTTCTTGGCATGTATTTAAATCAAAGCTGTTTACCTGAAATTGTTCACAAATGAACTGTTCACATTCAAAAATGAGATACACCATCAGTGTTAACAGAAAGTGTCTAAAACTTCATGCATTAAAGCTGATTACAACTAAAAAAATGAAATCGTAGATTTCATTTACTTTTCTAATTACAATTTGCTGAACAAATCAAAACAATGTAATTTACAAATTGACATTCTGACAGCACTAATTTCAATAATGTCTTGAGAAATGAAGAATAACTGCCAAATGTTCACTTTTATCCATGGTAAGAAACATCACATTTGGCAGAAAGAACAGACAAATAAGACTGTGTACAGTTGGAACTCAAGGACAGATGAAACGCATTAAACAACCCCCCCCCCCCCCCCCCCCCCCCCCCCCCCCCCAGAACAGATTAGTTGATGGTAATATTAATTCTGCTACAGTTACTACTGGCAGCTGATATAAATAATTACAATTAATTATAAGTAATTGTAATTATTTATATACATTTCCCTTTTGAGCTAATTTGCTACAGTGTGTTTCTATACGAAAGCAAATGCACTTTATTTTGCCTTCTGAAAGTTCAATTCAATTCACGTTTATTTGTATAGTGCTTTTCATGATACACATCATTGCAAAGCAGCTTCACAAAAACTTTCTACATTTTTACATTACATTTAAGAGTAGTTTATCAGTGGTGACTATGTCACGGTGATATCCATATGGCAGAAATGTACAGTAAAAATCATGCAGGTAGTTAATGATAGTGGACGATTATTAAGATTTATTTACAACACTGTTCCAGAACAGTACAAGCCACATGTTCAAGTTCGTGCGGCGCATTTAACGGAGGAGAGTTTCCTGAACCTGGAGAGTACAAGGCCGGCTGTGCAGAAAGGCTGTTTCTAAAAAAAAAAAAAAAGTAGTAGCCTATGTTTAGATATTTGCTATTGACTGTTCAAATGTGGAGGTTGGTCACATAGTGTAAGATTTTAAGAACCTCAGACACTTTGATCTTCTGAGATATGGACAATACACTGTAGGGAGTGAAATTATTTCCTTCATGAAATTAACTCCTCATGAAGAACTCACAGATGTCATGCAATAAAATCTGGAGAAAAGATCTCCAAAGAGAACAAACAACACCACCCTGACCAAACTTATCTCCTTGATCATTTACGACCCCCTTCCTCCCCCTCCTCCTCCCTCACTCTTCTTCCCCAAAAAGCAAGAATATCCATATGCCACAAGTGTTCAATGTTGTTTTTTCCCTTCCATGTTTGGTATCATTTTAAAGGTCTCTGTGCGATTGGTAAAATGGTCTCAATTTCACAGTAGTCACTTATATTATGAGAAATATTGAAAACTTAAGTTAACTCTGTACTTCTGTTGTGGGCGGTCTCCTTTCAAAATCTGATAAACATTGCTCTACAGGTGTGACCATTTGGGGCACGAGAACAGCTCCTACTGAGGTTTCTCATCCCCCATACAAAGATGTAATCTGTTTTGGGGCAGAGAATAAATGTTTATGGGCCTTTTGTTCTGGGAGTATTTAAGGGAAAGTTGCAAATCAGTCATTGCGATTCTGTAGCCAGATCAGCCCGTAGTGTGGAGTGTATTTCATATGCTCCATGCCATGTGTCTTTCTGAAATCAGGTATACATTTTTACTCTTAGATTAATCTTTAAACAACTGATGTTATGTATTTTCTTATTTTTGAATTGGCTTCTTATTGTTTAATTATACAATTGGCATGACACGTTTTTACCTGACTAATAAATTGTTATATTTGATTTATTCTGATCTCTTCTGAAATCATTTTTTCAAGTAGATTAATGTGTAGTGGTATTTACGCAAATCTGCGTTCAGGACAGATCACATTACGCACCCATGGATGAACCATGGAGGGCACCATGAGGGAGACTTTGGACTTATGACTGTCACTGGCTTAACACGGTGTAGCTCTCGTGGTTATAGGAAAAAAAATACACTTTTTGTTATGAGTATGCAGGCGCAGCTCACTTAAAGGTATTATATCCACTCTGCACCCTCTGAGTAAGTTCAGAACTGACGAGTTTGTGCCGTGCGTTCACTGTTGGCCAAGTGAATTGCTAAGCGATACCTGGTCCCTAATGAACGAATAACTGAAAGTATGGGATTTCCAGAATCAAATATCTAAATTAATATACAATTGATGTCTGTGATCAGTTTTTAATTATAAATATTGTCTAAATTGAATGATCACTTGAAATTGGAGTCAGATTGAATACGGAGCTAAACTAAAATTTAAACTAAATCCTGATACATTCAGAAGCGCAAGTAAAGACCGAACATGCATTAAACCTTCGACCAGGCTGCTGGATTCCGCTGTTTGGACTAGCGGGTGGAGCCTTACACACGCACAGTGTATTAACATACAGGCATCTGTTTCGACATCTCACTGAGAGAGGATGTGGGAAAAGCCCCTTCTCACCTATCATTTTCATCCACTTCCTTCCCCTCACTCAGAATGGTCAATAGCAAAATATATGTTCCACATGAATGCAAGTGATATTCACAGTCATGTTTGGTATCATTTGAATTGTCTCAAGTCGACTGGTACAAAGGTCTCAATCTTACAAGAAGTAGACTAAAAGGTAATACAGATCCTAAGAGTTAAGAGATATTTTGCTCACTGTAGAGGGAATGACTTAGTAGAGTTATCACCTTTTGGGACAGAAGGTAATTTTGATGAAAGATGCTGGGAAACGCAAATTCAATGCAAATTCCAATGGTTAGTTCCTGTCTCCATTTGGGGAATGTTTGTCTTGGTCTAAGTACTTAAGTGAATGTTGAAAAGAGATCAGAACGCTTCCAAATGCCAGATGAGCCTGTAGTGTGGAGTGTGTTCACACTCTATATTGTTTTTTTTGTTTTTTTCTTACGTCAGGTATGCATCCTTTACTCTTAGATTTATCTTTGAGAATTTGATGTCTTGTATTGATTATCTTTGAATTGACTATGTAATTGGCATTATACATATTTACCTGACTGATAATAAATTGTTCCATTTGACTTTATTCTGACTTACTCTGAAAGTCCGCAAATCTGCGTCCAGGGTTAAGTACATACTAGACCTTATGTTAAATGGAGCATGGGGCACATCAGGCGAGATACTAGATTTCTGACTAACTGCTTGACTTTAGTTAAGTTGTTAAGAATTAACTTTGAGGTTCTAGACAAAATACTATTAAGCATGGTTCGGGCATACTTCTTAGTACTAACCATTACCTCTGGTTATTGTCTCAGCTTTATTCAAGTTGTTATATAGTTAGATTATAGGGGGCTAGATAAAAACACTTTACGTATTAGCATATTTCATAGTGCTAGCCATAACCTGTGATTATTTTTTGAGCTTTACATAGGTGACTGTAGGGGACTAAACAGAACCACTGTTTAAAAAATGACAAGCATGAGGCGGTCTATTAAATAGTAGTCAAAACCTCTGACTAACAATCAGACTAGAGAGTTTCAGAACCTCTGAGCTATGTAGATTCCTAATGAATGAGTAAATATAAAGTAAACAGTTAATTAGAATAATCATATGTCAGAATAATAATAGAAATGGAAAAACAACTAATTTGTATAACAATCTAATTCCGAGGTCATCATAAAACGGAGACAGATTAGAATTTAACTTGACCTTTTGAGTGGTATGGTCCCACATATGGGATTTTTACTTCCGTGCCCCTGGGAGTATGGTCCCACATATGGGATTTTTACTTCCGTGCCCCTGGGAGTACGGTCCCACATATGGGATTTTTACTTCCGTGCCCCTGGGAGTACGGTCCCACATATGGGATTTTTACTTCCGTGCCCCTGGGAGTACGGTCCCACATATGGGATTTTTACTTCCGTGCCCCTGGGAGTACGGTCCCACATATGGGATTTTTACTTCCGTGCCCCTGGGAGTACGGTCCCACATATGGGATTTTTACTTCCGTGCCCCTGGGAGTACGGTCCCACATATGGGATTTTTACTTCCGTGCCCCTGGGAGTACGGTCCCACATATGGGATTTTTATTTCCGTGCCCCTGGGAGTACGTGTCACAAATCCAGGCCATGAACTTCTGGCCATTCACCTCTAGAGGTCACTCACCCATCACATGGACTTTCACACCACACAGTCAGTCACAGATCACTCAAGGACTACATTTCCCATCATCCACTGCACCAACACAGCTGTCTGCACTGATCACGCACACACCTGAAGACAATCTCACATCACCATCACCCAATCACACTCACTATATAAACTCTGGACTTTGTCTGACTCTCTGGCGAGTATTGTTAGCCCCGCTGCATACAAAGCGTTCCCTGTATTTCCTAGTTAGATTTCTTGTGTTTTGATTCCTGCCCGTGCCCGTGGATTATCTCTCTGGCTAGCCCTCTGGATACTGTACGCTGATCGTCGACCCAATTTACTTCCGTGCCCCTGGGAGTACGGTCCCACATATGGGATTTTTATTTCCGTGCCCCTGGGAGTACGGTCCCACATATGGGATTTTTACTTCCATGCCCCTGGGAGTACGGTCCCACATATGGGATTTAGAACGTTCGGTGACGTCCATAACTGCCAAATTCAAACTGTGGTTTCACGCGTTGACTAGCGCTGAGTCAGAGAGAGAAGTGCACTGTGCTTGTCATATTATCACAACTATGCAGTATTCTTAACTGCATAATGCATATTTTAGGTTTCAGACATTTAAATACACATAAGTACTAGTAAAACAATACATTTAGAGCTTGTAAAATACACACAGATGTCTATGGAAGCAACAATAACAATCCATTCAAATTTAATTTGCCGATGTGTTTTATTCATATCAGATCCACATAGTGTAAGTAACTATAAAGTTCACTCTATTCTTCTCCCAGTTCACCGGCCACTTACTTACATGTATTTCGGGAGAAATTGATGAATTCACGTGCTGTAAATCTGACTGACAGGACTTTCTGAACTGCAGCGCGAACAAACATGGCGGTGGCCATCTCACGTTACAGATCACAATCAAGATCATTCATAAAGGCGTTTAAACAACAAAACACACTCATTTGCACATATTTGTGAATCGGAATATCAGATTGTCCATGACATGATAAGCAAGTTTGTGAATATATTAAATAAAAAAGGAAAAACAAAATAAAAGTGATCCATCTGTCATACAGTGTTATTGTGGCCGCGGTGTGTCACGTGACGAGCATGACGCGTCGCCATGAAAACAGTCAGGGCAAACGTTCCAAAATAAGGATCGCCTTAAAAAAACTCACTCTGGGGGGGACCGCTAGAACATTTTAAACTCACCATTGAAAAGGTTAAATTTAATAACTTAACGCACCGAAAAGACCGAACACACAGGAAACCTTCAAGCACCGTTGGATCTGTTGGGCCAATTGCATGGACCTTACAATAGTAACGCATATTGTTTATATGTCTTACGATCTCAAGTATAGAGATGGAATTATGTTTGAAAAACTTAGTATCCTTTGTTCTCCGCTAATAACGACAATTATAAATGCACTACATGTTCTGTTTCACACTGGATGCTCAAGCATCATGCACCCGTTGTGCTTTCAAACTGACAGCGTTACATGCAGCTTAACAGCGGCTTGTGTACTGCAAACACGAGTATTATTCAGTCTGCACCATTTTCGGGCTCAAAATTACACAGGAAAACTACCGACATAATTAGCTGTCTTTATAATTGCTTTGGAAGCTGAAGCTCGCAATTATTGTAAGGGGCGTTACATTTCCATCACACGCTTGAGATATTTGGCCAATCACAACGCATTGGGTCAGCTGGACAATCAGAACACGCTAAGCTTTTCGAAGGAGGGGCTTTGTAGAAATCGGCCCTGTCCCAAATCACACCCTAAACCCTCACGGTCTTCCTCTGAGTCCACACTTTCGTGACGTAATGCCTTTTTGACTGTCGGGTAGAAGTCTGCTTCTGAAAGCTAAAATTAGGAATGGGACACCCTACGGTCTCGTGGACTTAATGTACACACGCACACAGCAGCCATTGTAAATCCGCAAGGAAGCAACTGCACTTGAAGTGATTGGGGACAGGGCCATTTGGGACAGAAGACTGGGCACAGAGGAGCTACAATAATGTACAGTATGTGAAAAATAATCTGTTTTGAACATTAAACCATGATAACATATTCTATTACACCCAGTACACTAAATAATGATCTTTGAAAACAGCATCACATTGCGGTTTCGAAAGAGAAAGTGAAAATTGAGCATGCACTCAAAATCGATGTCAATACCCCACATATTGATAGCAGCTCTGTGATGCCTGAAAATTATACACAGTATCTCCCCCCACCCCACCGGGTGTTATCTGTAATAACGATGTTGTCACGTTGTTCTGCATCTTCAATAAACAAGCTACAGTTAATCCAAAATGCAGCTGCTAGAGTTCTTACCAGGTCAGAAAAAAAAATATGATCATATTACTCCAATTTTATCATCTCTACACTGGTTACCTATTAAGTTCCGTATTGATTTCAAAATATTGCTACTGACCTATAAAGCACTGAATGGTTTAGCCCCTGTATATTTAACTGATCTTCTTGTGCCCTATAATCCATCACACTCTTTAAGGTCACAAAACTCTGGACTTTTTAGTAGTACCTAGGATATCTAAGTCCACTAAAGGAGGGAGATCATTTTCTCATCTGGCTCCCAAACTCTGGAATTGTCTTCCTGATAATGCCCCAGGCTCAAACACACTCTCTCTTTTTAAATCTAGATTAAAGACATCTCTTTAGCCAAGCATTCACATAATGCATCTCAGTCTCACCCTTGTTCCCAGTTAGATCAGATAAAAGCCACAAACATCGTTATGAACAGCATCTATGCTAATTCTTTTCTATCTGCCTTTCTGTTCCTATTTCTGTTCTGTTCCTATCCATTTGATGCCCATGTCGAGGTAACTTGAGATTACGCCAGCTCCAGCGTGGATCCAGCCTCATAGAAAGATTTCAGATGACCCAACACCTGTGAAGAGATGATGCTGACCCCTGCGAGGACCCCAGATGACGCCAACTTGAATCGATATGCACAGCTGCCAAATTTTCTCTATATTGTAATCATTATGATCACACTTGTAATAATCGCTTTAACTCTTTCCCCGCCATTGACGAGTTATCTCGTCAATTAAGAGACAACGCTTCCCCGCCAAAGACGAGTTTTTACGGCATTCTGTGTTCTAGGTAAGGAAAGCCCTAGCGCATGTCCTGAATGAGTTACGGGACTTCCGGGTCTTACAGGTCCGAATACAAGACGATCCGCATAAATGGAAGGATCAGAGAACATGTAGATCATATATATATATATATATATATATATATATATATATATATATATATAGATATCATGTTTTGACATTTTGAATCTGATCGGGACGAGGTAGTCAGTGAGAGAGATGCCTCTACAGACACAGAAACATCTCTAGTTGTGTCGTAGATGGACCGATAACCCGTCAATCTGAATATGTGTGTGTATGTGTGTGAGTGCGTGATCTATATATATATATATATATATATATATATATATATAAATAAATAAATATATATATATATATATGTGTGTGTGTGTGTGTGTATGTGTATGTGTGTGCATGAGTGTGTGTGTGTATGTACAGTATGTATGTATGTATGTATGTAGCCTATATGTGTGTTTGTGTGTATAAACGTGTGTGTGTGTGTGTGTGTGTGTGTGTCTGTCTGTCTGTTCTGTTTATTGAATGCAATTTCAGTTATTCATATAATTATTTACAGGTGAAAGACATTTGAATGTATTTTGCATGAAGATGCACTACTTTGATAAAAATGCTTTTTTCTCAGTTTTTTGTCCAAAATGTTGTATTTCTGATGAAACCTATGAGCATTCAAGTGGTGATAAAACATGAACACATGAAGATAGAATAAAATATTTTTTAATTAAAAGCAGAGGCTTGGTTCTTTATTTTGATATACAATATGTTCATATATTAATAGCAGAAAATATTCTGAGGGCCGTCAAATTTAGGTGAAAATCATCAAAAATGCTGGCGGTGGCTGGCAACTTTTTTTAAAAACGCTGGCGGGGAAAGAGTTAATGAGCTTCTGCCTAAAATTAATTCATGTTAGCTAACTGTATGATTCTATTATCTTGAACTGTTCAATGTTAATGTTGTGAAATGAACATTACTTTGGACACATTCACTTCTGATAACAGATCACTCTAAATTGTAATGTAGACACATGCATTTTCTGTAAAGCTGCTTTGAAACAGTGCGCATTGTGAAAAGCGCTATACAAATAAATTTGAATTGAATTGAACATGTTTACTTATGTGTGACAATTTCCTCACCGTGAAATCCCTAGTCAGACAGTAAAATGACAGTAATGGACATTTCTCAGGCAGTAAATGCGGATCATCTTTCAGATGAATTTGAGGAGGTCTGGTCTGGTCTTGGTCTGTGTTTAGATCTTGACTACAACACTAGCAGCTAGTGTCTCAGTCAGGGTCTTGTGCATTATTTTAAACAAGATAAAAGTTAATGGCCAAATGATAAATACGTTTAACACTAGAACCGCCAGAGGTCGCTGTATACCTAAAAGCGCCAGCGGGTAAATTTTACCCACACACATGGCAACTGTTTTTATATGGCTAAAGAACATATTATTTCATTGTATTATGCCACTGTCTTCACAAAGAAGTGTCTAGAGTCATGAAATGATTATGTCTCATCGTCAACTATATTTTTACCCTGTTGTTTTATGTTCAAGACTTTTTAATGCAGCCTACACTAATGCTTTATGGTCAGTAAGCTAAAAAAAGCCTGCACTGACAAAAAAAATTTGAAGGTAGTAAATAATTGGGTGGTGTAACAGGGCTCTAGATTTGCAACTATTTTTTGAGAGTGTGCGAGTAAAAATGTGACATGGTCGCACTAGTGTGAGTGCATGGTCTGCGCTGTTCCAAAGCGTCTGCTTCATACAGCACGTGCTGCAGAGCCGCGGCACATTGTAGCAGGAGTCAGATTTCACTGATCATGTGAAGAGAGGCGCTTTCAGCGCGAGCGCTTCAGTAGAGCCTGGTTTATACTCTCTGCGTGAGCACGAGCGCGAAGGTGCGCGCAGCGGACGGAGTGCAGGAGGATTTGGTTTTCAAACTAAAGTAAAAGACCGCTTCTTAAACCAGAGATGGTGAACATGTTGGTATTCTTGTAGAGTCCTGTCAGCGACAGCCAGTTTAGTTTTTCTTTACTTTTTGTTTTCGTTTTGAAAAGCTTGTTATCTTTGCTGTTTACCTCACGTTACACTATGGAGGCTTTCCTTAATTTTTTATTATTATTATTATTTGATTCCTCAGTGTTTGCTAAACATTCTGTAATTTATTAGTCGGTATATAATACAGCATATGATGTTTGTGTCCAATGCCATGCCTCCTCTTATTCGTTTTTGTTAATAAATGTTATGTAAGCTAGTTTGTCATTGTAACGTACTGTTTTATTGTTGTTGTGCTTTTTAAAGAATAACAATGAATCCATCTTTTGTTTTAGTCTTAAAAAGTGAAAGGTGTATAGATATAAGCAAAACAGACAATTATCTTTTCTTCTAAAGCGTGACACCAAGATCGTGAAAGTGAAAGTGAAAGCACACAAAAAAAGAGTAATTCCAGTTCACAAAAATTAAATCACAAATAATACTGATGAAAAGTACGGGTTGAATGTTGAACAATTTCATTACCATATAACTATAAACTATGATAATAGTTCATCAGCATGCATTGATTAATCAAATGTTGTATCAAATAAATAAATATGCAACCAAATTATGTGCTGGTGCGACCAACTGAAAAAGTTAGTTGCACAAGTGCGACCAGTGGGACGAATGAGTCTAGAGCTCTGCGTAATATTATAAAACAATGTCATTAATCAATATATTAGGATAACCCATGTTATTTAAATTACTAAAATAGCCAATAGACAATAATGATCAATAATAATTCACCACACTGTATAGGATGATGCTATGACAAATTCAAGCACACAGCTTCACCTAGGCCCAATTATTAATTTGTTTAATTATAGCATTTATAATTTGAACAACACCAATAAACTTCGGGTAATCAAAAAAAAAGTTTGACCAATTATGAGTAATGTTAGGCTAAAACATTTAAATATGATGTCTGGATCACTGTCAGATGAGCCATCAGATGATAAGCCGATAAGATGTTATAACTTAACCATCAGACTCTCCATCACTCATGGCATTTAGTGTTTCTAATACCTACCTTCCATAAATCACCTTCTTTTAGTCATTTTGACTTTATTTATGAAACTGATAACCGCTAAATCAGTGAGTGAAAGGCGTTGCCTAGAAATGTACAATGTTAAAACATAAGCGGCAAGAAAATGACAGCGCGAAAATGCATGCATTATATAGCGGGTAAATTTGATCCGCGCGGAGCTTATAGGTATTAGGGATGGGAAGATTCCCTGATTCGCTCGGTGCATCGGCATAAAAAGTTAACGATGCGATGCATCGGTTTAAAAAGTGTGCATCGGCTACAAGTTGGCATTTATATCGCGATGCATCGTTTCTAACATATTTGCATCGGTAAAAAATTATTTATTTATATATAATTACTAGTGGATGCGCTATACTTTTATTATTTAGAAAGTGACTAATAATCTGACTGATTTCTCCTCTCGAAACTGTTTGTCAAGCGCGTTCTCATCATCGCTGCGCGTGAATATGACGAATCACAAAAACACTACAGAGACCTGAGGAAAAGCAGGGATTAAAGTCCAAAACCTGACTTGAAATAACATAACAAATCAATTGGGGCTAAAGCGGTTCCATAAACAACAAATTAATTCACACAATCTCACTAATTTGTACACGCTTATTCTTAAGCAGCCCTTAATGTTGATCATGGATCAAATCGATCCACCATGGCAAACAGCGAATATATCTGTGCTATTTGAGACGTTGTGTTTTCCTCAGTGCATAACTGACATGTCACAGGTATATTTTTCATATGTAAATGTTAGAAAGTCATGCAAACATATCCATTTTGCTGTCAGGAGTGGGCCAGGCATGCAAGAGCAACGAGCACTGCTGAACTTATGTGCACTAAACAGACGGAGCGCAATCGAATTGGACCACAATAATTCTGAGTAAAATATACATTTTGCTAAAATATTTGTTTTTGTACATTAAATGTGTCTTTTGTAGAATATTAAATCTACATATAAGTATATTTTTTATGATAGCAGTAACTGTAAAGGGACTATTGTAATAGGTAAATCAAATGTAAGCTAGTAGCCTACAGTACTAATTACTAAGCTCAAATGAGTCAATGTGTGTTTCTTATAGCAGTTAAAATAGTCATTTTCTTTATTATTTATTTTCATTTTTAATTCAGTGATTTTAACTTTTAATCGAGTTATTTTACTGCTTTAAAGAGCAATTTTAGATTGTAATGTTCTGCAAACTTTAAAAGGTACAGCTGTTATAAAACCAGAGAGAAATGCTTCATGGCTAGTAACTGTAAAAAAAAAAAAAAGTCAAATAATAGTGAGTCAGTGGTAATATCATTGTGTTCCTATTGGTCCGTGTTAGAGGAGCTCAGCTTAGCCTGACAGTTAGCCTGATCCTGACCAGGTTAGTTTCCCTGCATAAGTTGCCACAGTGACTGAGCTTGATCTAGGCCTATGTTAAATTTGCTTTATGGAACCAAATCATTTGACAATGAGTCAGACTAAATGAAATAAGCCTGGCTTATTTGCTTATTTTATGAAACAGGCCTCAATGCATTAAAAGTGATCATATTTTCTCCATTGAATCAAATTGCACTGTGTTGAATCGAAATCAAATCGAAATCGAATCGCACTGCATCGTAAAAAGGGGTGAATCGCATCGCATCGGTACCTGCTTCATATGTATATTTAATGTATCGTATCGTTGGCTATGCATCGAGATGTGTATCGTATCGACCTGAATCTCTAATAGGTATAAATGCTAAAAAAAAATTTTTTTATCTGGTTTTATCTAAATAATTTTTAACAACATTGTAAAGTACATAATTTTAGTAAAAGTCAATGACTGGGAGACTTGAATGTTTTGTTGAAAATCTGTTATGTACATTTGTAAAACAGCCACGGGTAAAATTTACCCTGTGGCGGTTCTAGTGTTAAGGTTTTCTTTGACTTGTGCGAAAAAGGGTTAATGCGAATAATGGGAGATGGAAATGCATTTTGCAAATAAATTCCTCCAAGCGCATCAAAAAAGTAATGTGACTTTGCACTATGAGACGGGATAACTTGACTCGACTGATCTCGTTCCACAGCATCTGAAATGTTGTTATGGTTGTTCTGAAATGCCTGAGCAAAGTCTGTCATCATCTAGTGAAAAAAAAAAAATGTGCAGACAAACAAACGGGGGGGGGAAAATGAAGTGATTGTAACTTATATTGATTTTATTGAATGATCTTAGTTGTAATTTTTTTCTCTGTCTTCATCTGGCCACCATAAATTCTACAACTGTTATTTTACCAAGCAAAGACAATAGAAAATGAATGCTTTACAACAAATCCCTGTGACATTAAAAACCTTGGGTTGACAATACAGCACACAACATACATGCATACATAAATACATAAAAAAACAGTGACTACAAAATGAAAAGTAATATGTAAATGAAAATAGAAATTAAGAAAATAGTAGCCAACATAAGGAGGGATCATGCAAAAAAGAAACAACATGAATGAAGATGTTTGTGACTGCCATCCAGATGTCACGCCAAAGGTGTTTAAAGGTGTTCAATTCTGCTGTAGAGCAGCTCTAAAAAGAGGACAATAAACAGTCAACTTTTTGGTTAAAGTTAGTTCATCGTTGACACATCAGTGCTCTCCTGCTGGTTGGGAAAAAATACTTTTGCTTATTTTTTTATGATTTTTTTTTTATTATGAAAAATATTCAATAATTTCACTGTTAAAAAATCAGTAACTTTACTATTATGCATTGTGACATTGTAATGCCATCAGATTCAGTTCAAACATAGCCTAAATACTCTCCTGCTGGTTATACTACAACACTTAATTAAAAAAAATTGCTTTTACATAATTTATATGACTATTGTTTTGTTTTTTTTAAATGAAAAATATTCAATAACTTCATTGTTATTAGAAAGAAAAATGCAATAACTTCACTCTAGCATAGGCTACTGTACTGTCACTAAATTCAGTTCACACATCACAAGGCTCATTTTGAGGAAAATTAGTTTGTAGCTCGTTGTCTACGTTGCTACGAGATGTGTTTTTTTGTGTAGTAACATTGTTTAAATCACGGGTTATTGAACCGGAAACCTTGAATCTGTGAATATCATTCCAACTTAACTGAACTCGACGAGTTCAGACGGCTTCGAGTCCGGCTGTTGCGACGGACGCACCCGGTGTTAGATCGGGTGAAGATACACATGAAGTACAGTGACATTACTATACGACGAACACAGGCAATTTAATTTCAATTAGTAGCCTAATTAGTCCAGACATCCAGTATGTTGTTCAAACAATGTCGGAGACAAAATTTCCAAGCATTAAAAATAATAATAATAATGAAATAATTATAAACATCAATATAGTACATTGTTTTGGCTATTCTCTAGACAGGCTAAATGCAGGCTCTGTCTCCGCATGATTTGAAGTACATTTTTGGAAACATTACACCTGCCAGTATACTGAAATTAACAGTTCACTTTAGTATATTAGATGCGTGGATACACGGTCAGACAAGCTCATCCTACGCTTACTGAGCAAAGTGAGGTAATATCTGCCGATGGAGATGTTGATTAAGAGACGCCCATAAAAACAGCAATATGTCAGCTCGTTTTTAGGGTGGCAGCTGTCATCCACTGGATGTTTTTGTTATGAATGCCAGTTGCCTGTCAATATGTTCTACACCAAGTGTGTATTGTGACTTATTCAAACATAAATATAGCCTAATCAAATCATTATAAATTGAAATAAACTACAATTATTAAAATTGTAACAGAAAATAGTTTAAATCAAAGTGATAAAATTGATCATATTAAGCAAATAAAGTCAAACCTGAGTGTTGATGTCTTTCTGTGTGTCTTCTGTCCACCTCCAGATGTCCAAAGAGCAAATGAAAGCGCTCTGCTGCTTATATAGGCTACACTGAAGTCACATGATTAAATAGAAAGT
Source organism: Schizothorax lantsangensis (assembly GCA_027422415.1). Lineage (NCBI taxonomy): Eukaryota > Metazoa > Chordata > Actinopteri > Cypriniformes > Cyprinidae > Schizothorax > Schizothorax lantsangensis. The sequence continues at coordinate 172,518 of JAPDDO010000149.1, read as the reverse complement.
GAAAGTGTCTGTAATCTTAGTTTTATGATGTAAATAATAGAAATAACATTTTTGTACAGAATCTATATGCTATTTGTTTTACAAGTCACCTGTCAGTCAAATCTGCTGTACTTTTAAATGTATTACAGTGTATTCCTAATATCCTATATGCAGTAACTTATTTTAATGCCTAAGTCATTTTAAAATTATATATGTGTGTATATATATATATATATATATATATATATATATGTATATGTATGTGTGTGGGTGCGGGTGTGTGTGGCGGACGCACTAACCAGGAGGCTAAATGGCTGCAGCCACTAGCATCAGGGGTTTTAGTGTAATGAGGGTAATTACCCAGATATTTCAGGACACTGAATGAGCTGGAAAAGCAACGTTTCCTGGAAAACATTACATAAAGTGAAAGAGAAAATAAACAGTGTCCAAACAATTACCAAATGCAAAAGATGAACCTGAATATGTAGCAATAGCATTTTACAGATGAGAAGGTACCTTGTTCCTTATATACTCATACTGAAATGAAGCCGGGAGTGATAATAAATAGAGCAGAATTTGAGTATTTCAGTATTTTCTCTCCAGGTAGGAACATTTAGTTAGTATTTGATCCAGTCAGTTTGTGTCTCCAATTGATTAGACATAATAATATTCCTCTTATTATTATTATTATTATTATTATTTAGTTTATATACAAACAATACATTGTTTAACTTTTTTTTTTTTTAAGTTTTAACTCTTGTTGTGCTTCCATAATATGTAAGGAAAACATATTTTTTAAGACACTGAGATAGGGCCCAAAAAATACTAAACATTTCTCAAGACTTTAGACACTGGATTGTGTAGGCCAGAGTCTTTACTATTATGGAGGACGAAACCTGCAAAAACAATAAATAAAAAAATAAATACACAAATAAATAAATGTGTGCATAATTACACGTATTCTTGTTTAAATACATAATTAAAACTTGTGATGAAAGTAGGCAAATAAATAAAATAAATTGGTGTGCAAATGGAAAATGTTAAAGAAAATTCTAAACTCATCCTAATAATTTTCCTTTAATCACTCATTTATTTCGGAATGTAGATCCACATTTATTTTTCCTCTGCGCAACATGCTAATTAGAGGGTGTCAGTTATGCGTGAGTAGGTGGATCGTGTCTAATGACGCGCTTGAGTGTTTGCCTGTACATGCTAATCAGTCAAGGGGACTGATTATTATCTTACACTTTTTCATAGGGTTCATTTTGTAGTTAAAATTTATGATTTAGCTCTCTCATGATTATATGTGGCCAGTGTAAAATATTAACGCTTACATGGCTCTTAAAGGTGCACTAATTTGTGATTGTCATCAGAAACATTTTTTGTTATTCTAGTTGAAAGTCTCTTCACATCCTGATAGCAATCATTAAGTTAAGTGGTCTAAATGTATTTATCTGTATTTATATATTCTGTGGAAGGTGTAGGACCAAGAAATGTTGGTCCAATCAAAATGCTCAGTCCGAGCGTTTTAATTGGCTTTCCTACCTGTCTGTCAACGTATGTATTTGCATACCTCTGCGCACCCTGTTTGCGCAGACACGATACGTCATCAGCGCGTTCACACACACTGTGCAGACAGAGCGAGAATCGCAGACAAACATCAACAACCCGATCTTCCTTCCTGGTATTGTAATACTTTTACTAACTGTGCTAATATAATGTTTTCTCACCAGTGAATGACACATGATGTAGTCTAGCGGTTCCCAACTCCAGTCCTCTGCCCCCCCCCCCTGCATATTTTACATGTCTCACTTACCATAAGAACCCGGACCCATTTCTCCTTATAGGAAAATTATGGGGCATATAAAACAAACCAAATGGACCACTTATAACATGTTTCTGCAGTTGTTTTTGAAATACAACCCCTCCTTGTGAAAGATCTGTAATGTTACATATATGTTACATTGGGTGTTTATGATATTTTTTTCATGTTACATTGGGCGTTTATTTCTCAATTGAAAAAAATACATTTTATAATTTTTTTTGCTAAATTGTTTTTTTTTCAGTTTATTTGCTTTTCCACAACATATATCAAAATTATTACTTTTCTGGGAAGATAAAACAAAAACCTTTTTCAGAAGTAATGCGGTTTTTGTATTTTATTTGCTTTGCCACAACATATTTCAAAACCACATAACTGTGACCATTAAGTTTTACAACAACTCTTTTGTAACATATCAAAATTCTACCTTTTCAGGTATATGGTTTAACCAGAAATTAATAATAATAAAAAAAAATTCACAACTCGAAAATGTGTGAACTGAATAAAAATAAATAACTACCTCACACTGGAGGTCAACATGCACATAGATTTGTTAAAATATCCATTTTTTTAAAGGGATAGTTCACCCAAAAATGAAAATTTGATGTTTATCTGCTTACCGCAAGGGCATCCTAGATGTAGGTGACTTTGTTTCTTCAGTAGAACACAAACAAAGATTTTTAACTCAAACCGTTGCAGTCTGTCAGTCATATAATGGCAGTCAATGGAACTCACGGCTTTGAGAGAAAAAAAACATACACCGACAAACCAAATTAAACCCTACACCACTGAAATGATGTTAAACTTTACAATCAAAATATTTAATAGTGCTTTGTCTCCAGATTTGACTATAATGCAAACACTGACACTTTAAAAAACTACAACTACTTTGACAAAATATAGTCCTTAATAATGTCTAAATATATGAATCTAAATGAAAAACCAAATGCAAAGTAACTATATCTGAATCAAATGTTCCCAGAAACCATGAAATACACAGTAATGTTGATATTTTTATATGGTTATACATGGCATTACAGATGGTAAAAGCATAAGACTTTTTAAGGCCTTTTATTAGGAAAATGTTATTTAAGTCATTTTAAGACTTTTTAAAGACCCGCGGACACCCTCATATACATCCTTGAGAACTATTATGAAAAGTGGTTTAATCGAGGAACAGAGTTTGTTTCCCATCAGTTATCAGAACTGAAAATACAGGCGACAAAAGTAGCCTGTTTATTAAGCAAATAACGGTTCAGTATTGCAATTAAAGGTGCAATGGGAGATCTCCGAAAATGCTAACTTTAGCCTGATAGCACTGAAAGCGAACGTCCCACCCTCCCTGCAATCGCCGTCCAAAGCCACGCCCCCTGAACGCACATACGCTCAAAGAGCAGAATACAAGAGACAACATTAAATTACTACAATAGGCATCAACGGTTTCCAATTACAGACCTCACGCCCTCCCCACTCTGCACATTTCATATGTAGCCTATATCTTATCACGTCCGAAGGTTGTTCTGTTTGACCATAAGTCATAAGTGCCCTGCGAAGTGGACATCACCAGATATTCCGCCATGATTCCAGTTCAAATCGTATGTTCCATACAAAGGGCATTAAAGTCAAGTCAAGTCAAGTTGAGCTTTATTGTCATTCCGCTACATGTGGGGACATACAGTGGAACGAAATGTCGTGCCTCACAGGTACACGGTGCTACATAAATACAAACATACAAAAATGAAGTAAAACACTATAAACCTATACACAACTAACCTATTGACAGATTTTGACTAAGTATACTATATATAAATGTTTACCCAATACAAACTAAGATGGTCCATGTTTCAGGAGGTAGGGGTTTGGATGTTTATTTTTTTTTTTTTTTGAGGAGGGCGGGGTGATTTGGGTTCAGGGCTCTCACAGCCTGGTGGGTGGGGTCCTTCACGATGCTGTTGGTTTTGCTGGAGCATCGTGCAAGGAAAATGTCAAGGATGGATGGGAGAGGGGCACCGATGATCTTTGCAGCCGTGTTCACTGTCCGCTGGAGGGTCTTTCGGTCAGCAGCACTACAGTTCCCGTACCAGACAGTGATGCAGCTGGTCAGCACACTCTCAATGGTGCCCCTGTAGAATGTGGTGAGGATGGGTGGAGGGAGACTTGCTCTTTTTAGCCGGCGGAGAAAGTATAGGCGCTGTTGTGCCTTGTGGGGCACCTGTGCTAAGTGTGGTAATGCTTGAGGTGTTGTGGCCGACACGGACTGATCGAGGTCTTCCGGTTAGAAAGTCCAGGATCCAATTACAGAGGGAATTGTTAAGGCCCAGCAGGTTTAGTTTATTTATGAGCTGTTGTGGGATTATTGTGTTGAATGCCAAGCTGAAGTCAATGAACAGCATTCTAACGTAGGAGTCTTTGTTTTCTAGGTGGGTAAGAGCCAGGTGGAGGGTGGAGGAAATTGCATCGTCCGTAGAGCGGTTTGGACGGTATGCAAACTGGAGTGGATCGAGTGTGTTGGGGAGGCTGGTTTTGATTTTGTGCATGACTAACCTCTCAAAGCACTTCATCATGATTGGAGCTATGGGACGGTAGTCGTTTAGACAAGACACAGGTGATTTCTTTGGTACCGGTATGATTGTTGTGGATTTGAGACATGTGGGGACGACTGCCTGGCTCAGTGAGGTGTTGAAGATATCTGTTAGGACATCTGTCAGCTGTGCAGCACAGTCTTTCAGTACACGGCCAGGTATGTTGTCAGGGCCTGCAGCCTTTCGTGGGTTAATCCTGGATAGGGTCTTCCTTACGTCGGCTGCAGACAGACAGAGCGCCTGGTCATTGGGAGGTGTGGGCAGTTTTTGTGCAGGTGTGTCGTTCTGCATTTCAAACCGTGAATACAAGTGGTTGAGTGTATCGGGGAGGGATGGATCATCATCACAGGCCTGTGACGGGGGCTTGTAGTCAGTGATGGTCTGAATGGCTTGCCACAGGCTCCATGTGTCTCTGCTGTCTGTGAAGTGATTATTGATTTTTTTTATTTTTTTTGACAGATTGGCTCTTGCTGTTTTGAGGGCTGCTTTATCTCCTGATCTGAATGCTTCATCTCTGGTCTTTAGCAGCCCATGAACCTTTGCACGTGTGGTGATGGTCTTGGTGACTGTCACATCATCAATGCACTTTTTGATGTAAGCAGTCACAGTTTCAGTGTACTCCTGCAGGTCTGTGTGGTTGTTGTAGGTGGCCGCCTCTTTAAACATGTTACAGTCTGTGTCCTGAAAGCAGTCCTGTAGTGTTGAGGTAGCATCATCTGGCCAAATTGTCGTGAATTTTTTAATCGGTTTGGCGAGTTTTAGAAATGGTCTATATACTGGGATTAGCATAACAGAGATTTGGTCCGAGTACGCGTTCTTTACTGTTGTGTAAACAAAGTCCAGTGTGTTGCTTCCCCTTGTTGCAAAGTTCACTTGTTGGTAGAACTTTGGCAAAACTGTCTTTAAGTTTGCGTGGTTGAAGTGATGAAAAAATGAAAAAGCCGTTGGGGTTTTTTGTTTGTTGTTCGCTGATGGCGCTATACAGTTCACGAAGCACGTCCTTAGCGTTTGCACACGGGGGGATGTAAACTGCAACAATAACAATAGCCGTGAACTCCCGCGGCAGATAGAACGGTCGACACTTCACAAACATAAACTCCACCAGCGATGAACAGTGTTTTGATAATACACTTGTTACACCATTGTTACACTCAATGGCATTGTTACACCATTCTTTGTTGATATACACACACAAGCCACCTCCGCGGGTCTTACCAGATAGTGCTGTGTCTCTGTCCGCTCGGTAGCAGGTTAGCCCATGCAGCTGAATGGCGGAGTCCGGGATGTTGTCTTTTAGCCATGTTTCAGTGAAAACAAACACACAACAATTCCTTGCCTCATGTTGTGTAGACCGACTGAGTTGAATTAAGTCCAGTTTGTTTTCCAGAGAGCGAACGTTTGAGAGCATGAGTGTTGGAAGAGCCGGTCTTGTGGGGTTAGCCCTTAGCCTCGCTCGTATACCTCCACGTTTCCGTCCTCTCTCTCATCGCTTGCGACGCCGCCTTGTGTGGGTAGCGTCAGTAGGTCTTGAGGTCCGGCTTCAGCAGTAAACAAAGGCCTCGTAGCTTCTCAGTAGCCACCGGCGAGAGTTCGTGTTTGTATGCGTTGCCAATATCCAAAAGGCTTTGGCGATCATAGATGTGTTTTGGAGAGAAATCCTTAAGAATTGGTGGTAAATTGACACTATTTGGAGACGAACAGACGACATTAAAAGACATAAAAGCACCATCTTTGGGACACGGAGCAGCCGCTGCGTCTGAACACGCCGCCATCTTGGTTCATATTTTTGTTCATACTCATGGAATCTCTCATGGAATCTCTCACAGTCTTTGTTCATACTCATGGAATCTCTCACAGCCAAGCGCAGTTTGTTTCCGCAGATGTCATTGTGCGGGATGCATATGCGACTGGATACCACTCGGTGTCATGTTTCTGGAGTAAAACAGCTCCTAAAACAGATTTCCATGCATCTGTAGAGACTTTTAGTGGCTTATCTTGGTCGTAGAATTTTAGAACAGGTTCTTTAGTCAAACTGCCCTTGAACCAGAACCACTCTTTTACATGCTCCCTTTTCCACTGCCACTCTGTATTTGATTCCAACAGGCTTCTTAATGAAATGTATTTGCTGACAGATTTAAAACAAATTTTCCCAGGTCTTTCTTGTCTCTTGGCTGTACCCCTTCTTCCGACAGTCTCTCTCCCAGGTATGTAATTTCTCTCACACCGAACTGACACTTGTTTTTATTCTAACCCTGTTTTTTTGCTTTATTTAGGACCCTGCGAAGTCTTTCATCATGCTTTTCCTTAGTGAAAACTACCATATCAATGAAAACTCAAATCTTGTGTTCTCCTGGCAAACGTCCTATTCCTTTGAACACTTCCTTATATTCCTTTACCCAGTCACTGTGCATAGCTCCCTTTGCAGTTGCATCTTTACTCTTCTCTTGCAATGTCACTTCTTTATTTATGACATGGTCTCTCGATGTCAAAAAACTTGAGAAAAAAGCCCAAGGTATGTGACAAAAAAAGTTAATCTGAAAAAAACCTATGACAACAAGACCATACCCACAAAGGGAGTATGCAGAGTAAGTCTGTCCTGTAATGGGATAAAGAAGGATGTTTTTGTGCTTGTGAAAGGAAATAAACAAGCTATACACATCCAGTGCACTGCGTCCTGCCACTGTTTGCAGCAATGCTATTTTCCTCCGTTCATTACCATCCAGCCCAATGGCGAGTGCATAAAGTTCAAAACTTTGTTTGAAAGCTTTCCAATTCTCATTGACAATACCTGTCAACTTCAGTTCATCTGGTGAACAGATCTAGAACTTGGATTACTGCTGCATTATACTGCCATCTAGTGGTCATTTTAGCATGGAACACATATCAATACAGTATTGTACATGTTATGAGTAATATTTTCCTGGTATGGACTTCTAAGGCTGTGTTTTCAGATGATCTGTCAAAGATGTGCCTCTACTGTGGCTTGCAAGATGGGATAAAGCTGTAAGGCACCAAACAGCGGAATCCAGCGGCCTGGTCGAAGGTTTAATGCATGTTCGGTCTTTTACTTGTGCCTCTGAATTTATCTGGATTTAGTTTCAATTTTAGTCTAGCTCCGTTTTCAATTTGACTCCAATTTCAAGTGACCGTTACGTTTAAGCAATATTCTTAATGAAAAACTGATCACAAATATCGATTATTAATTTAGATATTTGATTATTCCGGAAATCCCATACTTTCAATTATTCGTTCATTAGGGACCAGGTATCGCTTAGCAATTCACTCGGCCAACAGTGAACGCACGGACACAAACTTGTCAGTTCTAAACTTACTCGGAGGGTGCAGTGGTTATAATACCTTTAGGTGTGCTGCGCCTGCATACTCATAACAAAAAGTTTATTTTTTCCTATAACCACGAGAGCTACACCGTGTTAAGCCAGTGACAGTCAGAAATCCAAAGTCTCCCTCATGGTGCTCCCCACGGTTCATCCATTGGTGCTTGGTGTGATCTGTCCTGAGCGCAGATTTGTGGAAATACCGCTACACAGTAACCTACTTGAAAATGATTTCTGAAGAGATCCGAATAAGTCAAATATAACATTTTATTATCAGTCAGGTAAAAATGTATTATGCCAATCGCATAGCCAATTCAAAGATGTAAAGTATATCAATACAAAACATCAAATTCACAAAGATTAATCTAAGAGTAAAAGATGCATACCAGACCTTAGAAAATACATAGTATAGAGCAGTGGTTTTCAAACCCTGGGTCGTGACCCTCTGGACTGGACAAAATATGATATGTCAGAATAGATGTGCATGAAGGCAAGCACCCTCACTAATTTCAGAAGCACCGACAGTGATTTGATTTTGGAACAGAGCATCCTTCCGGAGCTCTACGGTGGGACTCGAGATCGGTCTGTAGCGCAGTCTTTCCTCCCTTCCTTCTTTCGTTCTTTCTTTCTTTCCTTCTAATATATATATATATATATATATATATATATATATATATATATATATATATATATATATGGATCGCGTCAATTTAAAAAGAAAAAAATAGGGTCGCTCTGAAAAAAGTTTGAAAACCACTGGTATAGAGTGTAGTGACACACAACAGGCGTATTCTGGCTACAGAATCGCCATGACTGATTTGCAACTTTCCCTTAAATACTACCAGAACTAAAGGGCCATAAACAATTATTCTCGGCCCCCCACAGATTACATCTGTGTATGGGGGATGAGAAGCCTCCTGTAGGAGCTGTTCTCACGCACTCAAATGGTCACACCTGTAGAGCAATGTTTATCAGATTTTGAAAGGAGACCGCCCACAACAGAAGTACAGAGTTAACTTAAGTTTTCAATATTTCTCATAATATAAGTGACTACTGTGAAATTGAGAGCAATTTACCCATTGCACAGAGACCTTTAAAATGATACCAAACATGAAGGTGAAAAACAACGGGTTCACAAGATATATAATATGTATATACCTATTCTTACTGAACTTTGAGTGAAGCCTTTTGGGGGAAAAGAAAGAGAGGCAGAGAGGGCAGGGGGGAGAATGGGGTCGTAAATGAGGTGTTGTTTGCTTTTTTTGGAGATCCCTTCCCTAGATTAGTTTTATGGTTTTATTGCATGGCATCTGTGAGTTCCTGAGTTTTGGCTTCATGAGGAGTTAATTTCATATGGAAATAATTTCACTCCCTACAATACTTTTTAGATTTAAAGTACACAAAATGTACACTTTCAATACAATTAAGCGCTCTTCTTTTTCACAAGGGAATATTTGTTAAGGATTTATTAATGAAAGTTATTATAGAGTGTTTATAATAAAAAAATAAAAAAGTGTGTCTTTTTGTATTCTCGTATGCCTGTGTTCTTGCACTTTTTATGTGAGATGCCTGTAACTCTGCTGAAACAGGTGACACGGTCCCAGAAGAGAGATGAAGCGAGGACTCAAATGCAGAATGAATGGGCTCTTTATTAAACAAAATAAGCATCAAAAACTACCCCGAGGAGGAAAAACAGGCAAGCGGGCTAGGAACAAGAACACACACATAACACAGGACACGCTGACATAAACAACAAAACAGCACAGGACTGCAGACACAAGGAGAATAAATAGGGAGACAAACGAGGAGGGTAACGAGGGAGACACAGGTGGAGAAACTGAAACAATATTGAGATGACAATAGACAGGAGAGCTCATGACCCTAACAACAAACAACCATCCATGTGCTCAACAAACAGACACAGTGACCTCTGCTGGCCATCTAAGGCACACCAGCTGAATACTGTGACAACAACAGGTGTCTTTTTGGAGGCTTGTTGAGTTTTCTCATCTTCTGTGAATGTGCAATACTTTCGCTTCATAAGCCGCTTTAGGGAAATGATGTGATGAATAAAGTGCAATAAACAGTAAAATTGCTTGTGCTACAACCCAGTGTGTTTTTAATTAAGACAATACATTAAAATAATATGGTAAGAAACACCAGTTTGCAATATCAACTCCTGTGCCTCTTTAGAAGTGTTGTCCAGTAGTCCGTATCTGGTAAGACCCGAACCACAGCACAGTCCTTCACTCTCCACACAACAAAGTCACAAAACTGTGACCCAGTAACAAAGATCTGTGGATATAATGATGGTAATACTTGGCCACTGGTGCTTGGCTAAAACACATGGCACATGGCTTGAGCGGAGGTTCGTTAAGTCTCTGAGAGTGCAAAACCTAAGATATAAATAATACTAAGGTAAGTACAAAATTAATTATGACACAAATATCTCTAATAAACAGGCCTCACACTAAATAGATAGTAGGACAGACGAGACAGATAGATAGATAGATCGATATACTATATATATATGTAGATCTAAGTACATACACATCTATCTAGATACAGAGACAGAAAACAAACTGTCACGACTGTAGCCTTGTTCAGACTGCCAGTCCAAATCTGACTTTTGTGCATATCCAATCATATATAGCAAAAAATATCATGTTTCAAGCCACATTCAAATACCAATACCACAATAGTGTGTTTCCTGCTAACAATTCCTCTTTGAGAAATAGTGTACATTGTTTCTAAAAATTATACTATAGCAGTCGACCTGGTGTAAAGAATATGCTGAAAAACAAAGGTAAGGTTGTACTGCCATATTTTGACGTGGTTCAACATGATCAAATTTACATCAACTCTCAAACTACTACTGAGTTTCAGAGAGCGCTTTACACAATTCCTTGCATACATTTGCATCTTTTCGCACACATCTCTCCCCATCTGTATGATGTACATAAGAGCATCTTTCAAGTTGAATGACATGTAAAATGGAAATATGCACATGACTTTCAAATCATAACATTTACAGAGTATATGAAGTAAAGGTAAAATGTAAGTTATGTGTTTTGCAGAAAAGCATCTCTTATTGGCTCTGTATACTTCAAGCAAGTTATTTTTCATTCTTCACTTATGGGTGAAAAACCTAAATACCTTTGCAGTAAGCATTCAACAATTCAAGAACTTGCAGTATTATCTTTTTTGTTTTTTTTTGGCTTGAGACTTAGATACATTCACAGTTGTGAGATAGTGTCAACTGCAACTTGACAATGTAGACTAATTATTATTACTTATTTGAGGTTGCTTTTATCATTGTGTCTGTAAAAAAAAAAAGCAAGTGCAGAAGTGAAGACATTAGTTCAAATATTTACTTGCTTAACTGTATAAAAATGTGACCCATGCTGGCAAAATGAGTCGGAATGAGCACATTTTCAAAAATGAGTTATTTATAAAGTCAACCGTTTTTCCTCCAATTCTTTTCTTATTAATAATTACTGTATTATTAATCACAATGGGCCTCATTTACGAAACGAACGAATCGACGACACTTTTCTACTTCACAGTCTATGTTTGGTGGATTGGTTGATTTGATTACGTGAATAGGAAAAACCAGACTGTGGTTATATTTCCTCAGCTGTCGCAGACGTTACAGTCTTTGCCTGGCTTTATTAACCTGTGTTTGAATGTGTGTAGTCCAAGTCAGGTCCTCGGAGATGTTTACACAGAGGTACTTGAAGCTGCTCACCCTCTCCACAGGGGTCCCGCTGATCATAAGAGGAGTGTAGGGCCGCAGTTGTCTCTTTCTGAAGTCCACAATCAGCTCTTTGGTTTTGCTCACATTCAGAGAGAGACAGTTGTCCTGGCACCATGATGTGAGTCTCTCTACTCGTCCAAGTATGCGGTCTCATCATTGTTGGAAATGAGGCCCAGAACCACAGTATCATCAGCAAATTTGATAATAGATGTGGATCTGTGAGAGGACACACAGTCATGTGTGTAGAGAGAGTAGAGCAGGGGACTCAGGACACAGCCCTGTGGGGCTCCTACGTTCAGGGTGATGGAGTTTGAGGTGAACTGGCCGACTTTCACCACTTGTGGTCTGCCGGTGAGGAAGTCTTGAATCCAGTCACAGAGTGTAGTGTTTAGGCCGAGGCTTGTGAGTTTAGAAGTCAGTTTGATGGGGACTATAGTGTTGAAGGCTAAGCTATAGTCTATGAATAGCAGCCTTACAAAGTTCCCATTGCTGCTGTCAATGTGTGTGAGGGAGGAGTGGAGTATGTGAGAAATAGCATCATCAGTAGATCTATTAGGGCGATAGGCAAACTGAAGCGGGTCCAAAGTAACAGGGATGGATGAGCTAATGTGGCTCTTAGCAAGTCTCTCAAAAACCTTTATGACTATTGATGTGAGGGCCACTGGACGATAGTCATTCAGGCAAGAGTGGTAATTGTTCTTAGGCACAGGGATGATGGCAGATTTTTTAAAGGAGGTGGGAACCACAGAGGTAGCAAGGGACTCATTGAAGATAGAAGTGAACAAACCAGCAAGCTGATCAGCGCATGACCTCAGGACACGGCCAGTAACCCCATCAGGTCCGGCTGCTTTCCTGATGTTCACTCTCTTTAGTGCCCTGCGAACCTCGTCCTCCGACACGGTGATCACATGATTGTCGCTTCTCTGCCTGCTGCTACCTGACGCGCTGATCGGCAGAGCCGCGCTGCCGCCATTGCATTCAAAGTGGCCGTAGAATGTGTTTAACTTGTCGGCCAGCAACGGATCTGCTCTCACCTCTGCAGAGGATTTGTTTCCAAAGGCACATAACGAGCAAAAAACAAAAAACGAACAAAAAAATGCTCCAAACTTTTTTCTAAATTAAGTTAAAAAAATGAAACGAAATATAATCACTTTGCCGTTACATACAAAACTGAATTATTTTAATAGCTGAAACAGTAGTATAAGCTGTTTTGGGAGAAGGGGGAAAAAAAGACTCGGGTCGGACTCGGGCCAGTAATTCTGAAAAGCTGTCGGACATGAGGCCAGGCTAGGGCCTGAGCGTCTCAGGTCAGGGCCGGGCCTAAATTTGAGGCCCATGCAGGGCTCTAGGAAGGGTTAATGTTATTAAAATGATTTTTCTATCTCAAATCCTCTATCTTTTCCAAAATTTCCCAATATTCTTTCTTTAAACAACTGGATTCAATAATTATTCCTTTTTTGTGGGATTATAAAGCTCATGGAATAAGTAAATCTCACCTTTGTAAATCTAAAACTGAAGGCGAGTTGGCCTTTCCAAACTTCTCTCTTTTTTATTATGCTTGTGCTCTTCATACTATCATAATGTGGTTAGACCACACTTTCACACATTCCACTTAGATCCAAATGGAAAGAGAACCATGCAGCCCATTTGACATTGGTGCGGTGATCCTATCACCTACAAAGTTAACTAAATCGGCATTTAATCATAATTGTATAATTCATAATCACAATGGGAACTTGAAATAAGGGTTCTGGGTTAATGCATTAGAGCATATTCATAAATGATCCATCAATTCTAGGCATTGGCTTATCCAATTCAAGATCCTTCACTATCTTGATATGCTAAAACAAAGACATTTTTCACATGTCTCCCCACTATGTGATAAGTGTCAGATTGAGGAAGCCACTCTCCTGCACAGTTATGTTCTCTGGCCCAAGTTAATTCCATTTTGGACTAATGTATTTCAGATTCTATCTGATATGTTTCATACTGAATTGGACCCTGACCCACTCTTGGTGATACTCGGAATCTCAGAAAAACCTGCTATTAAGGTTTTGGAAAAAGACTTAAATCAAATCTGTTAAAATGTGGTTGGAATAAATTAAGTTATTACATTTGGAAAGAATTCGGTTTATTTTGTCAAACAAATTGGACTACTTTAATAAGAACTGTTTTGCCCTTCTCCATTACCTGGATAGCACAGTTTGAGTAGATTTGTGGCATTGACTGTCCCATTAATGTGGTATGGTTTAAGTTCCTAGGGCGGGAAGGGTGTTAAGGGAATAGTTTTTTTATTTTTATTTTGTCCTTTTTCTAATATTTTGTTGCTCTGGTGATTTGTATGTTGGTCTTCTTTCTTATTTCCTCTTTTTGTTTGTAATGTGGAATCATAAGATGTATGTTACAATGTTTGTTGGATTCCCCAATAAAAAGATTTAAACACACACACAAAGAAAACACTTGACCCTCTAACACTTGCAATCTCTATTCTATTTCTATTCTAACTACTTGTTTTATTTAAAAAGAAAAAAGGAGCCTCTAACACTACCATTCTCTATTCTTTGTCTATTCTATCTTCTTGTTTTCTTTTTATTTATTGTAAATAATGACCCACTAACACTAGCATTATCTATTCTTTTGACTTGTTTTATTTTTATTAAAAAAATGACCCTCTAACACTAACGTTCCCTATTCCTTTTCAGTTCCATCTACTTCTTTTCTTTTTATTTATTATTATAAAAGAAACCTTGCTAAGTATACTGTGTTCGGCTAACCAAGACTTGTCACAGCACTTACATATTATTACTTTTTGGTTGGTTTTGATTGCTTCTATTGTCCTCCTTTGGATAAAAGCGTCTGCTAAATAACTAAATGTAAATGTAAATATACTTTCACTTGATTACATTTCTGAAGGAAAAAAAACTGTACTTTTTACTCCTCAAAATTTTATGTCAACTTAAAAAGTAATTTTTGCATTTTTATATTTTGTCTTATGCACATTAAATACAGATGGAAGCTCAAATGTGCACGCATATAAGAACAATGAGGTTTGTTTTCGTGCATCAAGCACACATACATCAATTTCAGTTATAACTTTCATCAAGGAAATTTCTGATTTCAAAAGATCACCATCAAATCTGAGGAAGCATATTGAGGTAGCTAAGTTGCTTTCCCTTTCCCCTTTTAGACCCTATATCAGTTATACCAGTTATTAAACATATAAACATACACATAATCAGTATAGTTATAAAAAAATCAATATTGATCAATCAAACATCCTGAATCTCAGAGGGCACAAGCAAGCTGAACTTCATATATATGTCAGTAAGAGTAGATTTTCAAGAATAGTACATTTTTAGAAAGATAAAGAATAAATGACAAAAATAACAATATAACTGCCCTTTTCACCTATTCACGAGAGCGTGTACAACACAACTGTGCTCTTTGTCAAAGAACCCTGATAATAACTGTTCAAACAATCTTTAGGAAGAGAGATAGAGGGAGAAGGTGAAAGGAATGGCGGAGAACGTGAGACACATTGAAAATAAAAGAAGGTTGAGCGAACTTCTGAATCCATTGTTGTGGTATTTGACAAATCCAGGTGGGTTGCTGCCTATGTTAGAGGTGATCCAATCCTGGTACTGAGAAACTCTGGCGAACACACTGGGATATTTGGGGTTATCACATGGATCGGCTCCAAAACTCACAATGCCAGACTGAATCCACAGGGAGCTGTTCCTACTGACCACCGGACCTCCAGAGTCTCCCTGTATTGACAAACATTCAGCATTTATATCTCTGACAATGTACAGCAAACAACTGTTAAAAAACAGTTGAAACCCAAAAATGGTTTCTGTCGTTGTAGGTAGTTCTTATCATGCTGACATATGTTCAAATGTTTTCTAAGAAGTACTGTTTTATTTAATTATTTGATGCTATAAAAATGGGTGTGTGCTTGTGACTAAATCTGTGGGACTTATGATCACTACTGCACAGACCAACCCAGGCTCAGTGGAAATACTTGCTTGTGGTGATGTTTCTGCAACACTGATATTACGTACTTTACTGCATGTTTACTGGACTATTCTGACGATGTCTTTCATACTTTTCTGGGTCTAATTGTTAATTGTTTGGCAGTCAATGGGACAGTCACAAGCCTCCCGGTTTTCATCTAAAATATCTGAAATTGTGTTCCGAAGACGAACAAAGCTTTTACGGGTTTGGAACGACATGGGGGTAAGTGATTGATGACAATTTTCATTTTGGGGTGGAGTATTCCTTTAAACTATGGTTAGTGCAGCAAAACCTTGGTTAATTTGTGGTTACTATGGTTTAACTATAGTAACCATGTTTTTGTTTTGTTTTTAATTTGAAGTAAAAACCATGGTTAATTTTGCGCACAATAAGCATGACTGCAGTGGTGTAAATGTCCTTATTGGTACAGTTTGCACAGATTATGAGTGAATTGAAAATGAGCATCCTTATGTTCTTAAAGTGAGTGCTCCGGTGGGAGCATTTGTTGTTGCGAATACATTTACAATTTTAAAAGGTTAGTTCATCCAAAATTGAAAATGTGCAGTTAATTTACTTGCCACAGGCCTTTCAAGATGTAGATCACCTACATCTTGGATAGCCTGAGGGTGAGTTAAATTTTAATTTTGGGTAAGCTATCCCTTTTAATTGTTCACTCTATCGATTTACTATAGTCTGCACTGCAACTCTATGCTTTCCTCTGTAGATCAAGTGCAGTAAAAAGCAGTCATAGTGTATAAGTTCATGATCAGAGTCATAAAAACTGGGCTTAAGCAACTATATTGGAAGTGTAAAGTTTGCATGTGTCCAAAAACTGGTGACTAATGTGTTGTAATTGCTTTGGATTAAAATACATGACTGGATATCTTACCTGACATGAATTTTTACCTCCCCCATTTAACACTCCAGCACAAATCATATTGCTTGTGATTGTTGTGATTGCTTCAAAAGCATTATAACAGTCGTTGTTGCTCACAATTGGTATCTGCACCTCCTGCAGTATATTAGCAGGCATGCCTGGGACACAGATCAGAGGACAAATTGTACAGCTTTTAAAAAACATTTCTAGGTAAATTGTTGAGGTTCACACTATTGTTTGTATTCAGTTAACTGTCAAGCAAATCTTCACTTACCTCCAGACTGTCGATATCCCCATCCAGTGATCCAGCTCTCCGTACCTCCACCAAATACACTACCGGCTGCCGCCAGACAAACTGGCCTAATATAATCAGAGAAAGTCACAGAAGAGGAGAGCTGGACCAGTGCTATGTCATTGTCGAACTTAAACAAGTAGTTATATTTTGGATGATTAATGATTCGACTCGCTGTCCTGTATGTCTCATTAGGGTTTAAGCCCAATTGACTCTGACGCCCGAAATACATCACAACGTTAGATGCACTGTTTCTGTAAATAGAGAAGGTCTGCTTTAATCCCACTATTATCAATCTACAGTTGTATCTTATGCTTTATTAAGGACCTTTCAACATACTCTTGGAAGCAGTGAGCTGCAGACAAAACCCAGTCTTTAATGATTAGACTCCCACCACAGAAATGACCAGAACTGAGTGACTGAATGCTGACTTGCCATGGCCAAGCCCCTGCATTTGCATCCCCCCCTCCAACAATCTTGTTGTTGAGGGGGGCTCGACCACATACTGATGAGAGAAAGCAAAATGAGAGATTTCCTTCATAAAATGCTTCACAGACACAGAAGAGACATTCTGCATGCACTGCAAAAATTATTTTTACTTAGAATTTTTGCCATGTTTTAAAATGAGGAAAGATACAATATCTGCCAATGGGGCAAGAAAAAATATCTTGTATTGCCTTTGAATTAAGATTATTGTGATTATTTTTCTTGCCCCAATGGCGGAAAATTTTTGATAATTTTTCAGAAAACAACACTTAATTTTCCTTCTAAGGTAAATCCATCTTGATTCAAGAATGTTTAAATATTTAAAAAATACTAAGTAAATTTTCTGCAGTGAGGAACAAGAGTTTTATGATCATCATGACAACTTACCATCTAGCTGGCAGAGGGAACCTGTGTGGGTAGACAAAATGCATAGTAAATAAACAAGAATCCAGACAAAGCTGACAAACTGGTTTGTGTAGCCCACCACTGGCTTGCCTGTTGCGTCAGTCTTGGCATGTACTATTGGCATGAAAACAGGATAATATCTGATAATAACCTGAATAATGGTATTTATGGATTTTATGGAATTTCATAGTCATGAAATTAGGTTTAAATTAGACTAAATTAGGTCCGTTTCACATGCAGCATGTGTGTGTGAACTCTTAAAAATAAAGGTGTTTCATGATGCCACAGAATAACCTTTTTGTCTAAATGGTTCCATAAAGAACTTTTAACGTCTGAAGAATCTTTCTGTTTCCCAAAAGCTTCTTTGTGGCGAAAGAAGGTTCTTCAGATTATAAAAAAATAAGAAAGAGATGGTTCTTTAAAGAACCTAAATTGATTCTTTGTGGAACTAAAAATGGTTCTTCAATGGCATCGCTGTGAAGAAACTTTTGAAACACCTTTATTTTTAAGAGTGAATTAGCAGTATTAACTACAGTGGCAGCAGCAGGCTTACACTACAGTGTTTCTGCTGCAGAACAGAACTGCATCTCATATACAGGAAATATGTCTGGGTTACTATGGTTATGGTTAAGATTCTGTCAAATATGGAATGCTGGATGCGTCAATTTATCATTTCAATTATCTTATAGTGTATCATGCCATGGCTCTATTTTATTGCAGTTAAAAAATAATTATTAAAGGGATCCCTGGGTATGAAGACATGCATGGCTTAAAATAACGAAAATGATGCCTCTTACTGAAATATGTAGTAGAAAACCCATCAAAGATGTATTTTATTTAAAAAAATCACATCGTTTTATACATATTTTGAACTATGGGGGGCGCCATTATTCTGATGACGTAAAATGGTTGCACTCTGTGAGACACAAGCGCTATCTGTTGCTATTTTTACCACAATACATCTCGAAATAGACAACTCGGAAAATAAAATACTGTTATGAAGACCACAGCTACTGAAAGAGCTTACAGGTGGCAATGAATATAAGTATAGGTTTAAACCAAATGCTGTACCATCGATTTCTCCCCACAATGAGTCTAAACGCCCCGGATATTGAGTGAAGTCCACGCTGAGGAACTGATTAGCGTCGGTATGTTTACATCCTAACAGATGGCATCTAGCGTTTCTTGTCTCAGCCATTTGTAAGCTCTTTTAGTAGCTGTGGTCTACTAAAAGACTCAAAGGCATCAAGGCTAAAGTGGAGAGAAAAAAGAAGCAGGTTTTTATGAAGTTTTATTCGTCCACAGGTATCTTCCCATGCTTTTCTCCTCCTATTATGGCTAGGAAAGCAGTCTAACATTGCTTCTCTTGTTGCCCTTTGACTGAAAATGACAACCAAAAGCCATGCAATGTGGTATCGTATCAGTATTTTATTTTCTGAGTTGTGTATTCTGAGTTGTGTTGCGGTAAAAAGCCAAAGACTATAGAAATAAGCGCCAGTAGCTCACCGAGTGCAACCATTTGACGTCATCAACGCAGAATGTACCTTGCACATAAAAAATGGCGCCCCCCCCATAGTCCAAAAACGATGTCGATTTTTTAAAACAACATACATTTTCATGGGTTTTCTACTACATATTTAAATAAGAGACATCATTTACGTTATATTAAACTATACGTCTTAATACCCGGGGATCCCTTTAATACTGTCATATTTCAGAGATTTTATCATTTCAAATAATGACACTATTGTCGTTTAGATCAAATTTGTTGCAATTGACCTAAGAAAAATGTATCTAGCTATAAACTTTTTTAGCTAGTTGCAATTTTTTGAATACAACATTTATTATTGAAATGTTACAAGTATTAAAATATACAGTATATTCACAATAGTAAAAAGTAATATAATAAACAATCCCTATTAGTTATTTATTATCACTATTTTCCATAAAATCTATTTAAAAAAAAAAAAGAATGGGGTTTATATAGAAACCAAAATATTATATTTTAGCTTCTTCAAAGTCATGATCCGTTCATATTCAAGTTCTGCACATTCTGAACATTCACTCAACCAGCTCTGAGCTGCATCCTGAGAGGCTTTTTAAACAGTACTGAAGGAATTCACATGCTTTAAAGTCTTCCATTAAAATACATATACGTAAATTTTGCATTTGTAAAGAAATTAATACAAATGCACAACTTATATTTATCTACAAAACCAATTTCAAGCATTTGACCATAAGTCTGTAGATCAAAAGGTTTTTTACAATCATGAGAAACATAAATTCAGTCAAGTGTGTTGTGCAGTTTTTAAGTACAACAAATGCTATTAAACTAGCATCTAATACTGTAATGTTAAAACCTTTTTTTTTTTTAAAGATTTTACCTGCTATGTTGAGAAGTATGGCTCCGGCAACACTCAAAGCTGTGTTAAACTTCATACTTATATTCTGGTCTGCGATCTGACTGCTGTTTCCACAACTGTCAGGTTCCTCATGAGATGTAAAGCAAGTACCGCTGCATTTATGAGAAGTTCTCTGCCCACCCCTTTTACGTTTATCTCTGATTTTTTTTTTTTTACCCCTGCAAAAAAATAAAAAGCTTATTCTGTGGTTACTGTGGGTGGGACATGTCCACATAACTTTTTAATCAAGTACATTTTGAAACAGCTTGCAGAAAGCATGTAAAACACGGAGACAAATTCATCTCTAATCTGTCATTCTTCACAATTTAATTCATGCATCACAAAATTCATAAATATAAACTTACATACACTCATTTACTAGTGTGATCAAAGTGATGAAGTCCCACTATTAACTCACCGCTTATAAATGTCTATGAATGTTAGATTTGATATGGTCTGTGCATTTTTTTTTTTTTTAAAGATAGTTGGTGGTTTACAGACAAAGAATGGACCTAATTCTGGACGTTTCAGACCTACACGCACTTTTACAATTCTTACAGGAAACATGCCTTTATGTGACCAAACATGTGCAATGAAAACTATTCATTCTTAAAATTGCTGAACATGTCAGTGTTAAAAGATTTCTGGTCACACAACAGGTAAAACCAGACCACTTTCTGCAATAACGGCGGTTTCCAGTAAGTCACATTATATTGAGAATGACACCCTTTAGGCTGTAAGTGTATATTCTGGGAATAATTAAGGGGAAACATGACAAAACTGTGCTTCACTTCTAAACTTGATTTCTTTGCTTTTGATTACTGTAACTCTAAAGTTTTCAGTCTGCTAGATTCAATTATGTAGGATGAATATGAACCAGTCAAGTAAGCTATAAATTATTTTTGCTGTAGTCATTACTGAAACTGTAGAGGCAAGCACAGCAAAGATGCTATAGATTCAAAATGGTCTTTAATAATATCTATATGTAAACCCAAACTAAGACAGACAAGCAAAAAAAAAACAACATAGACAACACCAGACGAAAAACCAGAACCAAACTGGGAGTGTAAATGGACAGGAAATAATGAGCTAATTAACGAGACACCAGGTGAATGGAATAATGAATCAAACACGCAGAGAAACTAGGTCTGATGAAATATTTGGTCTATTTTTATCTTATTCTTATCTGTTTTATATAAAGCACTGAAAAGTGATCCTTTACTCATTGTGGAAATTACTTCGTTGCATGTGTAAGACGTGCATCTTTAAGGAGCCTCATGGCCTACGTGACTAGAGAAAGAGAAAGATTGTGCAAGAATGAATGACGAGAACTTAACTCACAAACAGGCATATGGAATGTATGTAGATCTGGGATTAATAGGTCCCCAGAGAGGGTTAAATGAAGGTTATTTTAAAGATTAGACCAGCAAATTCCATCATTTAATCAGTACTTAAAAGGAATGGTAAATAAATGTGTAAAGCAAGACGTCAAAGATGCTCATTGCTTGATAAGGAAACTGTGTAAAGATTGATAAAGTCTGGACATAGACCAATTTAGATGAGTCGACTTGCATCTTTGGTGTTATACTTTTTTCTTTTTTGTCAATAAAGTCTTATTTTTTCATTTTATTTCTGGAACTCTGTCTCTGGGCTTCGTTCCTGTAGAAGACTTTTCTCCACAAAAGGTCAAACGGCAAATGAGGAAGACAGAACCAAAACACAATGAAACATGGTCAAAGCTGAACATAACTCTAATAGTCTGTGAATGTTAGATTTGGTAGGCTCTGTTTATTTTTATTTTTGTTTATTGCACTAAAAATAATTTAAGTTAGAAGCACCCATTGCCAAAAATGTAAATATCTTAAATATCAAAAATAAAAATATAAATATTTTGTATACTGTTTGATGTAGTAAAATTGTTTAAAATTCAATTCAAGATACACATCGTTGCAAAGCAGCATCTCAGAAAATAAACATTTCTACATTACAATTAGGAGTCATTTGTCAGTGGTGACTATGCAAAGCTGATGTCCATATGGCAGAAATGTAGTTCTAGGATAGTAGAAATTATACAGTTAGTTAATGACATGTTTTCAAACAGAAATGGTGAACAGGATTAACAGTGATGTTTATATGTTGTGATCTAAATGATAGCAATGTAAGGAAAATGTAGTTTTGTATGTTGGTTAAGGTTTGGTGTCTTCTCAGGTGTTCGGTCATCTCAAATCTTCGTAAGTGGCTGGATTCAGACTGAAGCTTGTGTAATCTCTAGTTACAGAAACAGAAAAGCAGATAGAGAATAATTAGCATATTTATTTCAAGTAAAGAATAATAATGTGCATTTGATCAGGTATAACTGGAGTGCAAGGTAATGCGAGAGATTATGTGACTACTCGGCTAAAGAGATGTGTCTTCAATCTAGATTTACTAGACTAGATTTACTAACTGTAGCTTGTTAACTATATAGCCTGTGTTCACTTAATTGTGATATTGTGGTAAAAGAAAATGGGTTAATACAAAAATCATTTTGGAGAAAATCAACAGCAGTTCAGAATATGAAAAGACAATGCAGAAAAGCTGAGCGGATGTGGCGGAAGACAAAACTTGAAATACACTATAGCATCTATAAAGACAGCCTTCATGCTTTCAATTTGGAACTAGCCACAGCTAGACAGACCTTCTTCTCAAACCTCATAAACAGTAACTTAAACAACACTCGCACTCTTTTTGACAGTCAATGACAATGAATGACAATCCATTAGGCCACGACTGCCCCCTCGTGGCCTAATGGATAGCGAGTCGGACTTGTAAGCGGAAGGTTGTGGGTTCGAATCTCAGGTCCGGCAGGGATTGTTGGTGGGCGGAGTATCCTCCTTCAATACCACGACTGAGGTGTCCTTGAGCAAGGCACCGAACTCCCAACTGCTCCCCGGGCGCTGTAACATGGCTGCCCACTGCTCCGGGTGTGTGTTCACTTAGGATGGGTTAAATGCAGAGAATACATTTCACTACTGGTTATATAGTCTCTATGTAATTGTGTATGTGACAAATAAAAAAAAAAAATCTAATAATCTTAAAAAAAAAAAAAAAACCCAAGTCAGATTCCCAGTGAAATGCTCTCTGACAGCAAATGCAATGAGTTTGCTTCCTTCTTTTCAGAAAGAGCAGTAATATCAGAAAGGAGATTGGCACATCTATATATGTATTGTTCTCGATACATTAACAGTCAAAATGAATTATGGAAACCAAATGATGTACAAATGTGGTAAGGTTTAATGGTTAGAGATGTAAAACACACGATGCAGCTACTTACAAGTATTGCAAATTATGTGTGCAAATATGTGGTAGGCAGAAACAGAACATTTAATGTCATGTCATGATCACCAGCTGGAGTGCCCATGAGCTCCAACAGAGGGAACTCCATCCCAGACTTCTGACACTCAATCAAGGACTTCATAATCCTCTGCCTAGTCTCATTAGCACTCATTGTTTGCACCTGTGTCTCATTAACCCTTTCTGCTCACCCTATATAAGCCTGGTTCTTTTATTTGTCTGTACTGCATTTCTAAGCCTCATTTCCTGGTTCTCCCTTGTCTTTGCATCCGGTTTTGTTTCCCTGCCTGTCTTTTGGATGACCCTCTGCCTGTGTTTTTGCCTGGTTGTAATAGTTTGGACTGATTGCCCATGTTTATGACCTTAAACTGATGCAAACTACAACACACATCTTAAACTTATTCAGAGAAATAAGTATTCTCAGTGACAGTGATGTGTAGTGCAACATGTTACAGAAACTCAGCTGTTGACGGACAAATTAATGCATGCGTGTCAGTTCAGTCTTTTTCTATCATGTTTCTGTCACGGTTCATAGAGTCACTGTCTCATCCTTGCTTGTCTGTAATGTGTGCTGGGTGAGTGGGTGTGTCCGAGCTCGTTATACGGGCTGATCAGCCCCAGCTGCGGCTCATTACTGGGGCTATTTAAGATCAGCTAACGCTCCTCTCATTGTCAGATCCTCAGAGTTTCCTGTCCTGCTTCTCGTTCTGTTTCCTGGTGTGTTCCGGTCTCAAACCTGTCTTTGGAGGATTCTGCTGTTGGATTTGCTGCCCATTGCGTCCCTGCGCCCATCTCCCATCTACGCGGTGCACGAGCTCTGTACCTACCAGTGACTTGTTTGTGAGCTCAATAAACTGTTGTATATCCGCTATTGAATCCTTCTCTTGATTTCGCTGACAGAAGGATCTGACCATATATGGATTCAGCGGAAGCCGTAAACGTTCAAGGATTACTTGAGAACAACAACGCGCGATTGAATCGTCAGGATGAGCAGATGCTCGTGACTGGATGAGCAGTGCAAGCGTTAGTGGCGCAGGTGTCCGAGCTCACCACTCTATTTCAACAACTGAGGATGCCCACTGCGCCACTCGCACTGCCTGTTCCCCCGGCTCCTCTTATCAGCACGAATCAACGCTAGCCGCGGCTGCCAGCACCGGAGGCATACAACGGTGAGCCTAACTTATGTTGAGATTTCCTCATAAAATGTTCAATGTTTTTCTCCCTGTAACCGCAGACTTTCGCCACTGAGCAGTCCAAGGTGGCGTTAGTTCTCACCCTGCTATCTGGGAAGGTGGCTTTATGGGGAACGGCGGTGTGGGAGATTCATCATTCCTGCTGTTCCTCGTTCCACCTGACTTTCCGTAGTCGGGTGCGAAGCGGCGCGCAGGCTGGCTGATCTCCGCCAGGTGAAAGATCTGTCTCGGACTTCTCCATCGAGTTCCGAACCCTGGCGGCCGAGTGCAAGTGGAACGAGGAGGCGCAGTGGGACATGTTCCTGCATGGGTTGGCTGACCGGATCCAGAGGGAAATATTCACCTTGGAGTTGCCTACCAGCCTGGATGGACTGATTGATTTAGCTCTCCGTGTAGACTCATGGTTACAGCAACGTGACCAGCGAGCTCATCGTCAGCTGTTGCCACCTATTCCTGATTATTTCCCTGTCAAGTCTGGACGTACGGTCAGCCACCTTTCCGACAGTGAACCCATGCAGGTTGGTAGTGCTCAGCTTTCTAGGGAGGAGAGAGAGCATCGACGAGCTAGAGGATTGTGTCTATACTGTGGTGTGTCGGGGCACTTCCTGGCCGAATGCCCAGTAAAAGCGCAAGCCCGGCAGTGGAAATGAGGTTACTGTCGGGTGGATCCTCAACCACCACTCTCCTCCCGGTAAGACTGCAGTGGGCGGCTGGAAGACATGTCGGTTCGGCGTTGCTGGATTCGGGAGCAGAGGGGAACCTCATGGACCGGACTTTGGCTCACCGGCTCCATATTCCCACAACCTCACTCCACCACAAGATTCAGGTCAGTGCACTAAATGGACAATCACTTTCCCTCACTCACTCCACTATACCTATCACGCTCGTCACATCTGGAAATCACACTGAGACTATCGAGTTTTATCTGACTGACTCCCCTATGGCTCTGGTGGTGCTGGGCCATCCCTGGCTCATCCGGCTCAACCCTAGAGTCAATTGGGGCCAGAATTCCGTCTCTGTATGGAGTGAGAATTATGCGTCTTGTCTTGTGTCTGCTTGTTCCCCTGTGTCTTGTGTTTCGTTGCAGGATGAGGTGGTGAATCTGTCTAACGTGCCCGAGGAATACCTCGACCTGAAGGAAGTGTTCAGTAAGTCCAGGGCTGCTTCTCTTCCTCCACATTGTCCCTATGACTGTGCTATAGATCTAGTACCAGGTATGTCTCCGCCTAAGGGCAGGGTATACTCGCTTTCTGCTCCTGAAAGGGAGGCCATGGATAAATATATTTCTGATTCTCTAGCAGCCGGGCTCATTCGTCCTTCCTTTTCTCCCGCTGGGGCAGGGTTTTTTTTTGTGGGGAAGAAGGATGGTTCCCTGCGACCTTGCATTGATTATCGAGGGTTGAACAACATCACGGTAAAGAATACTTGCCCTTTGCCGTTGATGTCTTCAGCTTTCGAGCGGTTGCAGGGAGCATCCGTCTTCACCAAATTAGATTTACGCAACGCTTATCATTTGGTCCGCATGAGGGAGGGGGATGATTGGAAAACAGCATTTAATACCCCCAGGGGGCACTTTGAATATCTTGTTATCTGTCCAACTCCCCCGCGGATTTCCAAGCACTCGTAAATGATGTGCTGAGAGACATGGTCGATCAGTTAATATACGTCTACCTGGATGACATTGATATTTTCTTCCTCTCTCCAGGAACATGTTCAGCACATCAGGCGAGTACTCCAGAGGCTGCTCGAGGATGGGCTTTTTGTCAAGGCGGAGAAATGCGCGTTCCATGCACAGTCTGTTCTGTTTTTAGGTTACATCATCTCATCCGAGGGGATGCGCATGGATCCCGACAAGGTTAAGGCTGTGGTGGATTGGCCAACCCTAGATTCCCGTAAGGCCCTGCAAAGGTTTCTGGGGTTCGCTAATTTCTACAGGTGTTTTATTCGCAATTTCAGCCAACTAGCTGCTCCTCTGACTGCCTTGACCTCCACCAGAATGACATTCAGGTGGTCTGGTGCAGCTGAGGCTGCATTTACTAACCTGAAGAGCCGCTTTGTTTCAGCTCCCATTCTCATTGCCCCTGATCCTACACGTCAGTTTGTGGTGGAGGTCGATGCATCAGAGGTGGGGGTAGGTGCGGTTCTTTCCCAGCGCTCCTCCTCGGACGACAAGATGCACCCTTGCGCCTTTTTTTCTCATCGTTTGTTGTCCGCTGAACGCATTTACGACATTGGTAACAGAGAGCTGCTGGCAGTCAAGTTAGCCTTGGAAGAGTGGCGTCATTGGTTAGAGGGTTCAGGGGTACCTTTTATTGTCTGGACTGATCATAAGAACCTCAAGTATATTAGATCCGCTAAACATTTTAACTCCAGGCAGGCTCGGTGGGCACTTTTTTTCAGCCGATTGATTTTTCTCTGTCCTACCATCCGGGTTCCAAGAACATCAAACCCGATGTGTTATCTCTTATCTTTGTTTTTTCCGAGCGCCTGTCCACTCCCGAGTGTATTATACCTGAGAGACTCGTGGTCTCTGTACTCACATGGGAGGTCGAATCGAAGGTTCGCACAGCCTTAGAAGGGGTAACGCCTCCGCCCGGGTGCCCAAGAGCTTACGTGCCGGAGAGATTACGGTCCGACGTTATTCGGTGGGGTCACTGTTCCAATGTGGCTTGTCATCCAGGAATGAATCGTACCAGCTTTCTGGTTAAACAGCGATTCTGGTGGCGCTCCATGGCTCGTGACATCCGAGATTTTGTTTTGGCCTGCTCAATTTGTGCTCGTGGTAAGACTTCCAATCAACCCACGGAAGGGTTACTTCAACCGCTGTCTGTCCCTTCGAGACCCTGGTCCCACATTGCGCTTGATTTTGTCACTGCCCTCCCACCCTCCCAGGGCAATACGGTCATTTTGACCGTAGTGGACCGGTTCTCGAAGGCGGCACATTTCATTCCCTTGCCCAAATTACCCTCTGCCAAGGAGACAGCGGTTACTGTCATTGATCACGTCTTTTCACATTCATGGCCTCCCGATGGACGTGGTCTCCGACAGGGGACCCCAATTTGTTTCCAAATTTTGGAAAGAGTTCTGTCATTTATTGGGAGCGAGTGTCAGTCTGTCCTCTGGTTTTCATCCTCCGAGCAACGGCCAAACGGAGCGGGCCAACCAGGACCTCGAGAGAGTGTTACGATGTTTGGTCACTCAGAATCCCACCTCCTGGAGCCAGCACCTCTCATGGGTTGAGTACGCTCATAACTCGTTACCAGTGTCGTCCACGGGCCTCTCGCCTTTTGAGTGTAGTTTAGGTTACCAGCCACCTATTTTTCCTAGTCTGGAATCCGAAGTCGCGGTCCCCTCTGCCCACGCCTTCGTCCAGAAGTGCCGTCACACTTGGAGAAGAGCCCGTGAGACTCTCCTCTGAGTTTTGACTTGATGTGTTTGTAACATTGCCAAGGGTATTCTGGTTATGGTTTGGTAAGTGAATGAAGCAATGGTAAAACTTTAGTGACACTTTTCTAAATGTGTGTTTGGACTATGCAAATCAGTTCCACAGGAGGAAAGAAGGGTGGGCCACACCGTGTTGCCCTGCTGTAATGGAAACAGCCAATCACATCCTGGAAACGGAGAAGCTCCAGATTGCAATCTCCTCATCGGAAAGAGATAAAGGTACCTTCCCAAAAGAGACACAGAGTCCTGTGAAGGAAAGGACAGAAACTACGATCCGAGTCCTCTGTCTGCAGGGGTGAGGCAATAGCAGATCAACCTCAGTTCTGAGTCTCTGGCACGTCCAGGAGATACTAACAGATAAACACCGAAATCCATTCAGCATCGCTTGGTGCTTGTGACAAAATTGTATATGGATTTGGAACATTCAAAGCTCGTGCTTGAACTGCTTCATTCACAGCCTGCAGATCTTGCACAAAGTGCCACTCTGTTGGTTGGCATGCATCCCTTATCTTTTTGACAGGGAAGATAGGTGTATTGAGATGAAATTGAAGACGGAGCCCAAAGTGTTTTAGGGACTTCTTTGAGGGCAGGAATAGCAACAGCTTCATTCTCTGTGAGAAAGCAGTGATCTGTTATTGCGCAATCAATCACTCAGACTGTGCGTAGAGCTTTAACCGCATCTAATTTGCATGAAAAATACACATTTTTACAAATAAACCAATGTCTTCCCAATGCTCATTGTTCGTTTTGGACAATGAGACGTGGAAGAGATTCAATAACATCACAACTTTTGCTGTTAATTTCTCAAGTCAATATTAACGGCGCATCTTTTTTCTGTCCAGATTAATCACTTCAAGTCTATTGTGTCTGTACATTGAAACCATTTCTGTTCAAACATTTCATCTCTTCCAAATGATACATGTGCTGAGCAATGTAAATCAGACAATGGCATGATTTCAGAATTAGGTGAAACTCGGTCCTTTTGCAGCATTTACAGGTTTTTCACATAATTCATCATCTTTCAGTTTCCACTGGTAAATATACAACTGTGATTGTTGAATTGTGGCTAAAGTTTGAATTTGGCACTGGGCCATTTGAATTTCGTCTGGGCTGGATAAAAGAGAAATAGCCAGATTCCACATTAAACCTCTTCCTAACACAGTAGAAAACAATGCTTAAAACTGTGGACCTTCCGCCTACGTCAAGAGTGACTTTTCAACGTAATTACATATTACGCGCATCGCAGAACAGAGCAAGGAGAGCTTATACCAATTTTTTTATTTACTTTTTTTTTTTTTTAAATGATCGATCGTTTTGTTAGATGAGACCCTTATTCATCGTCTGGTATCGTTTATAGCCCTTTGAAGCTGCTTTGAAACTGTAATTTTGACCTTCAACCATTTGGAGTCCGTTGAAGTTCACTATATGGAGAAAAATCCTGGAATGTTTTCATCAAAAACCTTAATTTCTTTTCGACTGAAGAAAGAAATACCTAAACATCTGGGATGACATGGGGGTGAGTAAACTATCAGGAAATTATAATTTGAAAGTGAACTAATCCTATAATGTTTTTTTTTTTTTTTTTATTCTTTTTTTTTTAGGTATCTTCTGCTGACCAAGCCTGCATTTAGTTGATCCAAAATACAGCAAAAAGTTATATTGTGAAAAATTTTAACTATTTAAAATAACTGCTTTCTATTTGAATATATTTTAAAATGTAATTTATTCCTGTGATCAAAGCTAAATTATTATTAACATGCAAGTTCTCTCATTTTTTTTTCTTTTGTTATTTGCAGAATTACACCTCGGAGCTTCCTGTTTCTGTGTCCAGACCATGAGGCTCCGGTTAAATGGATAGGTGAGGTTTGTTTGTATATTACTGTAGTTTGTAGCTCTTTGGTCACAGTAGTATTTCTAATGCAAAAATACTGTATAATTATTGTTGTTATCCAATCCATATATTTTTCATATTTACAAATTAGTCCCTGCCTCCACTTGTAAGTACTTTATATTGTTGTTTGTTATATAAATGCAATTAGTCAATGCCATTGCTATCCATTTATGTTTTGCATTTCATAAATTAAACAAAATATGTATGTGCTAAGTAAATGGCATGTCTTTATGTCTAACAGATTAAAGCAGAGTTCACTTGCCTAACTTTTAACACTTGTGCACCCTTATGGACATTTTTGTCCATTTTAGTTTTGTTTGTTTTTTGATAACTTTGTCTGTGTTAATGCTAACTGCATAGATTTTTGGCTCAGGTGTGTATTTTTATTGGAATTTTAATATTCCACCCTCATTTCCTTTTAATAAATCTATTTTACACTAGGTACAAAAAAAGTAAAACATTCAGCACCTTTTGGACAAAAATGTCCCCACTGAAACCCATTAAAACAGCTATTTTTAATCGCAGTGCTGTTTAACTGTAAAATGATGCAATTTCTGTTAATAGGCTTTCATTCTGTTGGCAAGGCTCCAATTTTATTTTGTACAATTTTTTTTTTTTTTTAGTTTTTTACCAGATGATGCCATTTTTTTTTTTCAGGTTTTGCCTATATAAATCAAATACTCACTTTATTCCTGTTTTCTGCTGCTGCATATGATAGAGCCAATTGGATAAATAATGCAGCTATAATTGTGTGGGTGTGTTGGTATAGATGTCATAAAAAAAAAAAATGTGTGTGTGTGTTCTTGTAAAAATTGAGAGAGAGAAACTACTGCAAATCACAAATTTGGTACTGCGCCCAGAGTTTAGAGTTCAACATGTTTCATCTACAAAATATTCATAAAATAATATATAAAATGTTGTTCATTAATTATTTTCACAAACTTAAATCTGTATAATAATTTTTTTTTTTTGGTTTCACTTTTTAAATTTTGACTTCAACAATAATCTGCCATGGGTCTTCTTTAAAATGAGACCAAACTTAAGACTGTGTTCCCAAGCTTCCAATTGTTGTGATGTTTTTTTTTACATGGATATTTTTGTACACTATGGACATAAGTGTAACTTTTTTTTTTTCTGTCCGCCTATGTCCAGCGTGACCTTTTCAATGTGATTTCGTAATGCATGAGGCTGGGGATTACGTAATGCAGAGCCAGATCTAGGCAAGTATTTTTAATTAAAAAGTATATACAAGTACATGTTCATTTTTATAAAAAAAATACTTATTGTTTCAAAAGACAAGACCCATGTCTGTCTGCTGGAATCATGTAAAGCAATTTGAAGCTGCGATGAAACCATATTTTAGGACCCTCAAATCCTCCACTGAAATACTTCAGTCTGGTACACTTAGACTAGAGACAGTTATAAAGCAGTTGTGTTTTTGTCAGCCTTACCCTAAATCAATATAATCATTTTTTCTTTTAAGAATTCCATGTCAATGAAAAGGGACATTGTTCTTCAGGGTCTTCCACATTCCCTTGTGAAAAAGAAGTGTGCTTAATTGCAGTAAAAGTGTACTTTTTGTGTACTTAAACTATTAAAATTATAGTTTAAAAAGTGCACTTGCAGATAATATAATATCATCTAAAGTAAAGGCCACTTAATTGTACTTAAAGACGGTACACTTTAATGACAATAGGTCTTAACTTTTTAAAAATGCACTTTATAATAATGTCTAATTAAGTATTACTTAAACATACATTTCACATAATTATGATTTCATTGTGTTTTAAATAAGTGCACTTATTTTGATATACAGTATTTAACAATATATTAAAGCGCATGCAAAATAATTGCTTTTAATTTCCCCTTAAGTGTGTTGTCCAAAATTACATTCGTTAATGTATTTTAAATGTGTTTAGTCTCAGTACAGTTTGTAATAATAATATATCAGTTATTTGATCAAATCAGTTATTTGATCAAATCTTAGTAAAATAATCCTATATAGACCAGGGCCCGTATTCATGAAAAATCTTAGTGCTAAGAGTTGCTCCTAGTAACAAAATTCTAAGAAAATTCTTAGAAATGTGGGTGTTTCCTCTTAAATTTAAAGAAAAGATCCTAGTAAAGAAAAAAGTTATTCAGAAAGCATCTTAACCCTTAAAAGAGGTCTTAAGGTCCGAAATTGTTAGGAGTACAGACGAGGACTTTTAAGAGGCTTAAGAGTTTCTTTAGCGGTGGAGAAAATGGATGAAACATGAAGAGGGAGAAGAAATGTGTTGCACACAATGCATGACAGTGAGTTAATAAGACGCTACACATTAGATCGTGCAGGGATCATGTTTGTGACAGATCTTATTAAAGACATGTTAACATCCCTGACACTGCGCAGAAATGCCATAGCGCCAGAAATGGACGTAATCACTACATTAACTACATTAACATATTTGGCAACTGGAAAAATGCAACTATGCAGCAGTGATGATTTGGGTCTGTTACAGCACTTTCAGAACCTTATTGTGTCGCTGTTCATTTCCTATAAAATACGTTAAGTATGACAGCATGGTAAATAAAAAATAAAGAATATAATGTGTGTGTGTGTGTGTGTGTGCGCGCGAGAGAGAGAGAGAGAGAGTACGGTAAAACAGGAAAAATTACGCTTGTAATTTCAAAGTGAAGGCTTATAATAAACCCTACTATTAAAAGCGCTCTTACTTCCTTCTTGGACAACCAACCAATCACAGTCTTCAAAAGACTGTGTCATAGCTAGCAACGGGGTCAGCCCCGCCTCCTCACTAAGATAAAAGTTTTTGTCTTTTCCTCGCTCAGAGTTGCTCTCAGATTGGTCCTGAATCACTTTTAAGCTAAGACTCCTAGCTAGAAATTTTTAAGCTAAATTAGGAGCTCTCTGAGAGGATTCTTAGAATCTTTATGAATACGGGCCCAGTTGTTTTTTTATTTTAATAAATAAAACATTATACTGTGAAAAATAAACATGCTGCATTTAAACACACGGTTAATAATACCATTTTAAAGTGAGAAAGAAAGTCTAATCTGTTGTAAAGATTCTGTGAGACATTTGTGGCATCTTGTTTAGGAATTACTTTTGTTGCAAACCTTGTGACGACTAATTTTCAGTCTAATATAGGTCAACTTCATAAAGAAAAATCTCTAAGTGTCTTGCGTTAATCAGTGAATCATTTGCCTGCTTCTAATTCTCATCATGGTTTTAGGTTTGAAAGATCTAAAAACTTATGTTAAAATGAAAGTTATATCATGGTTTAATCATACTGCTTTTCATCATCTTGTAGAGATACCCTGTGTGATTCTAAAAGTTTTTATTTCTAAAAGATTTGTGACACATTATAAAAGTCTAAATATTTAACTGTAGGGTTTGTTTGTTTGGGTGTTTGTGTTTAATGTTTGAGTAATTTCTTCCCAAACTATACCTAACTTTTAACTTTACCAGCTACGTGTCATAAAAATAGGTTAAAAAGGTTATGTATCCTTTGACCAGTACCTAAACTTTTGACAGAGTTCACACACGCAGACGCACGTCATAAAATGGTTAACACAGATGTTCTTTGATCAGTGAACTTTAGGCAAAGTTCGCAGCACCAGAAGACCCGGCTCGCTCGCAGGTGCATGTTGTAAAACTTTAGAGGTTTAATTATGCACATCGGTTTCAATTGATAGATAACACACCGCAAGTGTTACGGCGAGAAAATCAAAGAGTAACCCTCTCGTATTTTACCACTTTTCATCCTGATATTTGCACATGCAACTGATAGGGTAGCCTATAGCACGGCATCACGGATTCTGCGCGCCATCTTCAAAGCTTCTCTCGTTTCATTGCAGTGCGTGAGCCACGATATTTTGCATATAGTGGGCCTCATTTACGAAACGAACGTGCGACGGAAATTTGGGTGTACGGTTGTTTCTACGCAAAACTTGGAATTTATCAATATGGACGTGAGCGGTGGCTACGATCAAATCTGACGTCAGGTCTGAGCTCGTGTACGCAAGTTTTTGAGTTAGCCTGAACTTGCGTGCAGCATAGAGAATTGTATCATGACAGCATTTTGTTCATTTAGATTATTTTTCTAAATCGACAAACAAAGCTTTTTTGTTTTTTTCCTTTCAGGGCTTTAGCTTTATATGCGCAAATAGCAGCATAAACAACAGACCGTGAGGAATCACACATCGTCGTATCACGCACCTGCAGCGCTTCTGTGAATGGAGGAAAACAGAAATTATAAAAGGAATAAAATAAATAGGGCTACACTAAATATATTTATCTTAATTAACAGATTAGCAAAAGAAGAAAAAAAATGTTTTTGTGACACTCTTAATGCATTTTATTTGTTTTCTTTATATCTTTATTTTTTAAATTTTAACTGACGGGGTGATCACGCAGGTGCCTCACACACACAACATTTCAGCGTTACTAACTTGACATTTCAGCCATTAATCAAACTAAAATGCAGTCAACCAAACATAAATGTTACACTGCACAATTTACAAGGTCCACAGTAAAATCAGCGTGCAGCGCCGAAATAAACATTTATTGCGCATGTGAAGGGTGATATTTTACATGGATATTGGAAGTGAAGTACAAAGCCTTGTTTACATCATAGATAATAGTTTAGCAACCAAATGTTACATGACAAAAATGGAAACATTTGGATGTCGAATGAGAGCCCAATGCTGTTTAGTTTCGCTTTAATAAATTCATTTTAGCTTGACGTTGTATTCTGTTTATAATGAATGCCACTAGCCTAATTTGTGTTTTACTTCATAGTTTAATATAACATTTTATAGCTACTAATTTTTTTCATTCTTGTTCTGTAATACCGTTAAATTTAAAGGGTTTGTTGTGGATTAAGGAGAACTAAATAATCTATATAGTGTTTATAATGTTTCGTTATATTTAATTTATATGTATATTAAATATATTTAATATACATATAAATGAATGCCATTGTTTGCAATTATAAGGTTAAAGGGTGTTTTTGGAGTAAGGTCAATTTCTCCTTCATGAGATTGCTTCCTCTTTTTGGCCGTGTTATGTTTCTGTGTCGTAAACTTTAGGGGCGAGGCTTCTAAACCGGGGTGTTTTTAGGGGCGTAATATTCAAATGACGATTGTTTCAGCCGCTACATTTATCAACGTACGATCTTTCGTACGATAGGATTGGCGGCATACGAATGTTTCATAAATCACACGCGAGCTCTGTCGTAAGTTGATTTGTGCGCTCGGATCTGCGCTCGTTTCTACGTTAGATTGATAAATGAGGCCCAGTGTGATGTTGTAAAAGTTTAGAGATATTGTATGCCTGTTTCAACTGATAACATGTCTTACGGCAAGAAAATCAAAGAGGTGTACTGATTTTATTACGCTGTATACATTCACTTTCATTCCAGTTTGTACACACATATGTGCGTTTTTAACTGGTGTCCCCCACTGCAAGTTTTAAGATCAAATCAAAGAATAAATAAAAGAATAGGTGAATTATGTGTGAA
Source organism: Schizothorax lantsangensis (assembly GCA_027422415.1). Lineage (NCBI taxonomy): Eukaryota > Metazoa > Chordata > Actinopteri > Cypriniformes > Cyprinidae > Schizothorax > Schizothorax lantsangensis. The sequence goes on along the minus strand of JAPDDO010000149.1, from coordinate 137,187 downwards.
TAACAAAAAAAAAACCAAAATAAAAGAATTTTTCCTGTGGATTAAAACTGCTTGTTTAAAAGGAAAAACTTGTGTAACCAAATTTTAAAGTGAAAAGCTTTAGGATGAATGCTGAATGGTTTCATTAATTCAGAAACACTAAAGATGTATTAAAAATAACTTTAAAAACGTTACTTTAATTATTTAAAATGTTCGCGTTGGTCTCTCCGCCCCTGTTAGGGGCTGACAGTAGGTCTGACTGGGACCGGATGTTACCATTCTGAGTTTTGACAGCATGGCGCGTGCACGGATCTGCTGGTTCAGCGCGCGATGCTCAGTTCTTTCTCCCTTCTTTTCTTTTCTAACTTGTGACAAAAGCTAACTTTTAAATTGTAATGTTACAAGATTTTGACACGTATCTTATTGTTTTAACTAACGTCAGCCGAGTTTTGACAGTCGCGTGAGGTTATCTGACGGCAGCTGTGTAAGATAGTCTGCTCTTTTTTACTTTTTGTGACAAAAGCTATCTTTTCAATTGTAATGTTACAAGATTTTAACAAGTATCTTATACTCTGATATTTTTTATTTTACACCACGGTAAGATAAGTCAACTCTATTTTCTTTAACTTTGTATCTGTTATAAACACAAACTTTTTTTAAAAGTGCAACAGATTTTGACATGTATTTCACTGAAATAACGAGTCAGATGTATTTTGTTATAGATGAGCGACCGCGCTCACCTCTTCTTTTTATTTAACTTTGTCAAACTAACTAGTTTTAAATTGTAATGATAGAAAAACTACCGTATCTAAAGGGGGGGGGGTATTTTTATGAGGGGCAATAAATCTAATTTTTCAACACATAGTGCACAACTATCTCTCTGATCAGAACATCGAAACATGAGAAGCTGGAATTCCAGAGAGGCAACAGGATGTCGTAAATCAGATCCCTAGCTCTGAAGAAAGACTAACCAACAAGCCTCTTTCACAGAACAGCTTACAACCTTGAGACAAAAGAACACTTATTGATAATTCCAATTCAGGAAGGAGATTGTCAAATTTGGGGCAAGTAATCACGATTAATGGTCAAAGAGATGCACCGCTTGACCGTCACATGTAAACCTGTAATAGAAAATTACAAGCTACATACTCTCTTGGGCGGGTCTCCCCTCCCCCCCATACAAGACAAAGACCAGACTAAAATTCCTTTACCCAAAGAACACCCTTTTGTTCTACGCAGAACTTCACAAAGACTGTCTGCTTCCATATGCAACTAAAATCATCTTAAAAGACTTTCATTTTCATTTTTTAATGAAAGTAATCATTTCTATGCATAACTGCATATTATGTATGTAACCCACACATCTGACTATCCTTGTTTTAATCACTCATTGTGTACGTCTTGCTTTTAATAAATATTGAATAGCTTAAGCCTTAAAGGGTAATATTCATGTTTGGTATGTATGAGTTTGGAAAATCATGCTTTAAATGTTTCTTCCAATCAATTATTTGTCAAATGTTTCATAGTCTTGTTATAAAAATCATGTTCAAAAGTATACTTTGCAAGAGCCTGTAAAGTTCAGATCTCTGACTGAACAGATAACATGTTGATTTATTGTTTGGATGGAGGAACAGGGCAACACCCCAAGCAAAGACGGTATCTAATTGGTCAAGACGTCCAGATGGGACGGTCTGAAAGCTGAGTTTAAAAACTCAGAACACCATCAAACTCTCTCTTAAGCCCGATTCGGACGGCAATTGTTTCTCATATGGACGTCTGTAAAAATAAATTTACATATCACCTCAGTGATAAAACTCATGCATTCGGATGGAGATTTATTCACAGTGGAGGAGCAAGTTCTGTGATCCTGCGCACCCGGGAACACGCTGCTCACGTGACCAGTCACATGATTGTCTGCTGTAAATAAAATAAATTTTATTTACAAATTTATTCTCATTATTGTGTAAAATGTACTTAAAAATACTTATGTAAAATGTATTCTTATTATTCCAAGCATATTTTATAATATTTATTATTTGATTATTTAAATCTCCTGTTTAAAAATAGGAAAATAGATGCGCTATAGTTGTATATAATTATAAGCGATATATACCTGTTTATAATACACATTTTAAAATTGTATTGCATACCTGCTGCTGCCATAATTAAGACCCATTTGAAAGTTTGTGCTTTTCTTCTTTTTCTGCTCCCAGTCGCTGTGGTTGAGCAGTTATGAAGTATTGTTCTTTTAAATACTTTCCAGCATTTCAGAAATAATATGTAAATTACACCGAAGTACAAAGTTACGGTGTTCGTGAGAGCTCAAAAAGGGATTAAACACTGAAATTTGAATCGATTTTTTTCTCGTAAACTCAGAGATGTGGATTCGGACGGCAATTAAATTACCACACGACCTCGGTGTTTGTCAAAAAACAGTAGGTAATTCTGCCGGGAGTGCTCAAAAAAGGGTTTAAACACTGAATTTTGAATCGATTTCTTCTTGTAAACTCAGAGATGTGGATTCGGACGGCAATTAATTTACCACACGACCTCGGTGTTTGTCAAAAAACAGTAGGTAACTCGGCTGGGGATTTTCACGGGGGTGGTGAGAGATAAACACAGACATCCTGGATTCGGACGGCAATTAAATCACCAACTACCCCCTGTATATGGTGAAAATCACTTACGTCCCCCTTACGCTCTTTACTCTCTTAAGCCCTATTCGGACGGTAATTGTTTCTCAGGGCTTTACTCTTTTCTTCTTAAAATGCTTTCTTTTGCCACCGCGTTTTGACGCTGCTCTTTGAGCGCCATGTGCTCTGGCCTACATGCCAGCTGCTACTCAACACCATGATGAGAAGAAAAACCACCTAGTCTCATTACATCCTTTATCCTTTTACTTTAATTTTTTTTCTTTTCTGTTGCGAGTTTCGTGTTCTCAGTTTAAGTTTTGCTGCCACGCCTCGTCTCCGAGTCTGTGACCGCCTCAAAACTTCTATCAGCCACAAGTCCGCAACTTCAGCCAAGAGCCAACGCCCAAGACATCACTTCAACGACTACCAAACATCCAACCAATCAGCAAACTTGGGAAAACCCTTTCCTGCAATGATGCAGAAGGGAATCCCTTAACACAAAAGCAACGCAAGTAAAACAACTCCAGACTTGTAGCTGAATTGGTGCATTTAATGTGAATTTTTGCCTCATTGAGAAACTCGATGCGAGGGTAAATAAGTCATTGATGGTTGTTCAGGTCTAGGCAATTGCACATATTGCTATAAACTTGGGATTTCACATTTTCATTCTCTTAAACTCATCCCTTCCTTACTTTCCCTCTTTCTGCAATGTGTGAATGCGTGTGTTCATGTGTTAGGTTAGTTTATGTCTTAGGTTTATATAAATAAAATCTTATTTATATTGAAAAGAGAAGTGTCTTGTGTTTTGTGCTCACAAGTTAATGTCTTAAACTGCCGATCTTGTTACTATGCTATTAGTAATAATAGTTTTTTCACTATATTTTGGATTTTAATATCCAGTGGAGTTTGTTATACGGCTTGTTCAGTGAAACAGTGAGTCTGTTCAAATTATATATAAAATCATGAATGATTCACTTTGAGCTAAATTAAACTATTTCTTTAAATAAAATATATATAAACGTATATACGCTACAATATATATATATATATATATCAAATAGTTTTATTTTTTATTACATTAATACTTCATTACTCATTGATTTACAAGATATTGCAGTCCATAGCAATATAAGTGTCTGTAAAGAGTGTTATATAACTGAATATCATGATTTCTTGTTGTCTGAATTAGTTTTTTCCCCCGTATTGTATCTGTCACGAATCCTGGCCATGAACTTTGCTTCATTCATCACCACTTAAACGTCTTTTAATCGTGATTTCATTAGTGCCATGTGTTCGTAACATTCATGTTATCAAGTGGAATGTTTTGGCTAAAAAATAATAAATAATTTGTCAATTTTGTTCCAATCAAACTCTGTTACCAAAGTAGAGTAACAATGCTGACAGAAATAACGTCTCAGGTTACATATGTAACCATGGTTCCCTAAGTAGGGAATGAGACACTGCGTCCTCTAGGGGTCGCTATGGGGAACGTCGTCAGCGTGACCCTTGTCTGAAGCATACATACAAAAACACCACATGTTGGCCGGCGACAGTCTATGACGTAACTACTGGCGCGACCACAGTATAAAGGGGCGCCGGGAAAATACGTCATTCACTTCTTTGTCTGAAGCTTGCGTCCGAAGCATGGCACCGAGCCTAGAGGATCCACAGGACTCAGGGAACCATGGTTACATATGTAACCTGAGACGTTCCCTTTCGAGGGAACATCGAACTGCGTCCTCTAGGGGTCTCTACAGATCCTCGGTAGCAACACCCTGTTCAAATCAGTATCACTGGGGATACATAGGTAGAGTGGGGCCGAAGGTTAAACTGGGGCCTGACCGACTCAAAGAAAGGGCACGAAGCCGCAGCGCGTAACCCATACCGTACAGGATTTTAGAAAAACTGCATAACACTTGGTGTGTGATCTTACCACAATGTGGCTTTCAGAAAGTGCACAGAGACGAGCGTGCGCACTTACCATAACATGAATTTGTAAACACCGTTCTAGGGAGCAAAGCAAGCAACTTAACAGGGAGGCAGATAGAGGCCTTACAACCTGAAGTTGCTGACTCACAGAGCTGAAATTCTTTTCAGATGCTCGGGAGGGAGCAGCATGCTCATAGGTGATCCTCTATGGTGAGGGGAGCGAAGCTAGCTCTACCAACAAGGAGAGCATCCTAACAGGGAGGCATAGAGAGGCCTAACAACCTGAGGCTGCTGAATGACAGAGCTCTGGAGAGCGGAGAACTCAACTCTCAGCATGAGAGGGAATTCAGATGCCCAGAAGGGAGCGGCATGCTCATAGGTGACCCTCTATGGTGACGGGAGCAACGCCAGCTCGACCAACAAGGAGAGCATCGGAAGGGAGCAGCATGCTCATAGGTGACCCTCTATAGTGAGGGGAGCAATGCTAGCTCTACCATAACAGAGCTCTGGAGAGCGGAGAACTTAACTCTCAGCATGAGAGGGAACTCAGATGCTCAGAAGGGAGCGGCATGCTCATAGGTGACACTCTATGGTGACGGGAGCAATGCTAGCTCGACCAACAAGGAGAGCAACTTAACAGGGAGGCAGAGAGAGGCCTACCAACCTGAAGTTGCTGACTCACAGAGATGAAATTCTTTTTAGATGCTCGGGAGGGAGCAGCATGCTCATAGGTGACCCTCTATGGTGAGGGGAGCAACGACAGCTCGACCAACAAGTAGAGCATAGGGTCACAGAGCTCTGGGGAGTGGAGAACTCAACTCTCAGGATGAGAGGGAAACTCCAACGCTCAGGGAGGAACAGCGTGCTAGTAGACCCTTGGAGTGAGGGGAGCACTGCCAAACTCACCATGAGATCAGCCTAAGGGGAAGGGTGGAGAAAGGGCCTGACCCCTTGGCATGCTACACGTTGGATCCCACAGAGCAGAGAATCCAACTCTCAGGACGAGAGAGAAACTCAGATGCTCGGAGGGGAGCAGCATGCTCATAGGTGACCCTCTAAAGTGAGGGGAGCAATGCTAGCTCTACCAACAAGGAGTTGAAAGACAGAGCTCTGGAGAGTGGAGAACATAACCTCTGAGGATGTTTTGGGGGCCTGAAGAAGTTTTGACATGCTCTGACATTTGTGCTTTTTTCAGTTGCTTATAAATATATAAATGGCTAAAGTCTAATAACACTGTAAACAGCACACACTGGGCTACTATAATAAGTTAGCAGCATTTATGTACATGATTTTGTTTTTGAGAAAGAAACGTTTATGTGTGGTTAGTGAAAAACTAAATAAACTAAATATATTCTTAATAAACTACAAACAAAAAATATAGAAATGTATTTTGTCTTCATATTCTTTCTTGTAACTCTTCCCTCTCAGTCACATACCTGACTGAATGGCTCATTATGAAGTCACTGAAATAAGGCCATAAAACACATACAGAACATTTGTTCACAAGACTTTTGATAACTGGATCTTGTACCCTTGTGTTTTTGCTTCAAAATGATATGAAAATCATATTGTTTACTTGCTCACAGAAAACAATATATTGATTTAAATTTTGTAAGACACTTTTTGAGTCTAAAGCGTCTATGCGAGAAGGCGTCAACCTTCACATTCACACCTGAGAAGACAATGGCCCGCATAATGAGCTGCATAATGAGCTTCATAATGAGCCATTCAGTCAGGTATGTGACTGAGAGGGAAGAGTTACAAGAAAGAATATGAAGACAAAATACATATGTTATACAATATTATATATTTTTTGTTTGTAGTTTATTAGGAATATATTTAGCTATCACACAAAATAACTTGAGATTCACTTGCGAGTGCAGTTAAACAGTTTATTAGGAACAATCAAAGCTGACTATTTAGCATCATTACTCCAGTCACATGATCCTTCAGAAATAATTCTAATATTCTGATTTGCTGCTCAAAAAACATTCATTATTATTATTATTATTATGTTGAAAAGAGCTGAGGTTTTTCAGGGTTTTTTTTATGAAAAGAAAGTTCAGAAGAACAGCATTGTTTGTAACATGAAAAATGTCTTTATCATCACTTGTGTGCTAAATAAAAAAAAATATTTCTATATATACTGACTCCAAACTTTTGAATGGTATAGTGTATATTGTTACACATGGAGTAAGACTGGAGTAATGATGCTGAAAATGTAGCTTTGATCACAGGAATAAATTACATTTTAAAATATATTCAAATACAGGTGCATCGCAATAAATTAGAATGTCGTGAAAAAGTAATTTTTTGCTTATAAGTTATTTCAAAAAGTGAAACTTTCATATATTTTACATTCATTGCATGTAAAGTAAAACATTTAAAAAGTTTTTTTGTTTTAATTTTGATGATTAGAGCTTACAGCTCATGAAAGTCAAAAATCAGTATCTCAAAATATTACACTACTTACATTTGAGTTTCAATTAATGACCATCCCTACAGTATAAATTCCGGGTATCTCTTGTTCTTTGAAACCACAATAATGGAGAAGACTGCTGACTTGGCAATGATCCAGAAGACGAACATTGATGCCCTCCACAAAGAGGGTAAGTCACAGAGGGTCATTACTGAAAGGTGTGGCTGTTTACAGAGTGCTGTATCAAAGCATATTAAATGCAAAGTTTACTGGAAGGAAGAATTTGGGTAGGAAAAGGTGCACAAGCAACAGGGATGACGCAAGCTTGAGAATACAGTCAAGCAAAGCTGATTCAAACACTTGTGAGAGCTTCACAAGGAGTGGACTGAAGCTGGAGTCAGTGCATCAAGAGTCACCACGCTCAGACGTCTTCAGGAAAAGGGCTACCAAGCCACTTCTGAACCAGAGACAACGTCAGAAGCATCTTACCTGGGCTGTGGAGAAAAATAACTCAGTGGTCCAAAGTCCTCTTTTCAGATGAAAGTAAATTTTGCATTTCATTTGGAAATCAAGGTCCCAGAGTCTGGAGGAAGAGTATCCATGGCACAGAATCCATGTTGCTTGAAGTCCAGTGTGAAGTTTCCACAGTCAGTGATGATTTGGGCTGCCATGTCATCTGCTGGTGTTGGTCCACTGTGTTTTCTGAAGTCCACAGTCAACGCAGCCATCTACCAGGAGATTTTAGAGCACTTCATGCTTCCTTCTGCTGACAAGCTTTATGGAGATGCTGATTTAATTTTCCAGCAGGACTTGGCACCTGCCCACACTGCTAAAGGTACCAAAAGCTGGTTCAATGACCATGGTGTTACTGTGCTTGATTGGCCAGCAAACTCGCCTGACCTGAACCCCATAGAGAATCTATGGGGTATTGTCAAGAGGAAGATGAGAGACACCAGACCAAACAATGCAGATGACCTGAAGGCCGCTATCAAAGCAAACTGGGCTTCCATACCACCTCAGCAGTGCCACAAACTGATCACCTCCATGCCACGCCGAATTGAGGCAGTAATTAAAGCAAAAGGAGCCCCTACCAAGTATTGAGTACATATACAGTAAATGAACATACTTTCCAGAAGGCCAACAATTCACTAAAAAAAATTTTTATTGGTCTTATGAAGTATTCTAATTTGTTGAGATTGAATTGAATTGGTGGGTTTTTGTTAAATGTGAGCCTAAATCATCACAATTAAAAGAACCAAAGACTTAAACTACTTCAGTCTGTGTGCATTGAATTTATTTAATACACTGAAATAAATTAACTTTTCCACGACATTCTAATTTATTGAGATGCACCTGTACAATGAATTTTAAAATTGTGCCCCCTAAAAGCACAAGTGGCCCCTGTCTGGCCCCCCCCCCAGTTACTGTGGTCTAGAACTGCCACTGATGGGGGCCCGAAATGTCCATCAGTTGTACCCTTCAAAATCGGTTTGGAACAACCCTTCAAATTGGCGGCCATGATTGTTTTCTCTCCAAAGTGCCCTTCGGATTGTGATATATCCCGTTTGGAATGCATCACTATATATGTGTGTGTGTGTGTATATATATATATATATATATATATATATACAGTATATACTGTATATATATATATATACACACAAAAGAGTCCAGGGGACTCTTTTGTTGTGTTTTCTCCCTCATTTGCTCCGTGACCTAGTTAAAAAAAAATCACAAATCTGGTAAACAAATGGGTCCTACAAACAAAATCATTTCCATTACAATCAACAATCAAAACAAAATATGAAATCCAAATATGAAATCATTAAGTAACAACTCAAAATACTGTTTTTCATTCTTCTTTCATTGTTTTTATGTTTTAGAGAAACCAAGGGGAATCCAAGCAGTGTTGCCAGATTGGGCGGTTTTGAATTTGATTGTGCGGGTAAATATTGGCTTGGGCGGGTGGACAAAATTTGGGCTGGTTTTTGGTCATTCAAAACATATACATTTTATAAGCTAATTGGTTAACAAACAAGCCCAAGTTTGCATATACGTATAGCCTACTGCATGCATCCAATCAGTCATCACAACGTTACTAAACACACACGCATGCTGCAAAGAGACTGGTGCTGATGTTGATGTCGAGGCCGCACTTTTAGCCAATCACTATCAGCAGACAGACGCGATGATTCATGAGTGACGGGTTTTTAGCGCAATCTGTAGGTGACCATATGCCTAATTATAAGTTTGATGGTAAAGAGTGGAGAGTGTTTTAACTCTCAAAACATGAATTACACCTGTTTAGGGAGATGACATGAAGGCTATATCACTGCAACTCCGAAATCAGAGCACATTAAATTATTTAATAAAAATATTTATATCTATACGATCCTGTCTTTTATCTTTTAAACGATCCAGATTGTATCCTTTAAAGCTGATGGACTTGTTAGTTTTGACTGCAAAGTTCTACTCTGCATTGTGTCTAGCATCTAGATATAATTTATAACAATCATTTGGACACACACACACACACACACACACGCACACACACACACACACACATTACATATCAGGTCTATTATAATCAGGGTAGATGCCATAAGTACAGTCTGTTCACTGAAGACTCTACTGTTGTGGATTCAGTTTAGTTTCAGACTTTAGATTCAGTCATTCAGCTTGCAAAGCATTGCACATATGCCTTTCAAGAAAATTTCCAGTGGACGAAACCAATAAATGTAAAAATGATATTAAGACACAACCGCTTTTCCATTCACAATAAACAAATAAAATTGTACTACATTGACAAGCTCTATAACATAAGTTTTTTAGGAACCCTGAAGGTTTGATGAGTTGAGATTGAGTTGAATTGTTTACTAGTTGTAAATACCTCTCCTGCTTCAGCCAGATCAGTTGCACTAAAATGTATGAACTAGCTTTTTTTATTTAAAAATAATTGTATTTCATTTAATTTCATATTTAAATAGCTAAATTTAATTTAATATATTTTATTTGAGAATTTTGAGGAAAACATTACAGGACTTTTCTCCATATAGTGGACTTCAATGGGTATCAACAGGTTGAAGGTTCAAATTGCAGTTTCAATGCAATGACTGATCGTTATGCAAGATAAGACCCTTATTCCTTGGCTGGGATCATGTAGAGCCCTTTGAAACTGTAATTTGGACCTTCAATCCATTGATCCCCATTGAAGTCCACTATAACACAAAAATCCTGGAATGTTCTCCTCAAAAACCTTAATTTCTTTTCGACTGAAGAAAGAAAGACATGAACATCTTGGATGACACTGGGGTGAGTAAATTATAAGGTAATTTTTATTCTGAAAGTGAACTAATCCTTTAAGAGTAGTTCTGTCTTCTTTCATTTTATCCTTCTACATTAGGTATCATGCAGATGTTTTTATCCGTCAATTTTTTCCACAACTGAAACGGTAAAATACAATTTAGCTGGTCATGTGATCTCAACGTGGAAGCCTCCATTGGGTGACCTCTCTTGTAGTCAACAAGTTTTTTTCTAAGCCACTGACTTATAATAGAGTACATTATTTTAAGTATTTGTCAAAACTACTACTTTTTCCTTAGTGCACCTTCAATACATACAGTGCCCTCCACTAATATTGGCATCCTTGGTAAATGTGAGCAAAGGCAGCTGTGAAAATAAATCTGCATTGTTTATCATTTTGATCTTTCATTAAAAAAATTCTAACCTTTTATTGAAGTAAAACAATTGAACGTGGGGAGAAACTCACATTATGAACTAAATGTTTTTTCTCCAATACACATTGGTCACAATTATTGGCACCCCTAGCAATTTTTATGAGTAAAATATCTTTGAAGTATATTCCCATTCATATTTACTTTTTCTAGCACACCAGAGAGCTTTTCACACTTGAAATTGTTAACCCTGTGTCATGCTAAACCCTGAATAAACGGAATCCTGTGTTATCTGTAATCACTTTTCACACTCCTCATTCTATACCTGGGGTTAACTGTTAATACTGGGCATTCATTAACAGACGTTTCACACTGTACATTCCTAAACCCCAGGTTAGCATTCTTATTTGCATATTTGTGGTGTCACTGTCACTGATTGGACGAACAGCAGGCAACCAAGCGTCCAGAAGCAACAAGCAAACACCGCTCCGTTTCACACTGAACAAACTTAGCACCTCAATGCAGGGTTAACACCGCAAATGTGGTGCTAACTCTGCTCCGGACCTGCTATACTCTTTACTTTAGAATACGTCCGGTATTCTGTCACGCTACGGTGTCTATAAAATATGCACGAAGAACAAGGAAAATAGTCTTTTAATAAATCCACACAGAAGGTAAATCCATAGGCAGGTTGGCAGGTGACACTTGTAAACAAAGGACATTCAATACCAGACAAGGGAACACAGGACAAACTAGAACTTAAATAGGGAGGCAAATGAGGATAATTAATGAGACACAGGTGAATCAAATGACGCATCAAAGGGGAGACAGTAAATGAAATGAGGCTTAGTCAGATACATAAAATATTTTATTTTTCAGTTTATTACCAGGGTTGATGTTATACTATTTTAACTGCACATGACATTGACAGAAATGACAGTGACTGAAATTGTTACAAGTTACATCCTTAGTACAAACACTGATGAATGCAAGGTGTGTGCCAAGTTGTGCAACGGCTGAAATGAATGTAATCATGTATGTAATGTAATGTTTGAAAAACCGAGGATCAGCATGTTATTTTCTGAAATGCAGAGTGAAATTTACCCTAAATGACAAAATTCAATGTAAAGATACTTGAAAATGTGTAAGTACATTTGGCTGATTGAATAAAATGAATGTAATGTTTGAAAAACAGTGGATCAACATGTTATTTTCTAAAATGTAGAGAGAAATTTACCCAAAATGACAATACTAAATGTAAAGATACTTGAAAAATGTATAATTACATTTGGCTGATTGAATAAAATGAATGGAATGTAATCATGTATGTAATGTAATGTTTGAAAAACCGAGGATCAACATGTTATTATCTCAAATGTAGAGTGAAATCTACCAAAAATGACAATACTCAATGTAAAGATACTTGAAAAATGTACTTATGTATGTTTGGCTGATTGATCAGATCTGATCTCTCCTCTACAACATTTATAGAACTAAACGAATATTGTTCAGATAAGCGGCAGAATGCTGGTGAAAAGAAAACTGATCACCAACACAGTCGATGATGGTTCTCCGTGGTTCCCTCTTGCTTCTGTGAGACAAAACAACAATGGCAAAGTTTGTAACATTAGTTTGATCATTGACTGACTAACAACTTAATTCAGAACTGTACATCATAAACTATATTTTTCAGTGAAACTTCAGATTATACACACTTTCAACACTAAGCTCTGTGATGGTGTGATTCTGAGATGGTCCTGTGATGTGACAATGGTACTTCCTTGCATCAGATGTTTGAAAACCGTTGAGTTTGATGAAGAAGTTGCCCTTCTTATACTCTTTAGGGAACGTTTCAACTCTGTCCTTGTACTTTGGAGCTTGATCTTGACATGTTGTGTTGCCCGCAATGATGTCACACACAATCTTGCCTTCATCGTCTCTCCAGTGTATGCTGAATCTTTCTATTTTGTCTTGAACCTCACTTTCAGGGATAGAAGAAGACAAGATGGCCAAATCTCCAACAAAACCTTTAACTGTGACCCTCACAGGAGCAGAGTATGAACCTTAAAAAGAGCAAACACACCATTCTTCATTCTGCATGAGACATGAAGTTTCATTTAAAATGGTTTAATTCTCACCTCTGAAATTCAGCAGAAGGACAGATAAGAAGATGACTTACCAACTGTAGAAAGAGAAGATAAAAAGATATCAACAGTTAGCCTCCATATCTCACCAATATACACACACCTAGTCGAAACTGTGAATCATGTTCTTCCTGTCATTCAAGAAAGTCTATGTTTGAATGGACCAATATGGCACCCAAAATGAGCTTTTTACTTAAAATGTCCAGAAATAATTAAAAATGAATTATTATTTGATTAATTATTATTAATAAAAACAGTATAGGAATAACAGCAAAAAGTAACAATTAATTTGATCCACACACCTAACGGCTTCTGTCTTTGACCTACCTAACATGTAAAGCTCGACCGAACAACCGAGCTACATTTAAGCCTTATAGCCAATCAGTTTTCTAAAAACCATCGAACCAATTTATGACAATGGATATTAATATATTTATCTGTAATTCATGCTACCTAATTGGCAATAAAATATATTTTAACAAACACTGTAGCTCTTAGCTTTCATGCTACTCTAACGCTAGCGCATGTCATTGACAATCTAAATTTTTTGTCTCAATTCACAAAACATAACTTTGTCCCATGGTATTATTTTTTTCAGACAAATCACTTGAATGTAAACATGGAACTTAAACAATTTCAAAAATGAAAACTAGCAATGACTACGTTATCAAAAGGGTTGCTCAGTCAAAATGGCATCGGCACGAATGACGCCGGACGCTCATGTGCAAACGTACGGATATGACGTTTTACAGGTGGATAAAGATGGAAGTATCAGCTAATTTAATCTGATTTACCATTAAAAGCCTATTGTTTTGTTTGTTTGTTTGTCTTTAATATTATGTACTTTTTGATATTCACAATGCTTCCCAGAAGGCTTTTGAGAGGACACTTACAGAAACTAACTGTTTTTGTTTTGTTTTTATTCAAAAGTATTTTTTTTTATCATATTTTATTTAATTATTGTACAGTATTGTTATATTATCTAATCAAATGTTACAAACGAGGCAGAATAACTTATCAACATCACTGCTCACAGAATCCACCCACCTTAACAAATGCTATAATGCTACAGTACAACTACTTTGCCGATGTTTACACACCTTTGATGAATAAATGTGCTCAACTGGTGAAGATGGAACACATCCTTCTTGATTCTTCAGTTGATTTTGAAGGGGAAATATTGTTTTTTTTTATGGTAAGTTTAGGTTGAATTTGTAATCGGTTCATGTAGTCCTTTTCCTCGAGCAAAATCTTGGCTTGCATTACCACATTTTTTTGTTTTTAAAGAAAGCATCATAGGAATTCCATTTTTAAGATTCCATTATGGGAGCGTTCAGTCTTGTTCTTTAAGTTCCTCATAGTGATCTGCAAATAATGAAGAGAAAAATAAATAAAATAAAGACTTAGACAGAACTTAGGATACTGTTTATTTATTTTATTTTACAGTTTAAATTTGCCATCAAACTGTTTATTACCAGCATAAACACAAATGACAGCAACAGAAATATAAAAAGAATATTTTAAATTATTTGCTGCTTTCTGCCCACTAAACAAAATAACAACTCCAATATCAAATCAAATCACTTTTATTGTCACATCATCACAGCACATGTGCCTTGATGAGTGAAATTCTTGAGAGCGTGCTCCATACAGTGCAGAAACAATTAACATATAGACAGTACCATTACATACTTACAGACTTATACAAATGACAATGTGCAATATACACATACATATATAACCACCACTCTGACATGCAAAAGTTTAGGCTATAAATCTATTTTAGGGAGGGTTCAAGGAATGTTCAACCAAACTTTACAAATTAGCTTTCATCTTTAAACTAAAAAAAAACACCCAACAAGGAAAATCAAAGCTTAAAGACATATATTATTTGGAATGCAATTAACATCAGATGGAATATATTGCAGTTCAGAGATAGACATCACAAAAGAAACAGTAATTCTTATCTGAGGGATTTTGATGAAGGAGAGAAGTGTCCATAGTCCATATAGTCATAATCCACAACTTGCAGGTTGTAAACGAATCCACATAATCCACAACAAAGAAGGCTTGCAAAAACAAAAATATATAATCCTTGTGGAACACCATCCACAAACAGGAATTCACATAGGTAGATGCTTTAGTAGCTCCTATATGCCATGGGCTTCATCCACCACGGGTAGCAACCCTGAAGACCCCATGTTACCCTTTAAGCAGGCCTTATCATGTGGAATTAGCGCTTCATGCTAACCCACTAAACAGTAGGCACATGACCTGAGGCCCCTTTACAACAAACAATACAAAGTATTAGAAAATATTCTGAACACATACACAATAAATGAAATCCCCAAAATAAGAAACAAAGCATTACTCACTTGTACTGGGCAATAAACAAAAGTTTCCCATGAGAAAACAAAATGTGAGTCAAGATCAGGTAGGCCAATCCTACCTCTCCCAAACAGACTATCTTCCTCTGTGTCTATACAGAGTTATATCCCTAGATACCTATAACTCACCAGCGCCCCTTAATAGCAGGAGAGAGGAATTACAGGGAGAACATGTTAACAGTCTCCAAGTCTGTTACATACCCCCTCCTTCACTGGAAGACTTGGCTAGACCATGACAAGGCTTAAGGTTTTGCACATGGCATGTATCTACATTCATGGGATTGTCATCAAAAGACACAGAGTAATTGACAGGTCCTAAACACTTAGTAATTCTGGCTGGACCTTTCCACTTACTAGCCAATTTGGCCATGAACCCTTCGTCTGCTCTGGACAATGGATGTGCCCGCACCCAGACCATATCTCCCACCTGATGATAGGTTTGCTTGCGCTTACGGTTATAATAGCGTTGCTGTTTAGCCTGGGCTCGTTCAACATTCTCTTTGACGAGACGGATGAGGTTATGATGACGGTCCAAAGTGGGATAAATAATATCATTAGGATCTGGAGTACTACGGAACTGAATAGCTCTTTCCAAGGGGCCTTTAAGTTTTCTTCCTAGGGCTATCTCAGCTGGAGTAAATCCGGTACTTTCGTGCCAAGCAGTATTAATGGCAAATCTGAACTCAGCAAGCCAGCGGTCCCATTGTCGATGTTGATCAGCCACATAGGATGCCATCATAGTCTTCAAATGTTCTGTTGATGCGCTCTGTCAAATTTGTCTGGGGATGATAAGCGGTTGTTAGTTTCTGTACTACTCCCCATTGCTTACATATTAGGTTGAGTAGATTGGACGTGAACTGAGCTCCTCGATCTGAAACAAGGAAAGCAGGGGTCCCCCATCTAGTGAAGACTTCTTCAATTAGGATCCTAGCAATTTGAGGTGCTTTGGCTTGTCTTAACGGAAACAATTCCACCCACTTTGAGCAATAATCAACAATGACCAATAGATGTTCATTTTGCTTAGTGCTCTTAGGGAATGGTCCCATCAGATCTACCCCCAACATGTATCCAGGTTCAACGATTTGAGTTGACTGAAGATGACCAGATAGTTTAGAAAGGGAAGGCTTGTATCTCTGGCAAGTCAGACATTCTTTGCAATGTTTCCAGACGTCAGACCTAATGCTTGGCCAGAAAGCTACATCCAGGAGCCTGAGGAGGGTTTTTAGTCTTCCAAGATGACCGCCAAGTGGATTGTCATGAGCATAACACAAGAAATCTTTTTGCAAACTGGAAGGGATAATTAATTGAAGTTTACAACCTACTTGTTTATCCGGCACACTTCGAAACAATAGTCCATTTTCCAGAACGTAGTGCACACGTAAAGGGTCTTGATCTGGTTGGGACTTTGTCTCTGCAATCAACTCTTGAATACCTGGATCATTCTGTTGTGCCACAGCAATGTTGGAAACATCAATTGGTAAGTTAGGTGGCAAAAATGTAGACTGTGGTGTTTTGATTACTGCAATTATGTCCGCCATAGCATGCTCTGGTATTCTAGACAGTACATCAGGGACAACATTGCATTGGGCTTTACGATACTTAACTTTAAATTCGTATCCTTGTAACCGAATGGTCCAACGTGTCAGCCTTGATGACGGTTTAGGATGTTGGAATACCCATGTTAGGGCTGCATGATCCGTAACAACCTCAAACGGTCTCCCTTCAAGATACGGCCTCCATTTTTCAACGGCCCACACTACCGCCAAACACTCTTTTTCTGACACAGAATATGCCTTCTCTGCTCCTCGTAATAATCTTGATGCATATGCAACGACACGTTCTCCTTCCTCTATTTCTTGGGTCAACACCGCACCCAGTACAATCTCACTTGCATCTGTCTGTACTCTAAATGGCTTGCTGAAATTCGGTGGTATTAACACAGGGGCTTGAGTTAAACTTTGTTTGATAGTATCAAATGAGTCTTGACACTCAGCTGTCCAGATCCATGTGGCTTTCTTTTGCTTTAAGGCGTGCAAAGGAGATGCCTTTTCTGATAAATTAGGAATGAACCGGTGATACCAGCCTGCCAACCCTAAAAAACGCTGAACATCTTTTAGGGGAATGCATTAATTGCTTCCACCTTGGCTGGATCCGTCTTGACTCCCTCTGTGGATACAATGTGACCCAGAAAGGCAATGGTACGTTGCAAGAAATTACATTTAGCCAGATTAAGCGTGAGGCCTGCATCATGTAGACATTGTAAAACCTGGTTAATATGTTGAAGATGTTCTTCCTCGTTTCTTGAGTACACAATTATTTTCATCAATATATACTAGACAGCACTTTCCTCTCACCCTCTTCAGGACATGCTCCATTAACCTTTGGAATGTGGCTGCGGCATTTTTCAAACCAAACGGAAGGCGTCGGAATTCAAATAACCCTGCAGAAGTCACAAATGCAGTCTTTTGTACACTATCCGCTTCCATTTCTATCTGCCAGTACCCACTCTTAAGGTCCAATGTGGAGAATATAGCAGCTCCATGCAGAGACTCCAAGATTTCTTGAATCTGAGGCATCGGGTATGCATCCAGATGAGTCTTGGCGTTGAGGTTACGATAATCAATGCATAATCTTAAGCTTCCATCCTTTTTTGGTACAATTACCACTGGAGATACCCATGGTGAAACTGATGGCTGTATAATTTCCTTGTGTAAGTGTTCCTGAATTTCAGCATCTACGAACTGTTGTTTATCTATGGCTAGTCTATATGCCTTCTTCCTCACCGGAACCTCATCAGTAGTTATGATGCGATGTTTTACCTCATTAGTTTGTCCAATGTCTTGCGAGCATACAGTGGGCCAGTTTAATAAAAGACCTTCCAATTCCTTCTTGTATGGATGAGAAGTTTCAGCTTTCAATGCAACCTGCTGAATTGAGTGTAGAACTGATTCTGAAATTGATACAGTTGGAACAGCAAGATAGAAATGAACGGAAGATATGGAGTCCCGTCTGAGAAATGGAAACACATGATCAGTCTGGTCATTTCCAGCTGTAAGTCTATACTGGGCTTTTTCAAAATCAAGCACAACTCCGGCCTTCACCAAAAAATCCATACCAAGGATAATTGGCACCGACAAATCTCTGTCCCTCAAAACGAATATTGTCAATGCCAGCTTTTGACCTTGGATTTCACACTGCCACTGCACTTTTCCTATGGCTTCATGCTTCTGACCATTGGCTAACATAAAAACTTGGCCTTCGCTTGGATCACAAGGTTCACCTTGACTGAACTGCTTCCACAGAGATTCGCGCATAAGCGTCAAAGTGCTTCCAGTATCCACCATTGCAGAACAGAATCTACTACGAAGTATGATCGGGATGTTGACTGTATTGAATGTGGTTTGTTCGGCTTTTAACACACTGGCTGTACCACTCTTGTATTTGCTGGCACATGTTTTGCTTGGAGCTCACGGGCATTGGGGAACTTCTTCCTTTGCTCATCTGTATTCACTTGACTCCAATACCTCTTTGCTTCATCAAAATCTCGCTCAATTTGAGGGCCTATTCGAACCAGTTCACTTACACTACTGACTGTACCTCGTAACAAACTTGCTAGTCGGGGATTACAGTTTCGAAGAATGGCCTGTACTATATCTTTTTCAGACATCTCTCGTTTCCATCTTAGACACAGTGCACGGTAATGAAATGCAAAGTCTCTTATGCCTTCCTTTGCCCCTTGCTTTCTCTCCAACAATTTTCGTGATGCAACATCCTCATAATCGTCACTAAGGAATGAACGAATAAATATCTCCTTAAATTGTCTCCATCCATGCACATTTCTTTTCTCTGCTTGCCACCAATCCTTGGCAGTCCCCTTCAACACTGATGTAAGGGCAGCCATTATCTCACCATCATTGAGTGGGCGCACAGCGAAATATTCCTCGCATCGTTCTATGAAGACAATGGGATCCTCGTCTTGTCCATCTCCAAAGCATGGGAAATCTAACTTAACTGGAGGATAATACGCTGAACTTGAATTTCCTGAAAAAGATATTTGGTGCTGTGGTACATCATAAGTTTGATCCTGAGATTTAGAAATGACAGCACTAGATCTAGATGATACGGGAGTAGACATGGTAGGACCCAAAGCCTTCAACTTGCTTTCAATCTGCACATCTCGTCTTTTTAGGCAGTCTATCATTGATTGACCCAGGTCTTGCACAGCAACGTCTATTTTTTTCTCAACCCGTTCACATTCACGTCTTATACGATACAGCAGGCGATCTTCCACTGTCTGGCATCTAGTCTGAAATTCATTGTGTGTGATATATTTACCCAGCTTTTCAACACAGCCTTTAACTTGACCTTCTAGCTCATTGACACGTTCCATCAAACTTGCAATAGCTTCCGGTATTTCATGAGATGTCTCTTCTTCCACAGGTGGTGGAGGTGGAAAATTGACATCATTGAGGTTCTCCTGTGCATAGGCTTCATGATCCTCATCAGAGTCTATGTACAAATCACTGAACGTGGTAATTAATTCTCTGAGAGGTTCTCTGTGGGTGATGAAAGCATCAGAAGAGAAGTCCACCCTGGGCACGAACCCATCCTCATCCAGAGCATCCTGACTCGCCATTCTATGTTATAATGTGTAAAGCAAAACCCAAAATGAACAAACACATGAAGTCCCTGTTCGGACGCCACTCTATAACCACCACTCTGACATGCAAAAGTTTAGGCTATAAATCTATTTTAGGGAGGGTTCAAGGAATGTTCAACCAAACTTTACAAATTAGCTTTCATCTTTAAACTAAAAAAAACACCCAACAAGGAAAATCAAAGCTTAAAGACATATATTATTTGGAATGCAATTAACATCAGATGGAATATATTGCAGTTCAGAGATAGACATCACAAAAGAAACAGTAATTATTATCTGAGGGATTTTGATGAAGGAGAGAAGTGTCCATAGTCCATATAGTCATAATCCACAACTTGCAGGTTGTAAACGAATCCACATAATCCACAACAAAGAAGGCTTGCAAAAACAAAAATATAATATAGCTGCAAGCAGCGATGGCGGGCCCAAGCCGTCAGTGCAACCGCCATCCCGGTGGCATCACGAAAAAGGGGCACAGCGGGCACATGCATTTACAGTAACCCTCTGGCAGTCTGTTTTTTAGGGATACAGCAACTAAAGGGTTAATCCAAACTGTCAATACTGTGAAAGACACATACACACACACACACATATGCACACAACAATATATAAAACTTTGGCAACACTTTCAATAAGGTTTCAGTTATTAACATTAACTATATTAATTCATATGAACAATATTTATATAGCTTTTATTAATTTTAGTCTCTCTCTATCCTCTCTCACACTCACTCACTCGCACACACACAAGGAACAACATACAACTTTTGTACCACTTTTCAATAAGTTTTTAGTTTTTAACATTATGTAAGTTAACATGAACAATATTTTTATAGCACTTATGAATCTTGGTTAATGATATGTTCAAAATTGACTACTAAAATTTCTGGTGTACTAAAATTTCTGATGTACATCAGTTACTGTACCATGAACTAACAAAGATTTTTTTACTTTATTTTTTAGAAATTGTTTTCTTAAGAAATATAGTAAAACAATGGTTGTTCATACTTAGTTGGTTAGTTTCGAATACATTAATGTTAAAAACGATATTATTGAACTATTCTAGTTAACATGAACAATAATTATATAAAATGTATTAATGTTAATTAATGTTAAGTAAAAAAAAATATTAATACATTATTAAAATATAAAGTTGTATCTTAACATTAGTTTATGTACTGTGAATTAATATAAAAATAATATTTTTAATGTTAGTATTAACTAACATTAAATAAGATTAATAAATGATTTTAAAATATATTGTTCCTTTTTAGTTCATGTTAGTCAATGCATTAACAAATGTTTTATATATATATAAATATATATATATATATATATATATATATCAGTGGCGGCTGCTGGTCTTTCAAAGAGGGGAAGCTCAAGAAAATAAATCAGTATTTATTTATTTAATTATTCATTTTATTTTATGTAATTTTTTATTTTTTGCATTTTTTGCATTATAGCTTAAGAAATCTCCTAGGCCTTATCTTTTTCTGTCAGTCTTAGAGACAAAAAAAAAATTAAATCCAAGAACCAGTAAATTTGTAGGGCACTGACAACATAATTTTATATAATTAGGTTAATAATTATGTTAATTACAACATAAAACAAATTTAAAATTTAAAGTTGTATCTGATCATTAGTTTATATATGTGAATTAACATAAAATTAATATTTTTTAATGTTAGTATTAACTAACATTAAAAATATGAATAAATGATCTAAACAGATTGTTCATTGTTAGTTCATGTTAGTTAATGCATTACATAATGTTAACCAAAGAGACCTTATTGTAAATTTTTGCCAACACTTTTTATGATCTATTACCATTTTTAATAATTATTTAAATGATCTATAAGCATTTGTGAAATAGTTTTGCCTGCATTACAGCTTAGTCTTCATCTGTGAGCTGAACTGTTTTACTGTTACATCCATGAGATGATGTAAGTTCAGATGTCATTTCACAGGATGTCATAGGTCAGTATCAAATGACTTTCAAATTATTATTTGCAGCACAAAAATGTATAAGTCCATGTGTAAGATTTAAAAAATATATTTTTTATTTTGTAATTAATATTATTATTAACCTAATTATATAAAATTATGTTGTCAGTGCCCTACAAATTAACTGGTTCTAGGATTTATTTTGTCCCTAAAACGGACAGAATAGGATAAGGCCTTAGAGAATTCTTAAGCTGTAATGCAATAAATAAATTAAATAAATAAATAAATACTGATTGATCTTTATTTCTTGTTGTTAAAAAGATGTTTAAATGTCTCTGTCTGTCTCTCTCTCTCTCTCTCTCTCCCTCACCCACCCCCTTACCCATCTCCTCACTTCACACTCAACACACACACACACACAGACAGAGAAACACCCATCCACCCCCACACACACCCATAGTGCAAACACATCTGATGTCTGATAGATTTTTTTATTTTCTGTTATTCATAGACCTTTTGTAAAGTCATGAAACTAATCATACTTCTTCAGAATGACTTGCTCTATGTATGTAAAAAGTTTTGAAGTGTTTGGAAGCTGCACTTTAAAGATATAAAATAACTGCTCTCTTTTTTACTGTAACTTTAATAAATCGCCATTAATACACCGTTCAAGGTATCCTAAATCCGTTAGCAATTTAGCATCTTCAGTATCTTGGCATCATGTTGACAAAGTTTGGTGTGAACTACTTGTTTCTGCTTGGAGGAGTATGAATTTATTTACAGCCTGATATTTCAAAATACCCACATTAAAATAAATGTAGCCGACTTCCTGTTGGTCGTAGCTAATGAGTGTAAATTAGAAAGTTGTAAGACCACGTGTATGTATCTTTAGATTTTGTTTATGTTGTAATTAACATGATTATCAGAATCAGAATGAGCTTTATTGGCCAGGTATGTTTACACATACGAGGAATTTGTTATAGTGACAAAGCTCCACAGTGCAACAGAATGACAGCAACGGGACAGGACACAGACAACAAAAGAACAATATACAAATATACAAATAGGCAATGTACAAAATAGCAAAAACACTATGCAATACAGACAATCATGTGTGTCCAGGTCTGACGTGCAAATTTGAAATGGAAAAAAAATTAAATAAAAAATATTATATGATTGGTGAATAAATTATTAACTTAATTATATAAAACTATGTTGTCAGTGCCCTACAAATTAACTGGTTCTTGGATTTTTATATATATTTTTTTCCCTAAGACTGACAGAAAAAGATAAGGCCTAGGAGATTTCTTAAGCTATAATGCAAAAAATAAAAAATAAAAAAATAAAATAAAATAAAATTAATAATTAAATAAATAAATAAATTAAATTAAATTAAATAAAACGTATAATTAAATAAATAAATACTGATTGATTTTTTTCTAGTGATTAAAGAGATGTTTAAAAGTCTCTCTCTCTCTGTGTCTCTCTCTCTGTCTGTCTCTCTCACCCACCTCCTCACACTCACACTTAACACACATACTCACCCATCCCCCCACATACACAGAGCCAGTGTGATCAAATGTCTTGATAGTTTATTAATTTTCTGTTATTCATAGACCTTTTGTAAAGTCATGAAACTAATCATACTTCTTCAGAATGACTTGTTCTATGTATGTAAAAAGTTTTGAAGTGTTTGGAAGCTGCACTTTAAAGATATAAGAAAATAACTGCTCTTTTTTACTGTAACTTTAACAAATCGCCATTAATACACCGTTCAAGATATCCTAAATCCGTTAGCAATTTAGCATCTACAGTATATTGGCATCATGTTGACAAAGTTTGGTGTGAACTACTTGTTTCTGCTTGGAGGAGTATGAATTTATTTACAGCTTGTTTCCCCCCGAAAATGACATAAAAAAAAAGATAGTCGGCTTCCTGTTGGTCGTAGCTAATGAGTGTAAATTAGAAAGTTGTCCGGCTTGATTAGAACAATTTATGTACCGAGTTTGGTGTCTGTAGCTAAAACTAACCCCCCCATTTTTGACAAAAGGTGGCGCTATAGAGCGCCTCTTCCACGCCCGTTTATGAGCTTTTTCCAGTGTCTAACTACCATTAATACTCATATGTGTGTTGAGTTTCATGACATTCTAAACATGTTATCTGCTTCAAAATCACCAGAAACAAATTTTCAAGTTTGAAACGTTGCCATGGCAACAGTATTATAGATATCAATATTCCCTTCACAGTTTTACATCGGCCGTGTTTTGACATTATTCTGATGAAGTTTGAAGCAAATCGATTAAAAATAAGATGCTGAATTCAAAGCATTTTGAAAATGACACACTTCCTGCTGCCAGTTGGTGGCGCTATAACTTTGACTCCTAATAGTCACATCTATGCGCTCGGCATCATACAACGAACAAAACCCTGAAGTTTGATCAAAATCAGACAATGTATGTGGATGTTATTAGACGCTTCCTGTCTCTCATTTTTCGCCATAAATTCATCGCCTCGCCACGGGCAAACCGTTCGAGATATCAAAAATATCCTGGCAATTTTGCGTCCCCAATGTCTTGAGATCATGTTCACCGAGTTTGGTGGCAATCGGGTGGTAATCTTCAGAGGAGTATATCAAATTCCAGAGCATGCTTTTTTAAACAGCCCTGAATAGCCGACTTCCTGTTGGGCGGAGCCTATGACATGCAGTGTGAAATTTGTTCGGCTCAATGAGATCTATATGTGTACCGAGTTTCATATGAATACGTGCAAGTATGTGTGAGCTATACATCAAGTTTTCAAACTGTGTTCTAGGGGGCGCCGTAGAGCCCCTGTGCCACGCCCGGGTCCCAGCCTCTGTGGCGTCCGGATATCAACATTCCCTCAACATGGGCCTATTCCTTTTACATTGGCCGTGTTTTGACATTATTCTGATGTAGTTTGAAAAAAATAGAGTAAAAGTAAAACGCTGAATTCAAAGCATTTTGAAAATGACACACTTCCTGCTGCCAGATGGTGGCGCTATAACTTTGACTTCTGATAGTCACATCTATGCGATCGCCATCATACACCAAACAAACCCCTGAAGTTTGATTAAAATCAGACAATGTAGGTGGAGATGGTAGGTTTAGGTGTATGTAAGGTGGGAGGAGTTGGATCTAGATCCAGCCACACCCCCTGGATCTTGTGTTCTGCAGTGAGGACCATCTCTGGAAATCCCTGACTAGAGGGGCGGTTTAACACAAGGGGTAGCACTGGGCACGTAGCTAGACCCAGAGGGCGGGCTGTCATTAAACGTCAAAATTTGATTGGCTGATGATTCTGTCACTAATGCTCGTAACAAATCAGATGTGACGTCTTTCAATAAAAGGGTAGTACTATCTGTAGTGCTGGCCTCAGACTTTTTTATGTAAGATATTCCAGTTCAGCCTCAACTAAACTAATCATAGGCAATTTTGTAGACATTACACAAATGAAAATGATACCCAAATAATCAATAAAAACATTTTTTCACACTATTTTATTTTTTATAAGGCCAGCAGAGAAGGCCCTGCTGCCCCTGACTGCCCACCGCTGGTTAAGTACTAGTAAATAGGAAATCCGTCATTTATTAAGCATTGTTCCATCATTAATAAGCATTAGTAAGCATTTTATAAATACAGCTATAAATGTTTTGTTCTTGAGCAAATATATAATGTTTAATAACTGTATTTTTATACTTTATTAATGATCAATTTAACATTTCTAAATTATTACGTTATTTACAAACCAGTTATTTAGCAATTGTCTGTGGTTCAATTGTCTGTAAGATAGCTAATCTTTTGGTCTTAGCTAATGAGTGTAAATTAGAAAGTTGTAAGACCACGTGTATGTATCTTTAGATTTTGTTTATGTTGTAATTAACATGATTATCAGAATCAGAATGAGCTTTATTGGCCAGGTATGTTTACACATACGAGGAATTTGTTATAGTGACAAAGCTCCACAGTGCAACAGAATGACAGCAACGGGACAGGACACAGACAACAAAAGAACAATATCCAAATATACAAATAGGCAATGTACAAAATAGCAAAAACACTATGCAGTACAGACAATCATGTGTGTCCAGATATGACGTGCAAATTTGAAATGGAAAAAAAATTAAATAAAAAATATTATATGTGTGGTGAATAAATTATTAACTTAATTATATAAAACTATGTTGTCAGTGCACTACAAATTAACTGGTTCTTGGATTTTTATATTTTTTTGTCCCTAAGACTGACAGAAAAAGATAAGGCCTAGGAGATTTCTTAAGCTATAATGCAAAAAATAATAAAATAAAATAAAATAAAATGAATAATTAAATAAATAAATAAAATAAAATAAAACGTATAATTAAATAAATAAATACTGATTGATTTTTTTCTAGTGATTAAAGAGATGTTTAAAAGTCTCTATCTCTGTCTCTCTCTGTGTCTCTGTCTGTCTCTCTCACCCACCTCCTCACACTCACACTTAACACTCACCCATCCCCCCACATACACAGAGCCAGTGTGATCCAATGTCTTGATAGTTTATTAATTTTCTGTTATTCATAGACCTTTTGTAAAGTCATGAAACTAATCATACTTCTTCAGAATGACTTGTTCTATGTATGTAAAAAGTTTTGAAGTGTTTGGAAGCTGCACTTTAAAGATATAAGAAAATAACTGCTCTTTTTTACTGTAACTTTAACAAATCGCCATTAATACAACGTTCAAGATATCCTAAATCCGTTAGCAATTTAGCATCTACAGTATATTGGCATCATGTTGACAAAGTTTGGTGTGAACTACTTGTTTCTGCTTGGAGGAGTATGAATTTATTTACAGCTCGTTTCCCCCGAAAATGACATTAAAAAAAAGATAGCAGGCTTCCTGTTGGTCGTAGCTAATGAGTGTAAATTAGAAAGTTGTCCGGCTTGATTAGAACAATTTATGTACCGAGTTTGGTGTCTGTAGCTGAAACTAACCCCCCCATTTTTGACAAAAGGTGGCGCTATAGAGCGCCTCTTCCACGCCCGTTTATGAGCTTTTTCCAGTGTCTAACTACCATTAATACTCATATGTGTTTTGAGTTTCATGACATTCTAAACATGTTATCTGCTTCAAAATCACCAGAAACAAATTTTCAAGTTTGAAACGTTGCCATGGCAACAGTATTTTAGATATCAATATTCCCTTCACAGTTTTACATCGGCCGTGTTTTGACATTATTCTGATGAAGTTTGAAGCAAATCGATTAAAAATAAGATGCTGAATTCAAAGCATTTTGAAAATGACACACTTCCTGCTGCCAGTTGGTGGCGCTATAACTTTGACTCATAATAGTCACATCTATGCGCTCGGCATCATACAACGAACAAAACCCTGAAGTTTGATCAAAATCAGACAATGTATGTGGATGTTATTAGACGCTTCCTTCTCTCATTTTTCGCCATAAATTCATCGCCTCGCCACGGGCAAACCGTTCAAGATATCAAAAATATCCTGGCAATTTTGCGTCCCCAATGTCTTGAGATCATGTTCACCGAGTTTGGTGGCAATCGGGTGGTAATCTTCAGAGGAGTATATCAAATTCCAGAGCATGCTTTTTTAAACAGCCCTGAATAGCCGACTTCCTGTTGGGCGGAGCCTATGACATGCAGCGTGAAATTTGTTCGGCTCAATGAGATCTATATGTGTACCGAGTTTCATATGAATACGTGCAAGTATGTGTGAGCTATACATCAAGTTTTCAAACTGTGTTCTAGGGGGCGCCGTAGAGCCCCTGTGCCACGCCCGGGTCCCAGCCTCTGTGGCGTCCGGACGCCAACAGGTTCCAACGTGTGTGCAAATTTTCAAGAGTTTTTGAGCATGTTAAGGCCCCCAAAAGTGCCCGGATGGTTGAATAAAAAAAAAAAAAAATAATAATAAATATAGCTGCAAGCAGCGATGGCGGGCCCAAGCGTCAGTGCAAACGCCACCCCGGTGGCAACAAACAACCGTGCCCAGCGGGCACATGCACTACAGTAACCCTCTGGCAGTCTGGTTTTAAGGGATACGGCAATTAAAGGGTTAATCCAAACCATCAACTCTGTGAAACACACACAGAACACAGTGGTGGCACTAGGGCGGGTCCTGACAGGGCTATAGCCCCATCACGAACTTGCTTAGCCCCGGCACAGCTACCTCCCCCCCCCAAGGATTTCCAAATGATTTTCCTGTTTTTTAACTCTCGGTGTCACTCTCATTAACATTGAAAAATAAATATTAAAAACCTAAAAAATATGTGGCCTATAAACAATTGGTAATATGGGGAGGGGTCAAGCAATTCTTTGCGCAAGACGGTGAACGTCAGTCAATTCACTATAGAGAAAGTGAAAGTAAAAAAACTGACGGCTAACGCTGCATTAAAGGCGCATATTCTCTCTGAGACAAAGAGAGACGAATCTATTTTAACATATGCTGATAACGGTATATAACTGTCTCAAATTATTCCCTTAATATTTCTCTTGTGGCTCGTATAGTAAAAAACATGAGAAGAAATGTAGTTCACGTTAAACAGGTTGTTTTTGAAAATCGGTGCATGAAATAAAGCTGCTCTGAATTTTCATTGATGACTGCAGTGTTATAATTATAGGCCTATAATTCATTGTATAAATTAATAGACCTGTTTTAAAAAAAGTTTTTAAAAACATTTTCAATGAGGAGTAAGCTAGCCTATTTTATTATTCTCACAGCGCATCATGCGGTGATGAGCTATGAAATTATTGCGGGGCAAATAATTTAATGTAATTTAATAATAAAAGTAATCTAATAATAATAATAGGCCTAATAATAAGAAGAATGTAACAGGCCTACATTAATTGGAAATGCTAAATCCTCTTAATATTGCCAATTTTTGAAGCTTTTTACAATGGCCTATCTCTGGCTATCATCTACACATGATATGATGCAAATCAGCACGGGGAGGTTATCTCCCGCAATGTGTGCCCGTGTGGAAATAGTTGTATGAATTGTCGGCACTATCTATTGTAAATGGTTAGAATTTACCATGTTTTCCTAACAGTTGGCATTGATTGACTGACACTTGATGGTCAGAAAAAAATTACTAGATATGTGTAAAAAAATAAAGATAACTTAAATAAATAAATAAATAAAAGAAAACAATGAAAAAAGAAAAAATCCCAAATTTCTTTCTTTTCTATATTCATAAATTATATTACTTTGTAAGTGTCATATTTGGCAGTTGGCATTAGAAGTTATATTACTAATAACAGTGGCATATGTGAAGTTTAATACCACAGGAAAAAAGTTAAATATGCCTTTTTCGAAGCTGCTGTATATAAAAAAATACGATAGCTAAAGTTAGGCGTTCATTATTTTCTCTCAATTTAATTAGATTTTATCACCCCCTCTGAACTGTTAAGCCCCCCCTTAGCACCCCCAACAAAAAAATCCTGGAGCCGCCACTGACAGAACAATATATAAAACTTTAGTAACACTTTACAATAAGGTTTCAGTTTTTAACATTAACTATATTAATTAACATCAGTACGTATATATTATTGTGAGTGGTTCATAAGATCATTTAGAAAGTGTAAGTAAATGATTAATAAACTATTTAAATGTACATTTATAAATCTTATTATTTAGACACATCATAATAATTGCTCAATGTGTTAATAAATGCTTTATTAACACATATTCCTGCTTTAATTCATGATTAAGTCAGGTAGTTATAAAGCATTTAGTAGTTGCCAGCCATCTATTTGTGTGAGCTCATCTAAAGTGAGGACTATTTATACATTAGTCCTCAATTCCGCTTCCGGCGCTGCTGTGTTCAGTCGACGTTAAAGGATGGCTCCGCTCAATTTGTGTTTTTATATACTCTTTTACGTATTTTTACTTTCTCTTTTTACACGATTAACGTCTGCACTATTTATCTATGACAAAAGAACACTTTTGGACATCGGACACCGCTGCACTAACCTGCTTCAGAACACTTTACCCACGGATCCAGCGTGGCCGTTGGAGATTCTTCGGAACGCCGAGTTCAACAAAGGCCACCCGAATAATCCCAGGAGGCGAAGGAAACACCGCGGGCGACGCGCTGGAATTCGTGACAGACTGAGAAACAAAGCTCACAGCCCCCCTCTCCCCAGTATTCTGCTCGCTAATGTCCAATCCTTGGAAAATAAGATGGACGATCTTAGAGCCAGGATTAGTTTCCAACGTGACATTAGAGACTGTAACATCCTTTGTTTGTCTGAAACATGGCTCTCTCCCTCGGTACCGGACACTGCAGTAACTCCGTCTGATAACTTTGCTGTTTTACGGATGGACAGAACAGCTGAGGCCGGAAAAATCAAGGGCGGTGGAGTGTGTTTCATGATTAACAAGAAATGGTGCGACCCCAGGAATATCTCCATTCTGTCGCGTTCCTGCTCGCCTCATCTGGAACATCTCTCCATTATCTGCCGCCCATTCTATTTACCCCGCGAGTTCTCCGCGATCATCGCTACAGCCGTTTACATTCCACCTCAGGCAGACACGAGCTTGGCTTTGTCCAAACTCCACGAAGAGCTCAGCGTTTACATCAACAAACACCCTGACGCTGCCTCTATCATCGCTGGGGACTTTAACAAAGCCAACCTCAGGAAAGTAATGCCGAACTTCCATCAGCATGTATCCTGTCCAACCAGAGGACCGAATACACTGGATCATTGCTACACTCAGTTCAAGAATGCCTATAAAGCTCGTTCCTTGCCAGCTTTTGGTAAGTCTGATCACGCGGCCATTTTCCTCACACCGGAATATAAACAAAGGATCGTTCAGGAATCCCCGGGGGTGAGGGAAGTGACGCGCTGGTCCTCCCATTCTGAAGCTATGCTGCAGGCGTCTCTTGATGACGTCGACTGGGACATGTTCCGGGCGAGTTCAGCTGACGTCAGCGAGTTCACGGATGTAGCACTAAGCTTTGTTTACATGCTAACCGAACAAGCCACTGAAACGGTAACAATAAGGACATTCTCCAATCAGAAACCGTGGGTGGACAGAACGGTGCGGGCTGCGGTTAACCAACGCACTGCCGCATACAACGCCGGTCTTCTGTCAGGAAACATGAGCGTTTACAAATCATCATGTTATGCTCTCCGACGGGCAGTTAGAGCTGCTAAACTCCGATACAGAGAGAGAATTGAGTCACACTTTCAGCTCAATGACTCTCGACGCATGTGGCAGGGACTGAAGACCATCTGTTCCTCTGGAAATAACCCCTCCGCCGAGGTGAGTGCAGATCCATTGCTGGCCGAAGAGCTAAACATCTTCTACGGCCGCTTCGATCGCAACGGCGGCGCGACTCTGCCGATCAACGCGTCAGGAAGCAGCAGACAGAGCAGCGATGTTGATCATGTTATCACCGTGACGGAGGACGAGGTCCGGAGAGAATTAAGGAGAGTAAACATCAGAAAAGCCGCCGGACCTGATGGGATTACTGGTCGCGTTCTGAGATCGTGTGCCGATCAGCTTGCTGGTTTGTTTACTTCCATCTTTAACGAGTCCCTTGCTACCTCTGTGATTCCCACCTCATTCAAGAAATCTGTCATCATCCCTGTGCCTAAGAACAGTAAACCCTCTTGCCTGAATGACTATCGTCCAGTTGCCCTCACATCAACAGTCATGAAGGTTTTTGAGAGACTTTTAAAGAAACACATATGCTCCTCCATCCCTGCTACCTTGGACCCTCTTCAGTTTGCCTATCGCCCAAATAGGTCTACTGATGATGCCATCTCTCAGGTACTGCACTCTTCCCTCACTCATATTGACAGCAAAAATGGCAACTATGTCAGACTGTTATTCATTGACTATAGCTCAGCTTTCAACACTATAGTCCCCTCCAAGCTAGCTGTCAAACTCTCAGACCTCGGCTTAAACACTCCACTCTGTGACTGGATCCAGGACTTCCTCACCGGCAGACCACAAGTGGTGAAAATGGGCCAGTTCACCTCCAACTCCATCACCCTGAACGTAGGAGCCCCGCAGGGCTGCGTTCTGAGTCCCCTGCTCTACTCTCTCTACACACACGACTGTGTGTCCTCTCACAGCTCCACTTCTATTGTCAAATTTGCTGATGATACTGTGGTTCTGGGCCTCATTTCCAACAATGATGAGACCGCATACTTGGGTGAGGTAGAGAGACTAACATCATGGTGCCAGGACAACTGTCTCTCTCTGAACGTGAGCAAAACTAAAGAGCTGATTGTAGACTTCAGGAAGAGACAGCAGCGGCCCTACACTCCTCTTATGATCAGTGGGACCCCTGTGGAGAGAGTAAGCAGCTTCAAGTACCTCGGTGTAAACATCTCCGAGGACCTGACTTGGACTGCACACATTCAAACACAGGTCAAGAAAGCCAGGCAAAGACTGTACCATCTGCGACAGCTGAGGAAATTCAGGGTCTCACCAGCAATCCTGAAAACTTTCTATTCAGGGGCCATAGAAAGTGTATTGACTCAGTGCATCTCAGTGTGGTACAGTAACGCCACAAATCAGGACTGCAAGGCCCTGCAGAGAGTCGTGCGCTTAGCTGAGCTCATCTCTGGGTCTGCCCTCCCCTCTCTGCAGGACATCTACCTCAAACGCTGCAGAAGCAGAGCTGCAAAAATAATCAAGGACTCATATCACCCCGGTAACCGTCTTTTCATCACACTTCCTTCGGGCAAGCGCTTCAGAAGTGTGATGGCAAAAACTGAGAGACTGAGAAGGAGCTTCTACCCTCAGGTCATCAGGCTCCTAAACTCAGTCTCATAAACATCTACAGGACTCATTTAATTAACTGCGACACCCATCATTCTCCATCATCCGCATTGCTGCTATGTGTACATACCCGGTTCATCCTGTTTGCACATTCATCTTGCACATCCCTGGTTATATTAATATTTATTAAACCCTCAGTTGACTGTATTGCACATTTTAGTTCATTGCACATTTTACTCCTTATTTTATTTCTTGTTTGTACCATTATTATTATTATTATTACTTTTATTTTTATCTTATTCCTACCTATATTTATAGATATGCTCCTGTGTTATGTATAATCTTTTATTTTTTTTATTTTTTTTTTTGCACTGTCCATTGAGCGGACCCGTCCTGATCTACATTTCACTACTGATTATACCCTGTATGATTGTGTATGTGACAAATAAACAAGAACCCCCTTATAAAGCATTTACAAAGGAGATTTAAAAGCTCATTTATCTCCCAAAAAGAAAAGTTAAACAAACACAACACAGAGGGATACAGAACACATAAATATTTTTTCAAGATGCAAGGTGACTGTACACTTGATAAAAAATGAAAAATAAACCTCTGCAATTTCATTGAAAAAAATAAATTAAAGTAAATATTCAAGTGTACAGTTTCATTATTTGCATCTTGAAAAAAATATTTCTGAGTTCTCTATCCCTCTGTGTTGTGGTTGTTTATTTTTCTGTTAGGAAGATAACTGAGCCTTTAAATCTCCTTTGTAATAGATATGCCTAATAAATAAAGAGCAAGGCATTTATAGCTGTATTTATAAACTGCTTAGTAATGACTATTAATGTTGGGACAATGTTTAATAAAGGATGAACTAACTATTTAATAATGCTTACCTAATGATTCATAGCGTGCAGTTATTATGAAGTGTTACCCAATATTTTTATAGCACTTATGATTCTTGGTTAATGAAATGTTCAAAATTGACTACTACATTATTAATTAAAGTTTCTGGTTAATGTACATCAGTTACTGTACCATGAACTAACAAAGATTTGTTTACTTTATTTTTTAGAATTTGTTTTCTTAAGAAATATAGTAAAACAATGGTTGTTCATACTTAGTTGGTTAGTTTCAAATAAATTAATGTTAAAAAAATGATATTATTGAACTATACTAGTTAACATGAACAGTAATGATCTAAAATGTATTAATGTTAATTAATGTTAAGTAAAAACATTAACATAAAATCTTTTATGATTTTATCTTTTTATGATTTATGATTTTTCATAAAACACAAAAAATGTTATGTAGTAATTAACATAATTATTAACCTTATTATATAATTAACCAAAAATTAAATAAAAAATATTATATGTGTGGTGAATAAATTATTAACTTAATTATATAAAACTATGTTGTCAGTGCCCTACAAATTAACTGGTTCTTGGATTTTTATATTTTTTTGTCCCTAAGACTGACAGAAAAAGATAAGGCCTAGGAAATTTCTTAAGCTATAATGCAAAAAATAAAAAATAATAAAATAAAATGAATAATTAAATAAATAAATAAATAAAATAAAATAAAACGTATAATTAAATAAATAAATACTGATTGATTTTTTTCTAGTGATTAAAGAGATGTTTAAAAGTCTCTCTCTCTCTGTGTCTCTCTCTCTGTCTGTCTCTCTCACCCACCTCCTCACACTCACACTTAACACACATACTCACCCATCCCCCCACATACACAGAGCCAGTGTGATCAAATGTCTTGATAGTTTATTTATTTTCTGTTATTCATAGACCTTTTGTAAAGTCATGAAACTAATCATACTTCTTCAGAATGACTTGTTCTATGTATGTAAAAAGTTTTGAAGTGTTTGGAAGCTGCACTTTAAAGATATAAGAAAATAACTGCTCTTTTTTACTGTAACTTTAACAAATCGCCATTAATACACCGTTCAAGATATCCTAAATCCGTTAGCAATTTAGCATCTACTGTATATTGGCATCATGTTGACAAAGTTTGGTGTGAACTACTTGTTTCTGCTTGGAGGAGAATGAATATATTTACAGCTTGTTTCCCCTCCGAAAATGACATTAAAAAAAAGATAGCCGGCTTCCTGTTGGTCATAGCTAATGAGAGTAAATTAGAAAGTTGTCCGGCTTGATTAGAACAATTTATGTACCGAGTTTGGTGTCTGTAGCTAAAACTAACCCCCCCATTTTTGACAAAAGGTGGCGCTATAGAGCGCCTCTTCCACGCCCGTTTATGAGCTTTTTCCAGTGTCTAACTAACATTAATACTCATATGTGTGTTGAGTTTCATGACATTCTAAACATGTTATCTGCTTCAAAATCACCGGAAACAAATTTTCAAGTTTGAAACGTTGCCATGGCAACAGTATTTTAGATATCAATATTCCCTTCACAGTTTTACATCGGCCGTGTTTTGACATTATTCTGATGAAGTTTGAAGCAAATCGATTAAAAATAAGATGCTGAATTCAAAGCATTTTGAAAATGACACACTTCCTGCTGCCAGTTGGTGGCGCTATAACTTTGACTCATAATAGTCACATCTATGCGCTCGGCATCATACATCGAACAAAACCCTGAAGTTTGATCAAAATCAGACAATGTATGTGGATGTTATTAGACGCTTCCTTCTCTAATTTTTCGCCATAAATTCATCGCCTCGCCACGGGCAAGCCGTTCGAGATATCAAAAATATCCTGGCAATTTTGCGTCCCCAATGTCTTGAGATCATGTTCACCGAGTTTGGTGGCAATCGGGTGGTAATCTTCAGAGGAGTATATCAAATTCCAGAGCATGCTTTTTTAAACAGCCCTGAATAGCCGACTTCCTGTTGGGCGGAGCCTATGACATGCAGCGTGAAATTTGTTCGGCTCAATGAGATCTATATGTGTACCGAGTTTCATATGAATACGTGCAAGTATGTGTGAGCTATACATCAAGTTTTCAAACTGTGTTCTAGGGGGCGCCGTAGAGCCCCTGTGCCACGCCCGGGTCCCAGCCTCTGCGGCGTCCTGTTGGCCGCGGATTCCAACGTGTGTGCAAATTTTCAAGAGTTTTTGAGCACGTTAAGGCCCCTAAAAACCCCCGGAAGGTTGAAAGAAAAAAAAAAAAAAAAAAAAAAAATAATAATCCTTAGAAGAACAAGAGGGCCCTGCGCCTTACTGGCTTGGGCCCTAATAATCCTTTGGAAATCAATAGGGCCCTGCGCCTTACTGGCTTGGGCCCTAATAATCCTTGTGGAACGCCATCCACAAACAGGAATTCACATAGGTAGATGCTTTAGTAGCTCCTATATGCCATGGGCTTCATCCACCACGGGTAGCAACCCTGAAGACCCCATGTTACCCTTTAAGCAGGCCTTATCATGTGGAATTAGCGCTTCATGCTAACCCACTAAACAGTAGGCACATGACCTGAGGCCCCTTTACAACAAACAATACAAAGTATTAGAAAACATTCTGAACACATACACAATAAATGAAATCCCCAAAATAAGAAACAAAGCATTACTCACTTGTACTGGGCAATAAACAAAAGTTTCCCATGAGAAAACAAAATGTGAGTCAAGATCAGGTAGGCCAATCCTACCTCTCCCAAACAGACTATCTTCCTCTGTGTCTATACAGAGTTATATCCCTAGATACCTATAACTCACCAGCGCCCCCTTAATAGCAGGAGAGAGGAATTACAGGGAGAACATGTTAACAGTCTCCAAGTCTGTTACAAGTACATACAGTGTACTGTTAGACATACTTACAGTTATCAATACACATTATACACCGTATGTATACATTCTACATTATGTACACATATATACATACACAGTAATGTGCAACGGTGCAGTAGATTGTACAAAAGATGGATACGCAAATGTCATGGATGTGCATTGGATGGTATCCAGTGGTAGCAGATTGTTGTATTTGTGCAGTGTGTACGTGTAGTCCAGTTTGAATTGTGTTGGAGTTAAAGTGCAGTGCGTGGCATATCGTAAAGTGGGAGTGTGCTGTAAGGTGTATTAGTTCTGGCTGTTCATTAGCCTGATAGTCTGAGGGAAAAAGCTATCCCTCAGTCGGCTAGTGCGGGATCGGATGCTGCGGAGACGTCTTCCTGAGGGCAGCAGAGAGAACAGTCTGTGGGATGGATGGCTGGATTCATTGATGATCCTCCGGGCTTTCCTTATACACCGCCTGGTGTAGATATCCTGGAGGGAGGGAAGCTCACCTCCAACAATGTGGCAGGCAGCTCGCATGACCCTTTGCAGAGCTTTGCGGTTGCCAGCGGTGCTGTTTCCAAACCAGGCGGTGATGCAGCCGGTCAGGATGCTCTCCACAGTGCAGGTGTAGAAGGATCTGAGGATGCTGGGGCTCATTCCAAACTTCCTCAGCCGTCTCAGGAAGAAGAGGCGCCGATGTGCCTTCTTCAGCACTGCGTCTGTGTGAGCAGACCATGTGAGATCCTCAGTGATGTGAACGCCATGGAACTTAAAGCTGTTTACCTGCTGCACAGGTGTCTTGTCGATGGTGATGGGTGTGTGTTCTCTGCTCTGTCTCCTGAAATCCACCACCAGCTCCTTGGTCTTGTCGATGTTGAGTGAGAGGGGGTTCTCCTGACACGATTTAGTCAGGGTACTCACCTCCACTCTGTAGGCCGTCTCATCGTTGTCGGTGATCAGGCCTATCACCGTTGTGTCATCGGCAAATTTGACGATGACGTTGGAGCTGTGTGTGGCTGTACAGTCATGTGTGTACAGGGAGTACAGGAGTGGGCTGAGAACGCAGCCCTGCGGGGCACCAGTGTTGAGGGTCAGCGGAGATGAAGTGTTGTTGCCCATTCTGACCACCTGACTTCTGCCTGTCAGGAAGTCCAGGATCCAGCTGCACAGAGATCTGTTCAGTCCCAGAGTCTGGAGTTTCGCAATCAGTGTGGCAGGCACTATGGTATTGAATGCGGAGCTGTAGTCCACAAACAGCATCCTCACATAGGTGTTCTTGTTTTCCAGGTGGGAGAGAGCAGTATGCAGAGTGAAGACAATAGCATCGTCTGTGGAACGGTTGCTGCGATATGCAAATTCAGGGATGTGATTTTTCTGTATAAATACGGATTTCCGTATTTTCCAACCTCTGAGGGATGACCCATGTGATTCGTGTAGATCCGAGCTTTTTATTTTTTGGGGGGGGGGGGGGTTACTGTCTGATGATTGAAATCGTGCAAATGGCAAGAGCTATTACCTAAATAAACTGCGAAAAGAAACATCATTGATGGAATGGCTCTGAGAGCTCTGCACGAGCTCGCGGCGCCATCTGCGTTCAAATGATTCAAAGCGCCAAACGCGTGTAGCGTGACTTTCTATGAATGGCGGTGAGAGTATGAGATTACTAGTGCTGTCACAAAATTTGCAACGGTTGTTATATAACAGGCTGTAGTCTGACGCGCTACATGTCTGCTGTTACGGTACTGTTTTTACTTTCGATTCGCTTGGTTTGAACTGCTTCAATTTGCATTTGGGAACGCAACATTCGTCATTAGAAACGTTTATAAATCTGTTGTTATTTACAAAGAGAAGTTTCAGTGTCTCAAAGTCCTTCAGAAATCATTATAATATGCTGATTTGCTGCTCAAGAAACATTTCTCATTATCAATGTTAAAAACTGTTTTGCTGCTTAATATTTTTGTGTAAACAATGATACCACTCAAACATTTGTATAAGATTTAATTTATTTTTTTTAGAGAAATTAATAATTTTATTCATGCATGAAAGTGAAAAAAAGTGAGTGAAGACATTTAAAATGATTTCTATTTGATAAATGCATTAACAACTTCAATTAATATTTTTGATAAATGCAAATAAATGCTGTTCATTAAACTTTATATTTATCAAAAAATCCTGAAAAATAAAGTGCATCACCATTTCCACACAAAATATGAAGCAGCAAAATTCTTTTCAACATTGATAATAATCAGAAATGTTTCTTGAGTCAAATAAATTGTAATGATTTCTAAAAGATCATGTGACAATAAAAACTGGAGTAATGATGAAGACAATTCTGTTTTGCATCACAGGAATAACATTAAAATAAATTCAGCCTTGATGAGCAGAAGATAGTTATTTCAAAATCATTAATAATTGTAATGTTCCCAAACTTTTGGCAGGTACTTTAATAATAATAACAATTCTATATACTTTACTATAATATATTATAGTACTTTATTATAATATTTACATTTATGCACTTAGCAGATGCTTTTATCCAAAGTGACTTACATTGCATTCAAATTACAGTTTTACATTTGATCAGCTCTTGCTTTCCCTGGGAATCGAACCCATGATCTTGGCGTTGCTAGCGCCATGCTCTACCATTTGAGCTACAGGAAAGCAATATATTATATTATATTGTTATCATGAGTATTAAATGCTGCGCTTTATTTTTTACAGGACATATGTATGTTTACAATATAAGATATATCTTTTAATGTGCTAAAATATGTATTTTTAATAATAAGTTATGTGGGCGTGGCTTGGGGCGTGGTCAGATTTTCCTTCTTTTTTTGTCTCTAGCTGATCACATGCCTGAAATTGCAGCGGATCCAGTGAGGCAGGCAGCACAGAGCAGTTGTAGTATCTGATGAGTTTCTCAAAACACTTGCTGAATCCCTGAGTTTAATGTTGAGTGTGGAAAGAGACTTACTGATGATATATCTGCATATGCATGTGAAATGAAGGCCATGATTATTGCTTTGCAATGGGTAGAGGAGGTCAGGCCAGAGAGTGGTGATTGAACCAGATTCATGTGCAGCATTAAAGAGTTTAAACTTTTGCAACTCCAGGAGTAGAGAGGATTTATTGTATGAAATACTACAATCATTATTCAGAATACATCAAATACATTTGTCTGTTAGGTTTGTGTGGGTCCCTGCACATGTTGGAATTGATGGGAATGAAAAGGCAGATAAAGCAGCAAAATGTGAGAAATAAATGAAGAGTGGAAATAAGCACATACATAGAAATATTAGTAAGTCAGAAGCTAAGGTGGTGATTAAGGGACAGATCAAAAAGATGTGGCAAAATCAATGGAACAAAGAAAGTAAAGGAAGATATCTGTTTACAAATAATCCATTAGTTGGATCTGGAGGATGAAATAGGAAAGAGGAGAAAGTTATAACAAGAATAAGGAATGGTCACACTGGTCTAAGCAGTTCCCTTTCGAGGGAACTTCGAACTGCGTCCTCTAGGGGTCGCTATGGGGAACGTCGTCAGCGTGACCAGTGTCTGAAGCATACATACAAAAACACCACTTGTTGGCCGGCGATAGCCTATGACGTCACTACCGGCGCGACCACAGTATAAAGGGGCGCCGGGAAAATACGTCATCCTCTTCTTCGTCTTCAATGACTGTTTTGTTGGAAGCGTACAATCTACTATGGAAAAGGTAAGAACGGCTGTTACTATGGCGAGCACTAGCAAGGCGTTTAGGAGATGTGTGCATCCGTGTCCTCGTTATTTGACACCTGATGACACACATGATCTTTGCGTCTTTTGTTTGGGCGAGGAGCACGCACGCGATGTTCTCGAGGGAGCGATCTGCGTGCACTGTGAGCTTTTCTCGATGAGAAAGCTCCGCTCTCGTCTGTCTCTCTTTTCGAGGAAGGAGGGGCAGCCGTCTGCTTCCCACGGTTCAGGACTCACTGTTGCCGAGGCACGGAGGGGAATGATCTCGTGGGGCTCGCAGGCGGAGCTGGCCGATGAGTTAGAGAGGGGGCTTTCCCTCT
The DNA here is from genome assembly GCA_027422415.1 of Schizothorax lantsangensis. Classification (NCBI taxonomy): domain Eukaryota; kingdom Metazoa; phylum Chordata; class Actinopteri; order Cypriniformes; family Cyprinidae; genus Schizothorax; species Schizothorax lantsangensis. The sequence continues at coordinate 96,850 of JAPDDO010000149.1, read as the reverse complement.
CGCGCTCGTCGGCCGCGAACGAGGGTGAGCGGCTGGATGATGATGATGCAATTTCACTGACATCATCTGATCCAGCGGCTGGTGCTCTGCTGGGTTATGCCCAGGAAGAGCAGGAGATGTCTGAGGGTGATGAAGCTGAGGCTGAGCCTGATCAATCCTCCTGCCCTGCATATGATGAGTTACTGGAGGTTATGGAACGCGCCACGGCGAGGCTTGACTTGCCGTGGAAGCGGGCCAAGATGGTGGCGCCGCGGGGTCGTCTCGATGAGCGTTATCTTTCTGGCCATAACCGCCCAGCTCGAGTGAGCCTCCCATTTCTTCCAGATCTCCATGCGGAGGTTGAGAAGGAATGGAAAAAGCCATTTTCCGCACGCATTCACAGGTTTCAGCATACTAGTTATGCTAACGTGGAGGGGATGCGTGAAAACGGCTATGAGAGGATGCCCCCTGTGGAAGAGACGCTGGCCAGCTATCTCTCCGTGGGCGAGACATCCTCTCTTAAGGCTCCCTCCTTGCCATCTAAGCCCCTTCAGGAAACATCTCGCTTAAATGGCAAGGCATATGCAGCAGCAGGTCAGGCTGTCGCTTCGTTGCACACGATGGCGGTGCTTCAGGCTTACCAGGCTGATCTGCTGAAAGACCTGGATAAGGGTCAGGGCTTGTCACCTGATGAAGTGGCTGAGCTGTGCCGCACCACAGATTTGGCTCTCTGTGCCACTAAGCAGGCCGCCACTGCTATGGGCAGGTCTATGGCGGCCATGGTGGTAACAGAGAGACATCTGTGGGTGAACCTGGCAGACATCGGGAGGAAAGAGAAGGGCTTTCTGCTCGATGCTCCGGTCTCGCCTTCCGAGCTTTTCGGTACCTCCGTTGAGACTGTGGTTGAGAAGTTTAGGGAGGCGAGGGCGCGCTCAGCAGCCTTCAAATCCTTCATTCCAAGAAGGTCCAGGTCTGAGCCCGAACAACGCAGGGGTCCTGGCCCATCTCCGTCTGGGGTTCAGAGATGGGCACAGAAAGCTAGTGTCGCGGCTCGTGCCCCTCCCCCGCCTGAAGGTAGGGGTAGAGGGTGGCGCGGGTCAAAGAGAGGTAGGCAAGACCTGAGGGAGGTGTTCCAGACAAGGCGTTCTCAACGCTCTCGTCCGGACCGGAGTAAGAATTGAAACATCTACTCGCTTCCCTCGGGGGGCCTGTGAAACATTTATAAAGCCCTCATCTTCCCCTCTCTAATTCCCCTGCAACCATTGTACTCCACCTGACCGAGGTTAGGTGGGAACCTAGAAACCTGTGCTTGTAACATTGCAGTCTCTATGCTGGACTTATGATGTTTTTGGTGGAGTTCTATGTTTCATAGAAACTACCTTACTGATGGTTCGGACTCGACTCTTCGGACGTCGCCTCCTGGACTGATCTCATGCGCAGGAACCATGAATGGGTGAGTACGATCCAGTTCTATGGGAAAAACTGGTATTGTGTAACTATTCTTTGCAGTATTTCTGGGAAACCTGTTGGTTTTCGTTTCGACTCAGTGCAGTGATGACCTCACTTGCCGATACTAGATCCAGGCTGGGATGAGACCCCTGGATCGTGTGGCCTAGTCGTAGGTCTCTGTGGAGCCTCCTTGGTCAGCAGGTCCCCAACACTGCAATTCCAGGACCTGCGGGTCTTTTTAAAATATAATTCTGAACAAAGGGGGACACCGCCTTTTGAGGAAGGTGCATGGCTATCTGAGGATATCTATATACTAGCTCAGGGACTCCTCCCCTCTCGGGGGTTTAAGTAGCATCTCCCTGAGCCCTTGCCTAGAGTGTTCCCCTGCTAGGATTGTGGCTACTGGAGGGCTACTTAGGTTTCAGGAAGTGGCTAGCATTGCTCCCCTCACCATCGATGGTCACCTATGAGCATGCCGCTCCCTTCTGAGCGTCTGGATTCCCTCTCGTGCTGAGAGTCGAGTTCCCCGCTCTCCGGAGCTGTCACAGTAACCTCATGCTCTCCTGGTTGGTCGAGCCAGCATTGCTCCCCTCACCATAGAGGGTCACCTATGAGCATGCCGCTCCCTTCTGAGCGATTGAGTTCCCTCTCATGCTGAGAGTTGAGTTCTCCGCTCCCTAGAGCTCTGACAGCATATGGTAAGTGTGCACGATAAGTCTCTGTGCACTTTTCTAAACCCACATTGTGGTAAGATCGCACATCAAGTGTTTTGCATTCTTTTCTAAAAATCCTGTACGGTAGGAGTTACGAGCTGCGGCTTCGTGCCCTTTCTTTGAGTTGGTCAGGCCCCGGTTTTCACCTTGGGCCCCACTCTACCTATGTATAGAGCATAAAGCCCCTCATCGTAGATGGTCGTTTATGAGCACACGGCTCCCTGCCGAGCGCTGTGATTCAGCGGCCTCAGGTAGGTTGCTCTCCTTGTCGGTCGAGCTAGCATTGCTCCCCTCACCTTAGAGGGTCACCGATGAGCATGCAGCTCCCTTCTGGGCGGTTGAGTTCCCTCTCATGCTGAGAGTGGAGCTCTCCGATGCCCGGAGCTCTGTGATTTTTGACGTTGCTCTCCCGGAGTACGATCGAGCTAGCATTGTTCCCCTCACCATAGAGGGTCACCTATGAACATGCCGCTCCCTTCCAAGGGCTGTGATTCAGCCTCACCCCTTCCAAGGGCTGTGATTCAGCCTCAGGTGCTCTCCGGGTCGGTCGAGCCAGTATTGCTCCCCTCATCGAGAGGGTCACCTATGAGCACTCTGCTCCCCTCCGAAGGCTGTGATGCAGCGGCCTCAGGTTGATAGGCCTCTCTCTGCCTCCCTGTTAGGTTGCTCTCCGTGTCGGTCGAGCACTCCCTTCTGAGTTCCCTGTAATGTTAGAGTGGGTTCTCCGCTCTCCGATGCGGTCACAGCAGCCTCACTCTTGGCTGGTCGAGCTAGTATTGCTCCCCTCACTATAGAGGGTCACCTATGAGCATGCCGCTCCCTTCTGAGCTGTCACAGTAGCCTCAGGTTGTTAGGCTTCTTTATGTCTCCCTGCTAGGTTGCTCTCCTATGGTCGAGCTAGCATTGCTCCCCTCACTTAGAGGGTCACCTTTGAGCATGCCGCTCCCTTCCGAGCGTCTGAGTTCCCTCTCATTCTGAGAGTTGGGTCCTCCGCTTCCCAGTGCTCTGTGATTTGGAGGTGCTCTCCTTATGGTCGAGCTAGCATCGCTCCCCTCACCATAAAGGGTCACCTATGAGCAACGCTATTCCCTTCCGAGCACTGTGACACCGCTCTCCAAAGCTGTCAGTTAGCAGCTTCAGGTTGTTAGGCCTCTTTAGGCCTCCCTGTTAAGTTGCTCACTTTGCGGCTCCCTAGAACAGTTTAAATCCATGTAATGGTAAGTGCGCACGCTAAGTCTCTGTGCACTTTCTAAAAATCCACGTTGTGGTAAGATCGCACATCAAGTGTTTTGCGTTCTTTCTAAAATCCTGTACGGTAAGGGTTACGCGCTGCGGCTTCGTGCCTTTCTTTGAGTTGGTCAGGCCCTGGTTTCGCCTTGGGCCCCACTCTACCTATTTCGCCCAATGCTCTGGGTTTGAAAGACAAATTAGATCACGAGCGCTGTGATTCAGCGACCTCAGGTTGCTAGGCCTCTCTCTGCCTCCCTGTTAGGTTGCTCTCCTTGTCGGTCGAGCTAGCATCGCTCCCCTCACCATAGAGGGTCACCCATGAGCATGCCGCTCCCTTCTGAGCGTCTGAGTTCCCTCTCATGTTGAGAGTTGAGTTCTCCGCTCTCCAGAGCTGTCACAGCAGCCTTATGCTCTCCTGGTTGGTTGAGCTAGCATTGCTCCCCTCTCTGTAGAGGGTCACATATGAGCATGCCACTCCCTTCTGAAGCGTCTGAATTCCCACTCATGCTGAGAGTTAGGTTCTCCGCTCCCCAGAGCTCGGAATCAGCAAACTTCAGGTTGTTAGGCCTCTCTTGGCCTCCCTGTTAAGCTGCTCGCTGTGTAATGACAGCCTCTGTGATTCCCTAGAACGGAAAGAAAATCCATGTTATGTAAGTGCGCACGCTAGTCTCTGGGCACTTTTCTAAAAATCCACATTGTGGTAAGATCGCACATCAAGTGGTTTTGCGGTCTTTCTAAAAATCCTGTATGGTAGGGATTACGCGCTGCGGCTTCATGCCCTTTCTTTGAGTTGGCAGGCCCCGGTTTCGCCTTGGGCCCACTCTACCTATGTATCATAGTGATACTTACTTGAACAGGGTGTTGCTACCAAGGGTCTGTCGAGACAGTTCCCTCATTGAGCTCTTCAGAGCAAGCGGTAGCCCCTGAGTGACAGGCCAGGACCTAGCTACTATTCTAGGCACTTGGCCGTATCCCCTTAAAGGAATCTTTCTTATGATTCTAAGCCTTCGAGCTCTACCCTGGGTCCGGGAGTCCCGGCCCTTAACAGGTAAGTTCAGGGTATGCAGCTCGGGTCTTTGGCCGTAGGGGATAATGTCACTGACAGCCGTCTAACCGTCCCAGGGGCAACTCCCGTAGCTGGGTAGAGTTGGTACTTAGTGCTCGCCTTGTGTGCTTGGCTTGCACTCCCCTCAGCATGGTGGCGTGGGTATTCCGTTCCCCATAGCGACCCCTAGAGGACGCAGTTCGAAGTTCCCTCGAAAGGGAACGTCTCAGGTTACGTATGTAACCATGGTTCCCTGAGAGTAGGGAACGAGACACTGCGTCCTCTAGGCGCGGTGCCATGCTTCGGACGCAAGCTTCAGACGAAGAAGTGGATGATGTATTTTCCCGGCGCCCCTTTATACTGTGGTCGCGCCGGTAGTGACGTCATAGGCTGTCGCCGGCCAACAAGTGGTGTTTTTGTATGTATGCTTCAGACACGGGTCACGCTGACGACGTTCCCCATAGCGACCCCTAGAGGACGCAGTGTCTCGTTCCCTACTCTCAGGGAACCATGGTTACATACGTAACCTGAGACGTTCTCTATACATGATTGGAAAGCATAATAATGGAAAGTGTGAATATTGTGGAGAGGAAGAAACAGTGGACCATGTGTTATTGCATTGCCAGAAGTATGATTCGGAGAGAGAAATTTTAAAGAATGCACTAAGAGAAAATGGAGAGCAAAATATCAGTAATATTCTTAAAAAATCTGCAGATGATAAGGGCTGGAATCTCCTACTAGAGTATTTAGGATCAATAAGACTGATAAATAGAATTTGAGAAATATAATTGTATTGAATTCTATTTGTTTAAAGTTTGTAATATTATTATTATTATTTTATAGTAAAAATATTACAATTTTTTTTGGGGGGGTTGTGTGTATAGCGGTATACGCCGATTTCACGCAGCCGCCATACAGACAATACCAGAGTATGCTGGTTTACATAGACTGAAACATGGAAGCGTGCCAACTTTGTTTACGTGGAGCTGTGAACTGAAGCCCAGGAGGACACTTGAGCGACATCAGAGGTGTGTGCCGTTCACTTGTTTGATGATATTAGGATTGTCTTTTTAAATTCAATTTAACCTTGCTGAATAAAAAAAATATGATAGTACTGTAATGTTTTATCATATTACCTGATGTAATGTCATATTGCATAACCTAATTAAAGTGATGTGAATTAATTTTGTTTGCTCTCAATTCTTTTAATTTACAGTATTGACAGAAAACTGTTTATTGAGACTTGACATATAAAACTGTTGGAAGTGTCAGATCTTCATCAATTGGCGGGAAATTTGATAGATATTACAGAAATTCTGAATTTTAAAATGTATGTCTGTGACAACTGTGCATAACAGTACAATATGAACAAAAATAACTTTATTAATTGTGATTTTCCTACCCAGTGTTAAAGATATTGACACATTTGAGGAGGATGAAGAGGAGGACCATTCATTTTCTGATCAGAACACAGGAGAAGAGTGAGTCACCTATCTAATGCCAACAGAGTGAAAAATGTCTTTAAATGTAGCAATTGAGTCATTATGCAGCAATTATCATGCCTATATAAATGCATCCAAATAATCTGATGGAATGGGATTGATAGCTCAAATACTTGCACACATGCACAGTGCTGGGATGAATATGTTTACTAGAGCCATTTTATAAGATCTCTGTGAATCAGATTACATGTTTTATCTGTGAATCAGATAAAAATTTAGGGTTCATATAAACAGAACTTTCAGAATCTGAAATCGGATTGGATTTATTCAGATTGATGAAAATTTGTGTAAACCTACACAATGACCTCCTTGATACTTATTTTTGTTCTTCATATTTTTTTCTTTATGTCTCTTCTATCCAAAAACAGATCTAACTGTGGTTTTGGGGCACTGCAAGACCATGATTACCTGGAAACATCTCCTTCCACGGAAGAACAGCTGAATGCAGCACAAAAGGAGATTGCTCGTCTGACAACAGAAAATGAAAATTTAAGAAGTCAGCAGTTTTGTCTACAAAGATTACAATGTGAGCCCAAGCTGATCATGTTTTACACCGGATTTAAAGATTATGAAACCCTCAAAGCACTCTACCTGTCTCTTCAACCTACAGCACAGTCTCTGGTGAGATGGACTCAAAAGCAAAGACTTAACAAAACAGAACAGACTGTAACTGCTGGCTTTCAGGCTCAAGACATCTGTCTCTTTGACCAGTTTTTCTTGTTTCTCTGCCGTATAAGGCAGGGGCTTCTTTCCGCAGATTTAGCAGTAAGGTTTAATATCTCAAAGGTCACAGTCAGCAGGATATGTATAACTTGGGCTAACTACCTTTATTTCATGCTTGGTACACTACCATTATGGCCAAGTAGAGAGGCTGTTGATGAGCTAATGCCACCCTGCTTCAAGAAGATCTTTCCCAAAACTCGTGTTGTGCTAGATTGTACCGAGATCCATATTCAAACAGCAAGTTCAAAAGTTCTGAACACCATGACATACTCTCATTACAAGGGAACCACAACTTTGAAATCCCTGATTGGCATCACACCCTTTGGGACAGTTAGCTTTGTAAGCAACCTATACACAGGCTCCATCTCTGACAAGGAAATCACCAAAGAGTCAGGCATTCTGAAACTGCTTGAGCCAGGTGATGAAGTAATGGCTGATAAGGGCTTTCTTATCAAAGACCTCCTTGCTGACATCAATGTCAGTCTTGTAACCCCAGCTTTCACAGGGCCAAGCGGACAATTCAGTAAATATGAAATTACACATACCCAAGAGATTGCCCGCTTGAGGATACATGTGGAGAGGGCCATCAGACGCATCAAGGAATATCACATTTTTGATGGTGTCCTACCCCTTTCACTCTGTGGTTCAGTCAACCAGATGTGGACTGTTTGTGCTCTATTGACAAATTTCCAAGGACCTCTATTTTAGATAAATAGTTCACTCAAAGATGAAAATGTACTCACCCTCAGGCCATCCATGATGTAGGTGAGTTTGTATAATAATAATGTACATAAATGAGGAGTCATTTAAATGTTGCTACTTTGGTTTATTGTTGTAATTTGTACAGTAGGAAGACTGTACAATGGACAGTTTTATATGTACAATAAAATGGATTGAATTACTGAAATAAAAAAAATATATATTTTGTACCCATTCGCTTTCATTGGTTTTAATCTAGAAATGAGTTCTAAAACTATATAAATATTTCATTCATACTTATGTATACAATACAGTGAAAACCTATTATAATTAGCAATGACAATATTTTTACATTGTTATTTGTTTTTAATGTAGAAATGATTTGTTCTAAAACTGTACATATTTACTTAATTATCTAATGTGTGCATTGACTGTCTGTTAAGTGAGTTTGTGTGCAAGTTAGTGTGTATGTGTGTGTGTTTGTTTGTTACTCACTAAGCACAGGTTGATTTATAAGACAGGTTGGGCAGCCAGTAGTTGAAAAAAAACAAGTCTAACTTAGTTTTTACAGAGTCCCACTTCTCTTCATCAAAGTCAATACGCTCTAGATGGAAATCAGTTTTGGATTTGACAAAAAAAATCACACCAGGTCATCCCTGTGATTCCCATTTGTCCAATCATTTGATAATAATATTCATGGCTGGTTTTCAGAGCAAGGGCACCAGCTTCTTTTACAGAAAGGTATTTGCACTTTCGGACACGGTCTACATCAGGGCACTTGATTTCAAGCAACCCCAGAACACAAGTACTCTCAACCACCTTTCGATCAGGAGATGCGCCTAAATGGGGGGCATGAGGATTTATGACGAAGCCACAGGGGAAAGCACGATTGCCGGTTTCATCCTCGTACTGTGCAGCCGCATCTGGCTCCAGTTCCAGGCCTCTCTTCATGGCTTGTGTCTGCACTGAACTTTTCTGCTTCTGCATGTTGGTGGCAAGCGTGCTGAAGTCTGAAACTCGTGACACTATTCTTTTAAAAGTGGATGATGTCAGACGCTGTGAACGAACATGGTGCCATATTTTACTGTCACTCTGTCCCCTGGTTTCTTTCTCTAGTGCTTCCGCATTGGAAGGTGTAACAGTCATACCTCCATAGAAAGTACTCTCCTTCTCATTGAGAACTGTTGAGTAAGTACACGGTTGTGGTGGCAGAGGAAAAGGTGGGTAGTGATCAGTGGTTGTGGTGGGTAAGCCAATGGCTTGGTACGTCAACGCTGATCCATGGGGCAGAAGTCCAAATCCTGATTCAACTTTGTCCACTGGGTATCTCCTTGATCCCAGCAGCAGTTTGTACATTTGGCTATTGCTTCCAATTTTAGCAAGGTTTTCACAAAGGTCATTAGCAAACTGATCACATGGTAAAGGGGTTGGAATAGGACAGTAGATGTTTGGTAAGATTCCATGACAAGATCTTTTATAGGATGTTTGTGGTGGATCAGCTGTTGGGGGCTTTAATTTTGAGATTTTTACAGTGTTAATAGGTTTAGGGGCTAGACCCATAGACCGTGAAGGAACGTGCCATGTCTGTGGTAGGGTGGTTTTACTAACGGTAGGCGGAACGGACTTGTATCCCAGTTTGATGTAATGTGCCAGGGTATACAGTAAACCAATCTGATGATTGCAGTGACCTAGGCCAGCTTTGCAGTTGCACTTTGACAGGCCAACGATGAAGGAACCTTCCAATGGAAATTCCACCTGGAAATTAAGAAACATAAGAGGTAAGTCAATATTTATATCAAATAATAACAATATTAATGTCCAGCGTGTTGTGGGAAGTGAAGGAACACTCTAACATTTCCCCTCAAAAATGGAGGTTTGCTGGTTGTAGGAAACAACATGGTAAGTTGGCAACTGTATAGTGATTGTATTTGTGTTGAACTGATGATGCTATATGTTCTCTGTACATGCAATATAAATACATTTAAAATATACTTTATTCCTGTAATGGCAAAGCTGAATTTTCAGCATCAATACTCCTGTATTCAGTGTCACATGATCCTTCAGTAATCATCCTAATATGCTGATTTGGTGTTCATTTATTATCAGTTATTGATGGTGCCCAATTATTATTAATGGTTTGTGTTCTTGTTCTTGTTAAAATTACTATTATTGCTACAATTATTATTAAGGAATGTCAAGTTATCAGGTTCTCCTACAACCAGTGTCATTGAAAAGAAGGTGATGAATTCAGTAAAGAAAAATAAAAAAAGAACTTTGGCACTTGAACTAGCGCCTCAACGTCTGAACTTGAACTCACTGTCTACTCGTACATGTTAATGTTACCTGCACCATGTAAGGGGTATAATTTTTTCGCATTGAGCGAAATGCCCTTGCCCTCACAACACAGCCTGCCTCACTTTTCCTGACTGCAAACATTGGAAAAAATATTCGAAGTGCATAACAAATAATAATAAGATAAAATGTCCTGTTTATGTAAAAACGAAGAACGAAATTAACATGGACAAACAGAATGTGTTTCAACCGGTAAGGCAGAGCTATCTTGCTAGCTTGTTTGCCTTCATGTGATGTGATATAACGTTAACTTTACCTTCAATATCGGTGACGTAGCCCTCAATCCAGTTGCTGTATCCATTTAACAAAACAGCTCGTGGGATTCGACATCCTTCATCGGCCCATTTTTCGACATCGCAATATTAAATCGCGGTAGCAGCTCTAGGTTGGTAGTCCAAGTCATTGTTGTTTACCTTTACTTCCGGGTTTCTTCCCACCGGAGCCTCGCTTTCGATTTCAAAATGGCGGCTGCGTGAAATCGGCGTATTATGCACTTGTACTTAACAGTATCATGGCTTCCTATCTCATCTTTTAAAACAACATTCACAGCTTGTTTAGGGAAAGTAATATTAGTTACAAATTGTATGTTTGCATGTCCAGTGTATTATTGGTGTGAGGTAAGCATATTTGCTATGTTTAATTTCACCATTTCACATCACAGGCAGAGAGGAAAGGTGATAGTGTTGGAAAGGTCACAAAACTAATAAACGTGGAGCCCAAAACATCTGAGCAGACTGAAGATCAGAGAAAGGTCAAATCAACTGAATAATTAAAGTAATGGTTTATCTTTGGGTGATTCTAGTAGTGCTCCATCATGGCCAGGTCACTTCTGTAAAAGAGATTTTTAATCTCTGAAAGTTTTTTACCTGGTTAATGAATGAATGAAAATGACTGCATTTAATCTCATGGTCCCTCACATTTATCATGTGGTCTTCCATAAGGTCCCAATTAACAAGATTGGGATTGTTCCCATTTTAAAAAGATACTTAATAGACTAAGATCGCAAACAAAATGAACATTTTGTCATCACATAGCATCAAATATAAATCTGAGGTTGCATGAAAAAATTCTTAGAAATAAATTGTATCTTCTGTATTTACAGAAAGCAACAGTGAAGAATATCAAGAGAAGACAATCGAAAATCAAAGGGCCAATATGGAAGTACATCAGAAACAACTTCTCCTCAAAGGTTAACCAGGCCACCAAAAATACATATGCTGCAACAAATACTTCACCAGGATTGCTGGTTAACCTCTGATACCACAGACCTGGCCAGCTACCTCCTGGCAAAAAACAATCTGCACATTGATGGTTTTCAATCAGTTCTGCCCTTTAGTGCCATTTAAAATGGAGGAATTGTGGGAACTCCACAAAACAAGTTTGTGCAGATATTGAACATTTGGCAATGCCACTGGATCACAGTTAGCAATTTTTATTTTTTTTTGTCATGACAATCAGCTCGCTGTGTATGACAGCAAATGTGCCCCTCTCTGGACCCAGACACTGTCCTGTTAAGAAAATAATGATAAATGTCATTAGGTTTAAATATATACAGTCAGGGGCACATACAGCTATGCCATTTCAGACATAGCATGCAAAACAAGCTATTCTGAAATGTGGGTAATGAGGTGTTTATATTGAATGTGTTTTCTATTGTCTTTTCACTAGCAGATGAGTGCAGAAAAAGGTGTATGTCTCTTAGAGACACCTACAGATAAGAGAGGAGGAAGAGGAGGGGAGCAGTGTCTGGCCATGGCGCTACAGTGGGGTCATGGGCTTCCTCAACCCCTTCCTAGAAGATAGAATAACTGCCAGTAATATGAGTGAGAGCCCGAGCACAAGCCAGCAGTCTTCATGTTCAGACAGGACAATCAAGCCAGTCCAGCGTTCAGGGACAGACAGGGCACTCACACAGGAGAAAGAGAGCACACACCAGCACACAGTTTGAAGAGAGGATGCTAACAGCTTTGGAGGCTGTGAGTAGGAGAGCTAGCACTCCTCAGGAGGACAGTGACAGTTTATTTTTTAAAAGTCTCCTGAAGGACTTCAGGACACCGTCATCGAGGACCAGGCAGGATTTAAAGTTCCAAATTTACAAGCTAGTCTGGAGGCTGAACTCACTGAACACTGGGGAGAGAGTAACGGGGGGCAGCTGAGATGTCTGTGAGGGGTGTTAGTAAGCTTATTTCCCTTGGTGTCTCGTCAGCTGCACCTTGTACTTTCTCCCTCACACACAAGAAGCCTTGTATGAAAGTATTTGTTCCATCAGTGTTCAAAACTGTTCTGTATAAAGTATTTGCTCCAACAGTGTTCATTCAATTTTTTTTTATTTTTTTTTTTAAGTATAATTTATTTTTAAGTTAATGTACCAGCAATAAAATATTGTCAACATTTCTGGTTATATGTGTTTTATATTACAAATCACGTCAAATCACTAGCCAATTTGGCGGGTTAGTTTTTGTAAGTTATGTTCACTCATTATTTTCTTGGGAAAGTTCATGCAAGTAAAATCTGTGCAGGTTTAGCGCTAATACTGAACTCGTGAGACAACATGACATTATCGAGTATATTGCAAAAACCAAACAAAACACACAGAATGCACGCATACGCGACTATGATGAAGTCTGGTTAGACTCAGTGCACGTGTGCATTTAGAGTGTGTGTTCTTTCACTGCATGATTCAGTCTATTACTGTACATTAAGAATGATCACATAATTCAAGATAAAGGGGCAGAAAATGCATAGGCTGTTTTTTCCTAAAAAATCAGCACGGTTACAAATGTGATATTGATTTTATACAACAGTTCAATAATAATAAAAAAAAGTTAATATCAAGAGACTTGCGTTTTAGACACAATATTGGCCGTTTTTGCTCTATTTCGCCAACAACTAAAAAAACATTCCAAACACAGCCACAGCACTGTTTTGCATCTCTGAGCAATATGACAGTGTTTCGTTCCTGAATGAATCAACTGTTTAAATGATTCGGTTCAATCGCAATGACTCACTTAGTGACTTACTGCCACCTACTGGTGGTTTTAATTTTACACTTAAAGTATCTTTTCATTTTAAAATAATTTCAAATATCAGTATTCAACATTTCATGTATCAAAACATTATTTATGCATTTGTAACTGCAGGTTAAAGCACTCCATGTCCCTCTAAGCTGCATTAACATATGTAAATACATATAAATTGCCATAAACTAATGCAAAGATGAATTTTCTTGATACTGATTTCATTTTAGTAACAGCCTAAATGTGTTATTATTATAATTGACTGATTAAATGTAAGAATTTGACTCAAAAGATGATGCACACTTTTAGAAAAAATGGCTTTATAAAAGGTAAAAATTCCCATAAAAGGTAAAACTCAATTTAATCTTATTGGAAAAAAATAATTTCTATCACTGCTGTAAACTGACCACACAGAATATGAAGAATATCAAAAACTTTAGGAGTCAGCTGTCCTTAAGATATCAGCACAATAACACACTCAGCAAAATATTGTCTAATTATCTTTATTGATAAAATCCCAGAAAATATTGAGATATTATTTTTTGTCAATATCGCACAAGCCTTAGGTAGCCTGGAACGTCCAGTGTAGCCAGCCTCAAGCTGTTGGTTTATTTCTGTATTTTTTTGGCTAGTAGAAGTTATGAATAGCTGGTAACTTAAAAATCTAGTAGCCAAATTGGCTGTTGAGTGAAAAAGTTAATTTCAATCCCTGTATATATAAATTAAAACCAAAGACTTATGCACTCTCTCTGTCTACATTATGAAAACTGGTAAAACAAATGAAAAATATTATAAGTGAAATTCCTAATAGTAATTCCAAATTGCAATAGCCTATGTTTCTCTATTCAAACAACAGCAGTTGAGTTAGTGCATTTATTCAGCGATCACAATCGCAAACAATACAGTCGAGATCTCATGACAGAACACAGACGGTTTGAGTGACACTTTCATTTAGACGCTAAACTCCAGTGCGTGTGCATGGTTGCCAGATTGCTTAAAATAAACAAAACACCGGGCAGAAAATGTACCCTTGTAACAGGGAAGCTCTGATTCGGGGATTTGAACTCTTGGTATCTGGCAACCGCAATGAAAGCTACCTCACATCCCTTGCGTGGTAATACTTAAGGGGACGTAATATTGGGCGTTCGGCGCCTACGGATTGACAAAGCAGACCATCCAACCCGGGCATACAACTCACAATGATGAGTGAGAGTCTCAAGATTTGTTATAAACCTCAGTGCACCATGATAAACAGTGTGCATATAACAACACCATAGTTCAGTACAGACATAAAAGTGGAAGCTACTTCTTTTTTGCCTCAAAAGAAAGGCAGGATTTAATTCTAAAATAGATGCCTTCTCACCAGTTGCTGGACATGAGGGCCAAAGGAGAAAGCAGCATCAATTAAAATTCTAAGGGTCTAAGGTAAAACATCAGTGTCAATCAACAATCGTGGGAGGGGCCTGGGTCTGTGTGATGTCACACACTAGTGATGCACGGGTCGACTCATAACCCGCGGACCCCGCGGGTTAGCGGTTTGGGACGGGTCAAGAAATTGTCACTTTATTTGCGGGGCGGGTCATTAAAAAAAAAAAAAATCCATGTATGTTGCGTGCAATTCCCTATAGCCAATATTAAATATTTGGGAATATCTATTTTCATATTTTATTAGGTTCTTTGATAAGGTTACAATGCGAAGGCCTACGTAACGTAACTTGCTTGATGTCCCCAAACATTTGGCGTCACGTGACACGTCACGAAAGCGCCAAGCAGCTCTGTATCCCATTCCCAGCCACAAGCGCATCAAGTGAGCGCACATTCAGCTCTGCTGGCCGGGTGCTGGAGTCTAGGTGTAATAGATTAAACCCCGGTACAGTGGATGCACAGCGAACGTAAAAAAGCTAAATTAACATTTCCGTGTGTTAAATAAAACAAAAGTTCAGTGGTTATGTAGCGTAGGCTGTAAACTGTAGGCCTATACAAATCTGAAATAAAAAATGGTTTAGCCTATTAGATGAATACAAACGCTGCTTTGTAAATGTTGAAAATGTTTATCATTATCTTGTTATTAATATGACCTGATTTATACAGGGCGATGTTTCCAAGCACTTTCAGGCTGAAATAAAGGCTGTTTTCATTTACATTACAATGCCTAGTATGTCTATTTAATGGTCGCGGGTGCGGGGCGGGTTGGAAAAATAGATACAGTGGAGCGGGGCGGGCTGGGGCGGGCCAAATAATTTCATAAAAGCGGGACCCGCGGGTTGGAAAAAAACCCGACCCGCGCATCACTATCACACACACAAGAAGCTGAGGGCTTGATTTGAGAAAGCAGTAATGAGTTTAGGAGATAAAAAAAAACACTGGGTGGATTTTTATCATTATAGGGTGGTTGTGGACATAGATTGATCTCTTGTTTATGAAACTCAGGGCTTTTAATCAAATATTCGTGTGTGTGTATATGGGTAGTTGACAAATAAAAATTGGGACTGTGTCCTACGTGTGACATAGCAAAAATGTAGATAAAAAAACTACAAATAACTTGAGAAAAATGTATCTTCGGTCGTTTCTCAATACCAAGTACACAAAGCTCGGACTTCGCGAACTCCTGAGGACGAGCGGACACAAGTCCGGTAATTCTGCAGATGGACCAGCAGCGTACTTTATAACGTCAGTCAGCTCGCCTAAGTTATCTACACTGTATTACAATACGACGAAATACGATATCAAACCTCTTTTTGTTTTCATGTAAACATATTAATAGCCGCAAAAATGTAGTTCAGGGAACGTACATACATTACAGTGAAACAAAATATTATATCAAACAGCGTTGCCTCTTTCTGTTTCATTTAAAATATTCATTGCCTCAAAAATGTGGTTCATGCAATGCGTACACGCATTACAATAAAACGAAATGATATCAAACACCACTGCCTTTTCATTTTCTTCAAAATATAAAACACAACCCTCTTTTCGTTTTCATTTTAAAAATATAAAACATTAATATGTGGTTTAGGTAATATGTGCACATATACTATGATTCACTGTAGCTATAATAAAATGAAATATGACAAGCACAACTCTGCCTTTTTTGTTAAATGTCAGTTTTAATGAACAATAATAGCCATTATAAAAGTAAAGTATAAGAGACTTATGTAGGAAATAAAGACAAAATCAAACAAATCAGTCACGTTAACAAAGTAAGCGCTGTATTATGATTAATAAATAAATCATTTATGAAAAATAACTTTGTGCTCAACCAAAACGACATGACCTGGAATAAATAATATTCATGAGACCAAAGATTGCCTGTTAGATATACCCAAAACGAATTTTACCTCATGTTTAACCACTACAGAGACATCAGAGATGTCAGAAGGACTAGCCGAGGTTATGCTCCTCTCTTCGGGATACATGAGCATTGAACGCCCGGTGATCGTCTGGAACTCACGTCTCTGAAATCGGCAAAACTAATTTTCAAATAGGCGCTATCTTTATAAATAAACCACAGATTTGAGTTTTAAACAACTACATTCTCGCCTGAAATACTCTTAGAACGGCATTTCATATAAACAATTATAGTAATATTTTGAAATTTTGCGGTTTTCCCCTCTGCCATTAACGCTTGCTGATTGGTGCGAAATGCATTCTGGGATACCTGGCTGCCTCAAGTTCGCACAGGTCACCTCTGGATGCATCATTGATAAAAGCGGCGGAGCAAGGACACATCCGGGGATTTTAACTGTACTTGGCTAGATGTAAACTTTGAATTTGAACAGTACTTGGGCGACGACTGATGACATTTCACAAGTCCACAAGAACACAAGTACAGACAAGAACGCATATTGAGAAATGGCCTTCATTCTTAGAGTTACAAATAGCATGAGAGAGGTTTATCTTCAATGTTAGTTTATTTTTATTTTTTTTTTTGCTGTCACACCATAGGACACATTGATACGTCAACTACCCATATGAGAGACTTTGATAGCTCTGTAAGGTTTTGCTGGTGATTTGTCAATATGTTATTGGAAAAGGCTAATTTACTGAATCAATAACGTCACTTACATGAAGAGTGTAATAGACTGAAAACAAGTTTTGATATTTCATGGTAAACAAATATTAATAAAATTTGTTCTGTGATTTCAGGAGGACAGAAAGAAACTCTTAAGAACAGAAGGGAAGCTCCAAGATTTCAACATTTCTGAAGGGAGCTACTGACTTACAGGTGAACTGAAGAAGATGAAATATAGATCATGAAATACATTTACAGTGCCCTCCACTAATATTGGCACCCTTGATAAATATGAGCAAAGGGAGCTGTGAAAATAAATCTGCATTGTTCATCCTTTGGATCTTTCACTCAATAAAATCACAAAATTCTAACCTATCATTGAAGTAAAACAATTGAGAGTGGGGAGAAAATCTCATGATGAAATAAATGTTTTTCGCCAATGAATGTTGGCCACAATTATTGGCACCCCTAGAAATTCTTATGAGTAAAATATCTCTGAAGTATATTCCCATTCATATTTAAATTTTTTAGCACACCAGGGTGATTAGGAGCATGAAATTGTCCAGCCATGACTTTCTGTTCCACAGGATTATAAATATGAGGAACACAAAGGCCAAATTCCCTTAATCATCCATCACAATGAGAAAAAAAACAAAAAAATATATTTCTGATGTGAAGAACAAGATTGTTGAGCTTCACAAAATAGAAAGTGGCTGTAAGAAAAGAGTTAAAACATTGAAAATCCCCATTTCCACCATCAGGGTAATAATTAAGAGGTTCCAATCAACTAAAGATGTTACAAATCTGTCTGAAAGAGGACGTGTGTCTATATCGTCCTAATGCACGGTGAGGAGGAGAGTTCGAGTAGCCAAAGACTCTCCAAGGATCACAGCTGGAGAATTGTAGAGATTAGTTGAGTCTTGGGGTCAGAAACCTAAAAAAATATATATCAAACATCCCCTAAATCACCACATGTTGTTCGGGAGGGTTTCAAGAAAAATTGTCCTCACTCATCCAAAAACAAACTCCAGCAAATTCAGTTGTCAGACACGACTGGAACTTCAAATGGCACTGGCTTCTATTGTCAGATGAAACTGAAAAAATAGCTTTTTGGCAGCAAACCCACCAGATGAGTTTAGTACAAACAGGGATAAAAAAGTACCCCATGTCCACGGTTAAATATACTGCTGGATCTTTAATGTCGTGGGCCTGTTTTTCTGCTGGAGGTCCTGAACATCTTGTTCAGATGCATGGCATCATGGATTCTATCAAATACCAACAGATAAAAAATCTAAACATGACTGCCTCTGTTAGAAATCTTATAATGGGCCGTGTTTGGATCTTCCACCAGGACAACAATCCAAAACAAACATCAAAATAAACACAAAAATGGGTCACTGAGCACAAAATGAATCTTTTACCATGGCTGTCTCTGTCTCTGTCCTCTGACCTGAACCCCTGTAGAAGATGAGTGAGGTGAACTGAAGAGAAGCAGCACCGTCATGGAGCTGTGAATCTGAAGGATCTGGAGAGATTCTGTATGAAGAAAATGGTCTCTGATCTCTTGTCAGGTGTTCTCCAAACTCTTCAGGCATTATAGGAGAAAACTCAGAGCTGTTGTGCTGGGAAAAGGACATTGCAATAATTGGGTGCCAATAATTGTGGCCAACATAAAATAATGAAAGCATTTATTTCACAATGAGATTTTCTCCCCACTTTCAATTGTTTTACTTCAATAATAGGTTGGAATTTTGAGAATTTTTTGAATGAAACATAAAACGGATAAACAATGCAGATTTATTTTCACAGCCGCCTTTGGTCATATTTACCAAGGGTGCCAATATTAGTGGAGGGCACTGTATATGCATTTTTCAGAATATATTTAGCCAATTTTAAGAAGGCCTTGACATCAAAACGTAAGTGACACTCAACCTAAAACTAAAAACATAGATTCTGTTATATTAAGATTATATTATTAGTAGTAGTAGAATTTGTTGTATATTATGTATGTGTGTGCGTATGTGTATATGTGTATATATATAATTTATATATTTTAGGGATGGGTCACGATTTTCGAATATTCGATTAGTCGATTTATTCATAGAATATCGATTAGGTTGTGCGATTTATATTTGTCTAAAAATTCCCCATGTTTCCGGTGCTGATGCGGTGGAGCAGGGCGAAGCGTTGCCAATAATGCACCTAAAAGCTGTCAAAGACAACAGAAGAACACACTCTCTCAGGCATACACTGTAGACTTGCAACTAAGAACGATGTCAAATAAGAGTTCTGTGCGGACCACAAATATCCCCGACTGGGTTAGAGGTGTGCTGAATCCGTACTGGGAAAGGCACAGAAAACAAATAACTTGTTCTACGGAGCCACTAAAAGGACATATGGTTAGCCGCATGCTAGCTATAGCCTGTTATATTACAGTACATGCAGTTTCACTTACCAGCAACAGAGTAGGATGATGGCGAATGATTTGCAGATCCTCCTGAGCACCACTGACAAACATCTAATCTTGTAAAATGTGTGGTATACTGCCGCTCCATAGTATAAACATGTGATCGCAAATCTCCAAAGTGAAAGTAAAACGGCCGCGCGCACGTGCATTCAAAAGCGTTTTCAATGCCCCGCATATTAATAACGGCTTACTGATGCCCGCAGTTAATATACAGTATAATTACTCAACGATATAATTGCGAGAGAAAGTATTGGAATATATTTTTTGAGCAGTTTAATACCTTATGATCAGTTGATTTAAGCTAATGGATGGACTGCTATGTTAATAAGTGCTGTCATTGTTACGTTTATTATATTAATATGTTTCAGCATGCTACAATCATTATATGGCTTGAGTTAAGATAGCCTATCTTTACATAAATTAAACAGTTTGTTATCATACAGATTAAAAGCGTGAATGGTCTCTCTCTCTCTCTGTTTATGGGTGTGTAACACTAGCCTAATAACGTGACGTGTGTGCATGCATACAGGGAAGGGGTGCTATTTTCGAATAATCGAATAATTCCCAGCGATTTTCGAATATTACTTTTGCTTGAAATGCCCATCCCTAATATATTTGTTATTATAATTGTTATATATTATTCTTTCTTTTATTTGCATTTTACCTCTGTTCTAGCTCCTTTCCTTCTAATAAACCTGGAACTGCAAACTAAATATTGTTGGCTCTGTGACAGATTGCTTGTTTTGTTCCTAGATTCTTCAGTGGTGATGGCCGGCTGCACCCAGCAGAGATGGAGTGAACCGACTGTCAGACAGTGGCGTACCGTGGGGTTTCAGTCAGTGCCTTCAGTAAGCAACTGTAAACTACATGTACACATCTTACACATATCTGTTACAGCTAACACAGCCATATGCATAATGCACGTATTATGCCGCACACAGGCTCTCAACAACAATGACAGCTAATCAGCAATTTCAACAGTAGGCTAGATTAGGGTGGGTTAAATGCAGAGTAAATTTCCCTACATCATGGTCAGTAAAAGTAATCCGCCAATACACAGGTCACTATGCACATTCACGTCACTCTAAAATGACAATGCGCCCAAAGCGGCAAAACTGTACAAATGCTGGACATCCACACACCACACCACAGTATTATCAATGCACCATGTACACACCTTAGAGGTCTTCTCGGGTCCTAAAATCCGTATCCGACCCGAATCACTTCTTACCCGAACCCGACGTGCATAAATAATTTTTTTGTACTTTGCTGCTGTACTATCTGTGCAGCAGGTGCAGTGATATGACGCAGCTCCTGAATGTAGTCCCCAGCTCAGTAGCCTATGATATAGCTGGGGACTACTTTCAGGCGCTGCGTCATATCACTGCACCTGCTGCACTCATGGTACGGCAGCAAAGTTCCTTGATTATTACGCCGGAATGAGAATATAGTTCCTAGCCATATCAGCCTAGAAAATCGCAACTTTTCATTTTCCGTCGGTCTTAGTACACGATGTAACTACAGAAGAGTCAAGCTTTAAATAGGAAAAATATCGAAACTCTTTGGTCATTTTTGATGGCCAAATGCTAATGGTCTAATCCGATTCAAAGAACTATGCTAAGATAAGCTAAAACTGCTACCGCCAGACCCGGAGATCGGCTGAATGGATTAAAAAACGGTAAAACTCAACTTTTTAAGTCTAGGGGAGGTGTAAAATGAGCCTATTTCCAAAAAAAGTGGAGTGTTCCTTTAAGCCGCAAAAGTCGATTTAAATATGAATCCTGCATGTTCTGCGCGTCTCTGTATGAATGGAGCAGACGCGCGGTTTTGTTTACTAACGTTACATACACAGCACGCATGATTTCAGTGTCTGCCGCCTCAATGAGGACATAAATACATAAACAATATCTCCAAAACTGATCTGAGAGTCACTTCACGAGCATTTTACCATTTCATTTGAGTAAAACTAGCGTCATATCATACACACACAGAACTTTAAAGGTATTCACGGCAACCCGTCAAAATAAAAATAAAAGACATTGTGCCAGAAATAGGCTATATTACTATTATTTAGTAGAATGTACGTAATACTACTACTACTAATGTTGAAAAATAATAAAACTTAATTTTTTAAAGAAATAATCACAAAATATTTTAATTTTAATAGTAAATCCCCTTTATTTGCCAAAAATTTAAATGTTTAATTTTCATTAATTAAAATATAAATTAAATCAATGTTTTATGCCTTTATCTGATAACCAGTAAAATTTAAATACACAACATTTCTGAGGGGAAAAAACATTTCATAAGGCTGCTGTAAGAATAAATAAAAAATGTTTGTATGCATTCAAATAATTAGACATGCTAAAACACAGAATTTGGTAACAATAAAACATAAGGTGAGAAAAAAATGTAACATTTCATACGACCCTAAACATGTCATTTTTGTTACACTTTTAATAAATTAATGCTAAATTGTATAAGTTTCATGATTTTAATTAGACATGCTTTTTGATTTTTTTAATTTAATTTGATCATTAAAAAGGAGTCCAGAAAAATTTTAACGAAAAAAAAAAACGGAATCCAGAAAAATTAAAATGGAAAAAACTGAATTTAGAAAAAATAAAACGGAATTTGGGAAAAAATAAAACTCATAGGGCCCTATATACCCATAGGCTAACCAGTGGATTTGAAATATAAACTTGATAGTTTCATAAAAATTAAATTGATAGGTTAATAAATCATGGATTTGCTAGTTTTGTCTGCAATGTTATTTACCTCATCTCCAGTGAAGGGCTTCTGCACACAAAAAAGAAAAGCCTTGCATTGACACGCAGCGTAATGAAGTGAGTGGATTTCCTGATGGATCTCTTATATATATAAGATGGATTTCTGAGGTTCCAAACGGATGTTCCTTTTTTACGTGCGTTTCTCAAAAATTAACTTAACATGAACGCACAAGTAGGCTGCAGCGGTAATTTTCTTTTCGTTGAATTTCATGTTCGTACCTTGGAAATCCTTGACTAAAGGGACGGTCTACCGCTGGGGGTAGCAGCTACAGCAATGTAGCTGTCATTGAACGTCAAAATTTGATTGGCTGATGATTCTGTCACTAATGCTTGTAACAAATCAGATGTGACACCTTTCAACAAAAGGGTAGCACTATCTGACTTTTTTATGTAGGATATTCCAGTTCATCCTCAACTAAACTAATCATTAGGGCTGCAACAAAGATTATTTTGATAATAGATTAATCTAACGATTATTAGAACGATTGATCAACGCTTATTTCACAGATTAATCAGTAGACTTTGATAGACTATTCAGCTTTTGCAATTAGTTAAAATATTAAGTTATACATATTCTAACATAAATAAAGGTCACTTCAGCTTTAGAAAAGCATATTATCTAATTACAATTATACAATAAATTGGTAACACTTTACAATAAGGTTCATTAGTTAACATGAACTAAGAATGAACAATGCCTCTATGGCATTTGTTAATCTTAGTTCATGTTAATTTCAGCATTTACCAATGCATTATTAAAATCACAAGTTGTGTTTTTTAACATTGGTAAATGCACTGTGAACTAACATGAACAAACAATGAACAACTGTATTTTTATTAACCAACATTAACAAAGATTAATTCATAAATGTAATAAATGCATTGTTCACTCATGTTAATTAATACATTAATGTTAACAAATGATACCTTATTGTAAAGTGTTACCAATTCATTATACAAATTGGGGTTGTGCCGATTAGGGCTGTGACGGTCGCCGTGACAACCGCGTCACCGGCGGTGGTCGGTTGTCACCGCGGTTGTCTATTGCCACCGGCGGTAGTGCACGTGATGTCACACACTCTATAACAAGCATAATACAAAGTTTTATATACAAGTGTAATAATAGTCACAGTTGATTTTTTTTTATTTAGACTATAAATCTATGCTAATTTACAAATTACCTCAAACGCCATACACGGCGTTTCCTTTAGATTGGCAGGTTTGAGCGCAGGAAAATATGTTTATTCTGCATTCAGCAAATGTATTTCGTGATGAGCGATGGACCTTGTTGGGAAACCAAATACTACATCGCCGATCTGTAATCATTTCTTTTCATGTCACCCATCCGCGTTTGTACAAGTGTCTTCAAGTTCACGTGATCGCAAACGCCCGGCTGGTCAGGTTTGGTGAGGCTTTCTGCAAACTGGCCAAATACGAGCGAGACCGCGGTAAATGGAAGATGCCAACAAGAAATGTGGCAACATACACCGCTATTCCTATTCCACAGAGAGCGTGTGTAGACGAGGAGTTAACGAGCCCGCTTGCTTGGTGGAGGAACAGTGAACCGTGTCTAAACCGGACGCCGCGTCGCAACACAACAGGTTTACATTAGTCTGTCTACACGGGACATTTGAACTTTGTGTCAGTATGTCATAAATAGGACGAGGCAGTTTACTGTGAGGGATTTGTCATGTCTTATCTCGCCGCATCTGTAGACAACATCACTGATTATAATGAGTTCCTGCCGCGCCGCTCGCGTGAGTTAGACAGGGTGTATTTAACTTTCTTATTTAAGGCTACTTTTCTATTTAACTGTATTATTTCTTTGATATTTATTTTAGTATTTTGCAGGCGTTAGTGTTCACTGACGGAAGTGCTAAAATAAACACGCACGTTTGTTAATAGATGATTGAGCCTCATTTATTTATTTTTGCGTTTCAGAATTATATATATATAAATATACACAACACCACGCAACCGGCGGTAGTTGGTCCATTACCACCGTGGTGGTAAAAATCTGCCACCGTCACAGCCCTAGTGCCGATAGACGATAGTATCATGTATCGACGATAGTCAGAGATTTCGACGATAGCAAATGTCTTTGTCGATAGTCAAGACGATATTAGGCTCATTTTCCTATTAATGTATAAAACTATTATTATTATTGTTAGGCGGCCTATTATTATTGGGCTATCAAATTGCCCTATTTCACCTCAGCGCCGCACTTCACACACACACGCAAATGAGGATTAAGGCCAAAGTATAGACCTACTTCGGCCGTCCGCGCACCGTCCTTATGTAATTTTCGTCGTCAAGAGGGCTCGCGTACAGTCGCACACCCCGTCCGAGTGCACCCCAAATCATCAATGACTTTGTAAACTTCACACTGGACTTCAAGCTGTTTGGATTCTGTGCCTCTCCAGTCTTCCTCCAGACTCCAGACCTTGATTTCCAAATGAAAAGCAAAATTTACTTTTATCTGAAAAGAGGACTTTGGACCACTGAGCAACAGTCCAGTTCTTTTTCTCCTTAGCCCAGGTAGGATGCTTCTGACATTGTCTCTGGTTCAGAAGTGGCTTGGTAGCCCTTTTCCTGAAGACGTCTGAGCGTGGTGACTCTTGATGCACTGACTCCAGCTTCAGTCCACTCCTTGTGAAGCTCTCCCAAGCGTTTGAATCGGCTTTGCTTGACAGTATTCTCAAGCTTACGGTCATCCCTGTTGCTTGTGCACATTTTCCTACCCAATTTTTTCCTTCCAGTCAACTTTGCATTTAATATGCTTTGATACAGCACTCCTTGAACAGCCACCCTTTTCAGTAATGACCCTCTGTGACTTACCCTCTTTGTGGAGGGTGTCAATGATCAATGATTAACATATTCATCCACGCCGCTCAAGTTTGGATGCATTTTCTCGATTTTCTCTGAAGCGCTGTGTGTCTTCTCTTGAATTGCATCCAGGAGGGCTGAACTACAGTCTTGCTTTACAGCGCCACACTGGTCAAACTGCAGTATTGCAGGCTCTTATATTAGGTCATATGAGATCAAACAACTACTCGACAACAAAAATATTTGTCGACAATTTGGAGATCACGTGACCCTTCGACTTCGATCCACGCGTAGTCTTTCGCTCTGCTGACTTAGTCAAATATTTTATAATCCTGTCAGTAAATTTCGAACCACTTTGCATCGGATCCATCATGAGTACTTCAACAGTCAAAGGCGATCGGAAAAGAGAGATTGGGCAATCGCCAATAAAGAAAACATTCAAAGATTTCACCTATATTCTTCAGCTATATTCTATAGCTTTCACCAGGATATCGACGATGCTGTCGCTAAAGGTTTCAAGCTAGCATTTAAAGAGCAGCAAAGCACTTCTGATTCGGCTATGGCCTCAACAGTAAGAGATGCGGTGAATTCTGTGCTGATTCCAGCATTGCGTTAACTGAGCACGGACATACAAGCGGACATACAGGCGGCCAACAATTCTGTTAAAACGAAGCAGACACGTGACCGGGTTGATTCCGTTCATGCAGCTGCGCGTGAGGATAGGAGGACAGTCACGGACTTAAGAAATCAGCTGGAGCGACTCACCGAAAAGATGACGGATATGGAGGATAGGAGCAGAAGGAATAACGTACGACTGGTGGGGTTACCAGAGGGGGCGGAGGGTTCCGATGTGGCTGGTTTCCTCAGAGTTAATCTTTCCAAGTGGATCCCTTCCCTGAAAGGTCGTAACATTGAGATTGACCGGGCGCATCGCGTATATGACAGAAGGAAAAACTCAGATCGGCCACGTACTCTCATCTTCCGTGTGCTAAGATGGCATGACAGATCGGAGATTCTGAGAGGTGCTTGGCAGGCTTATCCGGTGAAATGCATGCAGGACAATGCCACGCTACTTTTTTTTCCTGACTTTAGTCCAGCCACAGCCGCCAAGAGAAAAAGCTTGGTTCCGGTTTTGAGGACGATGACGGCACTTGGTCTCCAGCCCTTCCTCGCTTATCCGGTGGTAATTAAGCTACGGCACGGGGGTGAGCAGAGAAGTTTCGATTCTCTTCAGAAGGCGGAGGATTTTGTCAGCTCCCTATCACAGAAGAGGGCATTTGCTATGGCTCCACAAGGCAGCGGGAAGGCGGCAGCCACCTTCTCTTTGGCCCGGCGGGAGGGGCTTGATGGCCGGCATAGAGGAGATGCCGCTGCCCGGAAGAAGATGGTGGCAGGAGGGATATGGATGCTTGCTAGATCTCTTTTTTTTTCTTTCTTCTTTCCTCTCTCCTCCTGGGATATTGTTCATATTTATTCGATACAATTGTCTTTTTGATGGTAAGACTAGAAGGTAAGAAGGTTTTCTCCTTCTTTCTGGAGGGGACTAATGGAGAGTAGGTTTAATTACAATAATTTTTTGGTTATGTGAGCCTTTTGGGAGGCTCGTTTTGCGCTGACGTGGATCGGTCACGGATCATCACAAATTATTGTTGCTCAATCAAGGTTCTTGTTTATTTGTCACATACATAATCATACAGGGTATAATCAGTAGTGAAATGTAGGTCAGGACAGGTCCGCTCAATGGACAGTGCAAAAAAAATAAAAGATGATACATAACACAGGAGCATATATTTAAATATAGGTAGGAATAAGATAAAAAAAAAAGATAATAAGTAAAAACAATAAAATAATATAAGGAGTAAAATGTGCAATGAACTAGAATGTGCAAAAGTCTACTGTGGATTTAATAAATATTAATATAACCAGGGATGTGCAAGAGGAATGTGCAAACAGGTTGTACCAGGTATGTACACATAGCAGCAATGCGGAAGATGGAGAATGATGGGTGTTACAGTTAATTAAATGAGTTCTGTAGATGTTATGAGACTGAGTTTAGGAGCCTGATGGCCTGAGGATAGAAGCTCCTCCTCAGTCTCTCAGTTTTTGCCATCACACTTCTGAAGCTAAGAAGGTAAGAAGCGCTTGCCAGATGGCAGTGTGATGAAAAGACGGTTTCCAGGGTGATTTGAGTCCTTGATTATTTTTGCAGCTCTGCTTTTGCAGCGTTTGAGGTAGATGTCCTGCAGAGAGGGGAGGGCAGACCCAGAGATGCGCTCAGCTAAGCGCACGACTCTTTGCAGAGCTTTGCAGTCCTGTTTTGTGGCGTTACTGTACCACACTGAGATGCACTGAGTCAATACACTTTCTATGGCCCCTGAATAGAAAGTTTTCAGGATTGCTGGTGAGACCCTGAATTTCCTCAGCTGTCGCAGATGGTACAGTCTTTGCCTGGCTTTCTTGACCTGTGTTTGAATGTGTGCAGTCCAAGTCAGGTCCTCGGAGATGTTTACGCCGAGGTACTTGAAGCTGCTCACCCTCTCCACAGGGGTCCCACTGATCACAAGAGGAGTGTAGGGCCGCTGCTGTCTCTTCCTGAAGTCTACAATCAGCTCTTTAGTTTTGCTCACGTTCAGAGAGAGACAGTTGTCCTGGCACCATGATGTTAGTCTCTCTACCTCACCCAAGTATGCGGTCTCATCATTGTTGGAAATGAGGCCCAGAACCACAGTATCATCAGCAAATTTAACAATAGAAGTGGAGCTGTGAGAGGACACACAGTCGTGTGTGTAGAGAGAGTAGAGCAGGGGACTCAGGACACAGCTCTGCGGGGCTCCTACGTTCAGGGTGATGGAGTTGGAGGTGAACTGGCCCATTTTCACCACTTGTGGTCTGCCGGTGAGGAAGTCCTGGATCCAGTCACAGAGTGTAGTGTTTAGGCCGAGGTCTGAGAGTTTGACAGCTAGCTTGGAGGGGACTATAGTATTGAAAGCTGAGCTATAGTCAATGAATAGCAGTCTGACATAGTTGCCATTTTTGCTGTCAATATGAGTGAGGGAGGAGTGCAGTACCTGAGAGATGGCATCATCAGTAGACCTATTTGAGCGATAGGCAAACTGAAGAGGATCCAAGGTAGCAGGGATGGAGGAGCATATGTGTTTCTTTAAAAGTCTCTCAAAAACCTTCATGACTGTTGATGTGAGGGCAACTGGACGATAGTCATTCAGGCAAGAGGGTTTACTGTTCTTAGGCACAGGGATGATGACAGATTTCTTAAATGAGGTGGGAATCACAGAGGTAGCAAGGGACTCATTAAATATGGAAGTAAACAAACCAGCAAGCTGATCGGCACATGATCTCAGAATGTGGCCGGTAATCCCATCAGGTCCGGCGGCTTTCCTGATGTTTACTCTCCTTAATTCTCTCCGAACCTCGTCCTCCGACACGGTGATAACATGATCAACATCGCTGCTCTGTCTGCTGCTTCCTGACGCGCTGATCGGCAGAGTCGCGCCGCCGTTGCGATCGAAGCGGCCGTAGAAGGTGTTCAGCTCTTCCGCCAGCGATGGATCTGCTCTCACCTCGGCGGAGAGGTTATTTCCAGAGGAACAGATGGTCTTCAGTCCCTGCCACATGCGTCGAGAGTCATTGAGCTGAAAATGTGACTCAATTCTCTCTCTGTATCGGCGTTTAGCAGCTCTAACTGCCCGTCGGAGAGCATAACATGATGCTTTGTAATCGCTCATGTTTCCTGACAGAAGACCAGCGTTGTATGCGGCAGTGCGTTGGTTAACCGCAGCCCGGATTGTTCTGTCCACCCACGGTTTCTGATTAGAGAATGTCCTTATTGTTACCGTTTCAGTGGCTTGGTCAGTTAGCATGTAAACAAAGCTTAATGCTACATCCGTGAACTCGCTGACGTCAGCTGAACTCGCCCGGAACATGTCCCAGTCGACATCATCAAGAGACGCCTGTAGCATAGCTTCAGAGTGGGAGGACCAGCGCGTCACTTCCCTCACCCACGGGGATTCCTGAACGATCCTTTGTTTATATTCCGGTGTGAGGAAAATGGCCGCGTGGTCCGATTTACCGAAGGCTGGCTGGGAACGAGCTTTATAGGCATTCTTGAACTGAGTGTAGCAATGATCCAGTGTATTCGGTCCTCTGGTTGGACAGGATACATGCTGATGGAAGTTCGGCATGACCTTCCTGAGGTTGGCTTTGTTAAAGTCCCCTGCGATGATAGAGGCAGCGTCAGGGTGTTTGTTGATGTAGCCGCTGAGCTCTTCGTGGAGTTTGGACAAAGCCAAGCTCGTGTCTGCCTGAGGTGGAATGTAAACGGCAGTAGCGATGACCGCGGAGAACTTGTGGGGTAAATAGAATGGGCGGCAGATAATGGAGAGATGTTCCAGATGAGGCGAGCAGGAACGTGACAGAATGGAGATATTCCTGGGGTCGCACCATTTCTTGTTAATCATGAAACACACTCCACCACCCTTGATTTTACCGGCCTCGGCTGTTCTGTCAATCCGTAAAACAGAAAAGTTATCAGACGGTGTTACAGCGGTGTCCGGGACCGAGGGAGTGAGCCATGTTTCAGACAAACAAAGGATGTTACAGTCCCTAATGTCCCGTTGGAAACTTATCCTGGCTCTAAGATCGTCCATCTTATTTTCCAAGGATTGGACATTTTCGAGCAGAATACTGGGGAGAGGGGGGCTGTGAGCTTTGTTTCTCAGTCTGTCTCAAATTCCAGCGCGTCGCCCGCGGTGTTTCTTTCGCCTCCTGGGATTATTCGGGTGGCCTTTGTTAACCTCAGCGTTCCGAAGAATCTCCAATGGCCACGCTGGATCCGTGGATAAAGTGTCCAGAAGCAGGTTAGTGCAGCGGTGTCCAATGTCCAAAAGTGTTCTTTTGTCATAAATAAATAGTGCAGACGTTAATCGTGTAAAAAGAGAAAGTAAAAATACGTAAAAGAGTATATAAAAACACAAATTGAGCAGAGCCATCCTTTAACGTCGACTGAACACAGCAGCGCCGGAAGCGGACTATCAGACCTATGTTCTCAGTAATGTGCGGCCTGAGCGGTTTATTGTTTATAGTTGTCTTTGTTTCAGTCTCTGTGTTATTTAATTTTTTTACAACAGACATTCATACTTTTATTTACTTTATCTTATTTTTGGGAGGATTTTTCATCTAGGTGGTTTGATATCTAGAATGCACACCAGCGATTTACATCTCATTTACAGAATGAGAGTGCTTTTGCTTTTCTTCATTTACTGAATACAATTTTGGGTTTATGAATATTCAATGCATGCTCTAAATATTTTGTCACTGAATGTGAATGGTTTGGATTCTGCCGTTGAACGAGCCCGTGTGTTGGAACATTTGCACCGTGGATCTATTTTCTGTGCCCTGATAGAAGAGACAAACTTAATATGCGGGACTGGACTGTGCCATCTTCTGGTCGGCTATCCGTTTGTAACACTGCATTCGCAGTGTTTTTTCTTTAACATACATTATTATATAAAGGAATGACTTGTTTTGATTTTTCTTTTTCCCTCCCTCTCTCTCTTCCTTTGAACTGGACTTTTAAGGTGTTGAGTATGTGTCTGTTGTTTTGTTTTGTTTGTTTTGATTGGATGTTATGTTGTGATGTTGTGTGTTAAAAGAAATAAAAAAATGTTGATCACAAAAAAAAAAAAAAAAAAAAAATTGTCGATAATTTGTTATTGTCGACGTTGTCGATAATGTCGACTAATCGTTGCAGCCCTACTAATCATAGGCAATTTGTGGACATTACACAAATGAAAATGATACCTAAAATAATCAATAAACATTATTCACACAATTTTATTTTTTATAGAGCCAGCAGAGAAGGCC
The DNA here is from genome assembly GCA_027422415.1 of Schizothorax lantsangensis. Lineage (NCBI taxonomy): Eukaryota > Metazoa > Chordata > Actinopteri > Cypriniformes > Cyprinidae > Schizothorax > Schizothorax lantsangensis. The sequence continues at coordinate 66,167 of JAPDDO010000149.1, read as the reverse complement.
CTGCTTCTCCTGACGGCCCACCGCTGCTTTCAGACAACATCACCAAGATGCTATAAACCGCAGGACTAGTAACTAAAATCTCGCACATACACAACTGTTTCATAAGCTTGGGTTCGTATGATTTTTAAAAAATATTTATTTTTGAAAGTCTTTTATGGCAACCACAGTTTAATGTATGAAATGAATTTACTACAATTTAAAATAACTGTTTTCTATTTGAATACATTTAGAGTAATTTATTCCTGTGATGGTAAAGCTGAATTTTCAGCATCATTACTCCAGTCTTCAGTGTCACATGATCCTTCAGAAATCATTCTAATATTCTGATTTGCTTCTGAAGAAATATTTCTGATTATCAGTGTTGAAAACAGCTGTGCTGCTTAATTTTTTTCAGGATTCTTTGATGAATAAAGTTTTAAAACAGTACAGTGTTTATTTGAAACAGAAATGTTTGTTCTAACTTTTGATAATTGATAAGACATTGATAATAATCAGAAATGTTTATTTAGCAGCAAATCAGTGTATCAGTTTGATTTCTGAAGGATCATGTGACACTGAAGACTGGAATAATAAAAATTAGCTTAGATCACAAAAATAAATTACATTTCACCATATATTCACAAAACAAACTGTTGTTAAATTGTAATAATATTTCACAATATTACTGTTTTTTACTTCATTTTGATCAAATAAATGCAGCATTGGTGAGCAGAAGAGACTTTCAAAGACACATAAAAATGTTACTGACCCCAAACATTTAAGAGTAGTGTAAATTACAAATATGATGTTTCACCCACTTAAATTATACTATGACATGTGTAGTCCATTCTAAAGAGACTGGCTGTTCCCCACATAATGAGGACAAAATAATACATTTACTAAGGGATCACATGAAACACTTAACAATAAATTGATTTTTGAGAACATTAGTGGCGGTGTGCCGATTTTTGTTTATTGATAGATGAAGTTTAATGTGATTAAGCACCTGCCTAACGTTTTTGGATGTGTGCATATTACACCTCCTTGTGATTAAATCAGATATATAGCAAAATAAGCAAAAATGGGGGCAGTAGCAGCAATGGTGCTTGGTCTGTAGTGAGGTCACAAAATTCTAATACCAAGGATGTATCAAAGTCCACTAAAGGAAGTAGAGCTTTTTGGTATTTTACATTGAAATAGCCTTCCTAATCATATTTGGGGCTCGGACACACTCTTTTAGTTTAAATTAGTTTAAAATGCATATTTTAGCCAAGTATTCACACAACACATCTGATAACCTTGCACTCCAGTTATATGTGATAAAATAAATATTTTGTCTGAATAATATGAACAGCAGCTATGCTAAACTTTCTTCTTTTGATTTCCTGTTTCTATCTCAGGATGCACATCCCAAAGTTACTAGAGATGAAGCCAGCTCCAGACTGAATCCAAACTCACTTGTGAAGACTTCAGATGACGCCAACACTCACAGACTACAGATGACGGCAAATGTACATAGACACACAAAACATTAGACACACAAAACAAATATTATCCTTACATTGCCTATAAGGGTAAGTTTGATGATTTTCAACCCGCTTTGTATTATTGCAACGTCTCTAATATCTGTAAATGAACAATATTTACTCTTTCTCTGAGTTATGTGTACCTATATGTCCTCTTTTATTTGTAAGCAGTACTCTGCAGGATGACGCAAAATGAAATGATGTGTTTTGACAAAATGACACAAACACTTTTTGCAGCATCTAAATGAAAAAATGCTGTTTTGCATCAGTTTTGCTGTTAAAATAAACTGGGTATCTCGGAGAAAGAATAAACATTGTTCTTTTACATGTTACCAACATTGTAACAATACAAAATGGACTGAATTTTTTTTTACTTGCCCTTTAATAATGTTGAAGGATAATGTTTTACTGAACACAAAACTAGAGACTTGTTTAGTAAGATTTTATCTGAACATAAGTGACACTCGACCTAAAACTATAAACATAGATTGTTATCTTAAGATTATATTATTAGTTATATATTATGTATATGTTAATATATTGCTATATATATTATTCTTTCTTTTATCTGCATTTTACGCTGCTGTAGCTCGTTTCCTTCTAATAAACCTGGAGTTGCAAACTAAATATTGTTGGCTCTGTGTCAAATTGCTTGTTTTGTTCCTAGATTCTTCAGTGCTGATGGCCTGCTGCACCCAGCAGAGTCGGAGTGAACTCCTGTAAGACAACATCTCCAAGATGCTATAAACCGCAGGATTAGTAAGTAAAATCTCAAACATACACTACTGTTTCATAAGTTTAGATTGGTATGATTATTTTATTTTTTTATGTTTTTGAACGTCTCTTATGCCAACCACAGTTTAATGAATAAAATTAATACAATTTACTACAATTTAAAGTAACTGTTTTCTATTTGAATATACAACCCCAAATCAGAAAAAGTTGGGACAGTATGGAAAACGCAAATAAAAAAAGAAAGTAGTGATTTCTAAATGTACTTTGACTTGTATTTCATTGCAGACAATATGAACACAAAATATTTCATGTTTTGTCTGGTCAACTTCATGTCATTTGTAAATATACATCCTTCCCTGTCATTCAGACCTGCAACACATTCCAAAAAAAGTTGGGACAGGAGCAATTTAGGGCTAGTAATGAGGTAAATTGGTTAAATAATGATGTGATTTGAAACAGGTGATGTCAACAGGTGATTGTAATTATAATTTGGTACAAAAGCAGCATCCAAGAAAGGTCTAGTCCTTTAGGAGCAAAGATGGGCCGAGGATCGCCAGTTTGCCAACAAATACGTGAGAAAATTATTGAAATGTTTAAAAACAATGTTCCTCAAAGAAAGATAGGAAGAGATTTGGATATTTCACCTTCAACAGTGCATAACATAATTAAAAGATTCAAGGAATCTGGAGGAATTTCAGTGCGTAAAGGACAAGGGCGCAAGCCTAAGCTGAACAACCATGATCTCCGATCCCTCAGGCGGCACTGCATCAAGAATCGTCATTCATCTATAAGCGATATCACCACATGGGCTCAGGACTACTTTGGCAAACCTTTGTCAAGTACCACAATACGTAGTTACATCCACAAATGCAAGTTAAAACTGTACTGTGCCAAAAGGAAGCCCTATGTTAACAGTGTCCAGAAGCGCCGTCGACTTCTCTGGGCTCGGAGGCATCTGGGATGGACCATCACACAGTGGAAACGTGTACTGTGGTCAGATGAATCAGTATTTCAGGTATTTTTTGGGATGAATGGATGCCGTGTGCTCTGGACCAAAGAAGAAAAGGATCATCCAGACTGTTACCAGCAACAAGTCCAAAAGCCAGGGTCTGTCATGGTATGGGGTTGTGTCAGTGCCCTTGGCAAAGGTAACTTGCACTTCTGTGATGGCACCATTAATGCTGAAAAGTACATAGAGATTTTGGAGCACAATATGCTGCCTTCAAGAAGACATCTTTTCCAGGGACGTCCATGCATATTTCAACAAGACAATGCAAAACCACATTCTGCACACATTACAAAGTCCTGGCTGCGGAGGAAGAGGGTACGGGTACTTGACTGGCCTGCCTGCAGTCCCGACCTGTCTCCAATAGAGAATGTGTGTCGCATTTTGAAGCGTAAAATGCGACAATGAAGACCCCGTACTGTTGCCCACCTTAAGACTTGTTTGCAGGAAGAATGGGACAAAATTACACCTGAAACACTTCATCACTTGGTGTCTTCAGTCCCTAAACGTCTTTTAAGTGTTGTGAAAAGGAATGGCAACATTACAAAGTGGTAAATGCTTTACTGTCCCAACTTTTTTTGGAATGTGTTGCAGGTCTGAATGACAGGAAAGGATGTATATTTACAAATGACATGAAGTTGACCAGACAAAACATGAAATATTTTGTGTTCATATTGTCTGCAATGAAATACAAGTCAAAGTAAATTTAGAAATCACTACTTTCTTTTTTTATTTGCGTTTTCCATACTGTCCCAACTTTTTCTGATTTGGGGTTGTATTTGGAGAGATAATTTATTCCTGTGATGATAAAGCAAAATTTTGTCACATGATCCTTCAGAAATCATTCTAATATTCTGATTTGCTTCTTATTATCAGTGTTGAAAACAGCTGTGCTGCTTCATTTTTTTCAGGATTCTTTGATGAATAAAGTTTTAAAACTGTACAATGTTTATTTGAAACAGAAATGTTTGCTCTAGCTTTTGATAATTGATAAAAGACATTGATAATAATCAGAAATATCTCTTGAGCAGCAAATCAGTGTATCAGTTTGATTTCTGAAGGATCATGTGACACTGAAGACTGGAGTAATAAATGTTCTGCTTTGATCACAGAAATAAATTACATTGCATAATATATAGAAAACTGTTGTGTTAAATTGTAATAATATTTCACAATATTACTGTTTTTACTACATTTTGATCAAATAAATGCAGCCTTTGTGAACAGAAGAGACTTTCAAAGACGTAAAAAAATCTTACTGACCCCAAACATTTAACAGTAGTGTAAATTACAAATATGATGTTCCACCCACTTAAATGGTACTGTGGCATGTGCAGTCCATTTAAAATACATGTTTTAGCCAAGTATTCACACAACACATCTGATAACCTTGCACTCCAGTTATATGTGATGAAATAAATAATATTTTGTCTGAATAATATGAACAGCAGCTATGCTAAACTTTCTTCTTTTGATTTCCTGTTTCTATCTCAGGATGCCCATCCCAAAGTTACTAGAGATGAAGCCAGCTCCAGACTGAATCCAAACTCACTTGTGAAGACTTCAGATGACGCCAACGCTCACAAAGACTACAGATGACGCCAACACTAATGCCGAGTTCACACTGCACGATTTTTCAAACTCGTCGGATCGCCGTTGTTTTCACACTGCATGACTATCTGGGGTATTATTCAGTCGCTGCTGTGTTCACATTGCACGATGATCACATTGCAAGATTTCACTATAGGAAGAATCGCCAACAACTCTGTCTGATCCGCAAACTACGTTTCACAACAAAACACACGCGAGAAGTGATAAGGAAATAATGTGAGAAAACCCGCGTGCGTCAGACCGGAGTTCTCGAGCGAGACTGGAAGTATTAAAAAATATATAGTCTGCAAATTATCTGTGCGCTGATTTCCAGCTACAAAAAGAAAAGCAGATTATGCAGGAGGGAGATGCAGGGAACAGGGATTGTGTGTTCTGCAAAGAGAGGTAAATAATAATTTTGCAGTAACTGTTATGCTGATGTTGCGGCTGGTCAAGCAAATGTTTGTGCTTGTTTCTGTATGATATAATTGTACATATATATTCTGGTCTATATCTCCTCCCCGAACTTCCCTCTGCCCTGTATCTTTGTCTCTCATTGGCTGAAGGTCATCGCCGATGTAGTTTTCAGTCAGAACTCATTCACACAGCGTGATTGTGAATCGCCGACAGCTCCAGATATTTAGCATGCCAAATATTTCACGGACGTCGGCGACGCCTCGGCGATTCCCTCAGATCGCGTCTTTGATAATTCACACTGCCTGATTGTCACTCGCGTGAACGAGCACCCATTTGCCACCGATTTCGGGCATTTGTCAGCGATTTATCAAAACCTGTCGGCGAGTGAAAAATCGGGCTAAAATCGTGCAGTGTGAACTGGGCATAACAAAGACTACATATGACGGCAACTGTACATGGATACACAAAATATTAGACACACAAAACAAATATTATCCTTATATTGCCTATAAGGGTAAGTTTGACTATTTTCAACCCGCTTTGTATTATTACAACGTCTCTAATATCTGTAAATGAACAATATTTACTCTTTCTCTGAGTTATGTGTACCTATATGTCCCCTTTTATTTGTAAGCAGTACTCTGCAGGATGACGCAAAATGAAATGATGAGTTTTGACAAAATGACACTTTTTGCAGCATCTAAATGAAAAAATGCTGTTTTGCATCAGTTTTGCTGACAAATAAACTGGGTATCTCGGAGAAAGAATAAACATTGTTCTTTTACATGTTACCAACATTGTAACAATACAAAATGGACTGACATTTTTTTAACTTGCCCTTTAATAATGTTGAAGGATAATGTTTTACTGAACACAAAACTAGAGACTTGTTTAGTAAGATTTTATCAGTATTATCACGGTATTGTTAAAATGTGCTGGAGATATTCAAAAAGTACCGACACATAAATCACTTCAAGTTTTATAATTAAAAATCAAACAACAAATAAAATGACTTTTTGTTTGCATTATCACTAAAACAATAACATGACCAATGATGTTCGGATTTTAAATGACAACTTAACTGACAACAGTTTAATAGCATGTTCAAATATCAAATGTTCAAATAAAGCTTTGAAAAAGTTTAATACAAATGTAAACCTCACATTTCAGAAAAGGGTTAAGTCAAAATGCTAATTAATAAATTATTATATGTATTTTATCTGCTCCATAAATAATTCTAGATAACTTATCTGAATTGTTTAAATGTGTAGAATCCACATAAGCTTGTTTTTCATCAACCGGTCAAAATTTACAGCGGGGCATGCAAATTCGGTCCGTTTTTGGCCAGACAGAAACTGCACAAAGGCTGAATGTAAGTCTCTGTAAATCCACTTTCTGACACTGGTTGGCGCTTATAGAAAAGCTGAATACAGCTGTTTCCCGTAACCTCCGTGAACAAAGCAGTATTGAGATTAAGAAGATTAAGAACAATTCTAGGTATTACATGGAGCGAAGATGAAAACAAAATGCCATCGGATCGTTTCTGAAGCCAGTCAGAAACTTCAGAGGTACATTCATATAATTAATTCATTCATAAATTAATTTGCATAATTCCCTCAGCACTCTTTTAAAACCTCCCAGCTTTTCCGCCCTGTTTTCACTCAAAACTACACTACTCTGCATGCTGTGCGCACGTGAGACTGTTACTGAAAACTGTGCTTTATGCTGGACAGTATTTATTTATCGTGAGTTGTTCAAATCGTGGTAATCGAATACGGTTTTAATGATAATTCAAAAATGAAACCGTAATACTAACCGTGGGGAATTTTATCATGATTTATCGTCAAACCGGTAATCGTTACATCCCTAACTGGACCCCCCCTGCAGTTTGCCTACAGAGCAAACAGGTCTGTGGATGATGCAGTCAACATGGGACTGCATTACATCCTGCAACACCTGGACAGACCAGGGACTTATGTGAGGATCCTGTTTGTGGACTTCAGTTCGGCCTTTAACACTATCATTCCAAACCTCCTCCTGCCCAAACTAACTCAGCTCTCCGTCCCCACCTCCGTCTGTCAGTGGATAACCAGCTTCCTGACAGACAGGCAGCAGCTAGAGAGGCTGGAAAAATTCTCATCCAGCACCCGTACCATCAGCACTGGAGCTCCTCAGGGCTGTGTTCTCTCCCCACTGCTCTTCTCCCTCTACACCAATGACTGCACAGCTAAAGACCCCTCTGTCAAGCTCCTGAAGTTTGCAGATGACACCACACTGATCGGCCTCATCCAGGACGGTGACGAGTCTGCTTACAGACAGGAGGTAAAGGAGCTGGCTGTCTGGTGCAGTCTTAACAACCTGGAGCTCAACATGCTCAAAACAGTGGAGATGATCGTGGACTTCAGGAGAATCCCCCCTGCACTCCCCCCACTCACCATCATGAACAGCACTGTGACTGCAGTGGAGTCATTCAGATTCATGGGCAGCACCATCTCTCTCAGGACCTGAAGTGGGACATTCACATTGACTCTATTGTCAAAAAGACCCAGCAGAGGTTGTACTTCCTTTGTCAGCTGAGGAAGTTCAACCTGCCACAGGAGCTGCTGAAACAGTTCTACTCTGCCATCATTGAATCCGTCCTCTGCACTTCATTAACTGTCTGGTTCAGCTCAGCTACCAAATCTGACCTCAGACGACTACATAGGGTAGCCGGACTGCTGAGAGAATCATTGGTACAACCCTCCCCAATCTCCAAGAACTGTACTTATCCAGAGTGAGCAAAAGGGCTGGTAAAATCACTCTGGACCCCTCACATCAAGCACACTCCCTCTTTGAACTGTTACCGTCTGGTCGACGCTACAGAGCTCTGAGCACCAGAACAACGACATAGGAACAGTTTCTTCCCTCAGGCAATCCATCTCATGAACATTTGAACTCTTAACAATAAACATGAAACACGCAACACTATCATACTTTTTATTTTTTATTTAACACACATACTTATTACATTTCAAATTTGCACCTAACATACCTGTACATACTGAATTGTCTATTTTGTATATTGTGTGTTGTGCTATTTTGCGTATTGTCCATTTTGTATATTTGTACATTATTTTTTTATTATCTGTGTCCTATCCTGTCGCTGTCATTCTGTCACACTGTGGAGCTACTGTCAATAAAACAAATTCCTCGTATGTGCAAACATACCTGGCAATAAAGCTAATTCTGATTCAGATTCTGATTCTAAACTGAACTGAGCTGAACGATGACATCATTGAATTCAATAATGAACTGCCTTTAACTGAAAATTGAGTGTTTAATCTTGTCAATTTACATTATTGACACACTATTTTCCTATTTTGATATTGTGAAGTAGCTTTGACATAATTTGTATTGTTAATAGCGCTAAATATACGCCAGTCCATCAGTCAAGACGGGCAGAAATTCTAGCCTCATTGTTCATTGGATATTGCTGAAATGTCACTCATCTGCAATTAAACCAATTAATGTTGCAGTTTCAAAGCGGGTCCCGCCTTCTGAATGTTTGCGTATAGAACACATTCTTCAGGTGCTGCGAAATATGTGATGCAAAAGACTAAATAGTCAGGCAAAGAAGTATAGCTGCTAATGCAGGTGTGTGAGTTGTCGTCATCTTTTTTGGAGTGATTGCAATGTATTCTAAATATAAAATTGTTCTCGTCGATCAGCGTCATTTCTGGACAGATCATTGACCGCTTTATTACGAGTTTAAAAGAGCGCGAGCGCAGTTGACGTGCCCAGACGCGATGCTTTGAATTTGCACGTTCAATAAATGCCATCGCGTTGGGAGCTGACTAGCAAAATAGCTACAAAAGTAAAAGCAGAGAAATTTGTATTCAAAGTTAAAAAGCAAACACACTAGAACATTTGTAATGGTTCAAATAAAGGATCTCAGGTGTATCTTCTGAATTTGGCTGATGATTACAGGATTACTGCTCTAACATAACACTTATAATTTCTGTTTCAACCAACTAAACTTTTTTCTGCTTAGTAGTGATCGTGTCTTTCTGTTACACTTGATTTGTGTAAATATGTCATATTTAAGGTAACAATGCAAAACATAATATCATATTATTGTAATTAATAATATGACAATATCTGTAGTCAATATTGATTAAATGGGAGGGAGAAATCCTGCCCATACCCAGCTAGGAAAAATGATAAAAGCACTTACTGAAGTGGTATTCTGAAGCTTGATTAAATAAAACAGCAAAATGATAACAACAACATCTTCATCAAACAACAAAGAGATTACTTTAGATGAAGTTTGATTAATATGTGCATACAATACTGGTCAAAAGTTTGGACCCATTACTATTTTTAATGTTTTTGAAAGAAATGTATTATGTTCATCAAGCCTGCATTTATTTGATCAAAATAAATAAATAAATTAATAATAATAATAATAATCAGCAAGCATGTGTTAAACAGATAAAAAGTGATAGTGAACACTTATATTCTTATAAAAGATTTATATTTGTATTTTTAAGCATCTTTTTAATAATTAAAAAAATCCTGAAACAAACATTAAGCACTGTTTGTAACGTTGATAATAAATCAGCAAATTATAATGATTTATGTAGGATCATGTGACACTGAAGACTGGAGTAATGCTGATGAAAATTCAGTTTTGCAACACAGAAATATATTTTAAAGTATAGTAAAATAGAAAAACATTATTTTAAATTGTAATAATATTTCACAATATTGTTTTTTTTTTCTGTATTTTTGATCAAATACGCTAAATCCAGGCTTGATGAACATAAAAGACTTCTTTCAAAAACATTTTAAATGTCTAGAACCGGCCCTGGCCTACACTCCAGGTCAAATAAAAGCCATAATTAGGAAAATCATATGACATGCTTCATAAATATGATTAATTTCTGTAGAGCTGTACTGTGAATAAGAATCAAATGACTGAGTTCAGCTTTGAGAAAGAAACCAACCTGTTTGTTCCTCAGTATCTTCATGTTTGATGCTGAATACTTCTGCAATCCTAATGTCTTCACTTTCCTCTTTAATAAACGCCATCTTTATAATAGTGTGTCCTGTGGATGTTTTTCTGTGAGTTTGGACAAGATGAGAATAATTAACAAAGAAAATAAATGTGTTACTCATGTGCAGATGCACTTTCCTTAAAAACATAAATAAATAAATAAAACCTTCTAAAATGTTATATAAAGCATTACAATGTTGCTTTCAGTAATAAAACATTAATTTAAGAGTTCTCATTAGAAGCATAAAGTGCCTGAACAGTTCAAATGCTCAAAACACAAACCTTTCTTCAGACAAATCACAACAGAGCAGGAGTGTGGCACAGCCTTATGATGTCATATCTCCCCTCCAAAATAAAAGTCCCGTTCACACGCTAAAATCAGAAATGTGCAGACATATTCAAATAGAAATAATAAAACATATCAACGATGTTCAGAGTTAAATTCTTGGTGAAATACACATTTAAATTGTTATTGTTGAATGAAAACAATCTGTGAGATTTTGTAAATGGCTACACACTTCTGTTTTATTAAATCTCAGTCTCTCTTAAAAGTGTTACAGTCTCTTCTTCATCTTCCTGAACAAGAACAGTTTGTAAAAACTTCTGCTTTCCTTCTTGAAAGAGTAACAAACTACAAGTGACACATATGCATTATAAGACAACTGAACATAATATGAAACTCTGTTGATCTGAATCTCACAGTTGGATCTGCTGGTTTTGAAGATGAACTAATTGTGAAAACTTATGTTTCTTAATGTTAATGATACTGTTTCTTCATCATGTCGCTTGTAATGACTGGTTAGGACAGATTTATCCAGATGATATTTTATTGCTTGATGCATTATTGTGTCACATTTGGAGAAGATACAGCATCAGATCTGAAGATGATCTACTTACTGTGATAGTTTTTTGTATGTCTGTGTAGATAAGAAGATTGATTGAAACTCTTCCCACATGCAGTGCAGTGATACGGTTTCTCTCCAGTGTGAATCCTCTCATGTGTTTTCAGGTCTCCTGACCGACTGAATCTCTTGTCACAGTGTGAACACTTGTAAGGTTTCTCTCCAGTATGAACTCTCATGTGAAGCTCAAGATGATGTTTGTTTGTCAATCTCTTTCCACACTGAGTGCAGGTGAAAGATTTCTTGGCTCTTCTTTTCTTTAAATCTTTGAGTTTGAGAGCAACTCAAAGTTTTTTTTCTCGTTCTGAAGTGATTTATTCCCTCAACTTTACTCAATTCTTCATTCTCCTCATTTTCTTCAATTAACTCTGAAATAAAAGTAAAAATTATTTATTTTCATTAACTCATAAAAAAAGAAAGAGCTCTAAAGAAGAAGTTATCTAACATAAATCATTTTTGTTGAAAAAAGTACCCAGATTACAGAAAGTGTCCCTTATTATTTGATTATTTAGCTATATTACTGCAGAGCTCTAAATATCTTTCCAAGTACAACACAAACAACTTAAAACTACTTGAAACTTTACAACCATCAGCACTATTAATAAAGAAAGAAAAATAAAGACCAACCTGTTTGTTGTTCAGTATCTTCAGTGTGTTTGATTCTGCAGGGTTCTGGATCTCTCATCTTCTCTCTGTCCTCTTTAATAAACTCAGTCTTTACAGATTTCAGCTCTTCCTGATGCTCTGATGCTCGTCTTCACTTGTGAACTGATGGGAATATTCCAGCATTAGTGAATTACTGAATGTGTGATTGTTGTGAGAGGCTTCACTGAACATGAATCTCTGTGTGGAAGAAGCAGATTTGCCAAAAAAGAGCTGGCTGTTGAAAACTTTTGAACAGGATGAAGATTTCCAACTTTCTTTTGTTGAAATATATATATTTTTTCCATTTATTACTGCCCTTCGGAAGCAACAGAAGATACTTGCATGTTTCCCGGAAGACAAATTAAGTACAATTTACCTTGATCTTCAAATTCAAAAAGTGTTCTCCCTTCCGGCTCTTAATGCATCGTGTGTCCTTCTGGAGCATCAGTGAATGTTTGAACCTTTTTTAATAGTTGTGTTTGAGTCCATCAATTGTCCTCAGTGTGAAAAGATGGATCTCAAAATCATACAGTCACTGCTGGAAAGGGTTCAAATATGCAAAAATGCTGGAAAACTGCAGAATCTACAGAACGTGGAGGATTTGTCTGAAGAACAGTGCTCAGTTCAACTGTTCAGAACAAACAAGGGACTCATGAACAACCAACACAAAACAAAAGAACAGTCGTGGATCATCCAGGTAACCTCACACAGTATTAAGAACCAAGGGTTCACAAACTTTTGAAGGGGGTTATTTGAATAATTTCAGCTATTTTTTTGTCTTGTGGACTATATGTAAACATATTTTATGTAAAATATCTTACTCAGGACAGTACTAAATAAAAAATAACATGCATTTTGTATGATCTCTCTTATTTTGTTAAAATTATTCACATTTTCACAGATTCTACAAGGGGTTCACAAACTTTCGCATGCCACTGTATCTAATTAGTCTAATAAAGCATTACAATAATCTAACCTTGAGGTCATAAACGCATGAATTAATATTTCTGCATTTGACATTGAGAGCATAGGTCTCAGTTTAGATATATTTTTAAGATGAAAAAATGCAGTTTTACAAATGCTAGAAATGTGGCTGTCAAAGGAGAGATTACTATTAAATAGCACACCTAGGTTCCTGACTGATGACGAAGAATTTACAGAGCAGCCATCAAGTGTTAGACAGTGTTCTAGGTTATTACTTGTGGGGGTTTTTGGTCTGATAATTAACACCTCTGTTTTTTCCAAATTTAGCACTAAGAAATTACTCGTCATCCAGTTTTTTATATCGACTATGCATTCCATAAGTTTCTCAATTTGGTGTGTTTCACCAGGCCGTGAAGAAATATAGAGCTGAGTATCATCAGCATAACAGTGAGAGCTAACCCCGTGTCTCCTGATAATATCTCCCAAGGGTAACATATAAAGCGTGAAAAGTAACGGCCCTAGTACTGAGCCTTGAGGAACTCCATACTGCACTTGTGATCGATATGATACCTCTTCATTCACTGCTACGAATTGATGGTGGTCAGATAAGTACGATTTGAACCATGCTAATGCACTTCCACTAATGCCAACAAAGTTTTCTAGTCTATCCAAAAGAATGTTGTGATCGATAATGTCAAACGCAGCGCTAAGATCCAGTAGAACTAATAGAGAGATACAACCACGATCAGATTATAAGAGCAGGTCATTTGTAACTCTAATGAGAGCAGTCTCAGTACTATGATACGGTCTAAATCCTGACTGGAAATCCTCACAGATATAATTTTTCTCTAAGAAGGAATATAATTGTGAGAATACAATCTAAACACACTGCATGATTTTCGGCTGTCCCAGACGAAAGATTGGCATCGTGAAACAATCATAGCCAATCAGAAGTCACCACGATTGCTTCACGATGCCAGTCTTTCATCTGGGACAGCCGAAAATCATGCAGTGTCGTTCGCCATGCTGGATTGAGGACGTAAAGCTTCACTTCCGTTGTAAATAAGTCAGATTGCGCAAAAGGGGTGCAAAGCTGAGCTCCTTGAGTGCTGCGCTCTTGGCGGGTTATGATTGGTTGAATCAACTTGAATGGTGAGCTCGCATCTGATTGGCTAAAGAGTACGAGTGACCCACATTGGAGAAGCGCGCTGCCATGAAAGTCTCAGAAATACACACACACAAATCCAGGGCGATTCACACACGAAAGACGATTTGCACATTCACAGTCCATGATACACTTGTGAATTTTAAACATTAAACATTTTGTACACAGTTGTAAATCTGTGAATTGTGTTTTGCATTTGTGAAACTTATTTTATGAATATATATTCTAATTTTGTGCACGTGAATTGGTTTTTGTAAATGTATATCATTTTTTCATGCATGTGAATTGGGATACACGTGTGCATCGTGTCTTTTGTGTGAATTATTAATGAGACCCATCCCTGCTTACAAGAGAAGCACAGAAGCATCAGTTGCAAAGCTACATGACCGTATATATTGCATCTGCATTTTCTAAATACATCAAAAGTGGAAAAACAACAGTGAAGAACAAAATTAAACACCTTAGTCTCTCTTAAAAGTGTTACCGTCTCTTCTTCGTCTTCCTGAACAAGAAAGCAAGTGACACATGAAACTCATAAAAAAAAACACAATGATAGAATTTAAATTATGAAGCAAAATGATATACAATAATATAACTTTTTAACATTGTTCTTTGGGGAGGAACTCCATCTTTGAGTTAATCTGAATCTCAGTTGAATCTGCTGGTTTTGATGAACTTTATTCACTGTGAAAACTTTAATGTCGCTTGTAATGTCTGGTTATGACAGATTTATCCAGATGATATTCTATTGCTTGATGCATTATTGTGTCACATTTGGTGAGGACGCAGCATCAGACCTGAAAGATCTGAAGATGATCTACTTACTGTGATTGTTTTTTGTATGTTTGTGTAGAGCAGAAGATTGATTGAAACACTTCCCACATGCAGTGCAGTGATACGGTTTATCTCCAGTGTGAATCATCTCATGTCTTTTCAGGTGTCCTGAGTGACTGAATCTCTTGTCACAGTGTGAACACTTGTAAGGTTTCTCTCCAGTGTGAATCATCTCATGCTGTTTTAAACTGCTCGCAGTAGTAAAAGTCTTCTCACACTCAAAGCACATGTACTCTCTCACACCAGTGTGTATTTTCTGATGTTCTTTTAAATGATCTAGACGTGAAAAACTCTTTCCACACAAATTACATGAATGTGGTTTCTCCTTTGTATGAACTCTCAGGTGTTTCTTCAGTTCTGAAGCTCTCAAAAATGTTTTCCCACATTGATCACATGTGTACAGTTTCTCTCTAGTGTGGATGTTCATGTGATGCTTAAGGTTTGCTGATTGTGTGAAACTCTTTCCGCACTGATCACAAGTGAACGGTTTCTCTCCAGTGTGAATCCTCTCATGTCTTTTCAGAGTTGTTGACTGACTGAATCTCTTGTCACAGTGTGAACACTTGTAAGGTTTCTCTCCAGTGTGAACTCTCATGTGAAGCTCAAGATTATGTTTGTTTGTCAGTCTCTTTCCACACTGAGTGCAGGTGAAAGATTTCTTGGCTCTTATTTTCTTTAAATCTTTCTGAGTTTGAGAGCAACTCAAAGGTTTTTTTCCAGTTCTGAAGTGATTTATTCCCTCAACTTCACTCAATTCTTCATTCTCCTCATTTTCTTCAATCAACTCTGAAAAAAAGGTTTATTTTCATTAACTCATAAAAAAAGAAATGTGAAAAGACATAAACGTGAATCCTGATGTAACAGCAGAAAGTAGACAATTGCTATACAACATTTAAATCATTTTGATGCAGTTTTATAAATACATCTAGTACATGTTATTAGGGTTGTCAGGGTACCAAAATTTCAGTATTCGGTACAATACCAATGAAAATCCACGGTTCTCGGTACCAATTTTGGTACCAAAGCAAAACACAAAAATATGCTAATTAAAAAACACATTTTTATTAATTAAGTTAAACAAATATAAACTGCACAAAAACCAGTGCCATTTTTTATGCTTATTTAAAATTATTTCAAGTTTTTCCACAATTAATAAAAGTATGAAAAAAAGTAAACAAGTTCCACCCAAAAGTTTTTGTCATATTTCTGCTGCCGCTGAAAAACAACTGTAAACTGTCTGTTTTAGGGTTTGCTGGTGCTTCATGATCTTCCTGCAGCTGTAAAAGGAAAATATAATATAAGTAAAGCAGTGGACTGTGTCTGACCAAATACAACATTAGATCATTGACTCCAGCTAAAATATAACATTTCAGTAAATAACAAACCTCAGCTTTTATAATAAATTTAGATAAGATTATATATTTTAAGACAAGTGTATATCAAATAGAAGGAAACTGTAGTATTAAAAGCACTTTACAATAAGATTCCATTTTTTAGATAGCAAGACCTATCAAATAAACAATAGTTATATATTGCAATTATTCTTCTTAGGGTTAATTTCAAAATTTACAAATACATAAAATCAATCAATCAATCAAAGTTCAATCTGTTAAAATTATTTAATGCACAATGAAGAAACATGAATGATCAAGTGTTTGTATTAAATAACATTCACAAACATTAATTAATGTTGTAAAAATATATTGTTCACTCACTGTAAGTTGATGTTAGATAATAACATGAAGTCATTGTAAAGTCTATACAGGAGATAACATTTGACTGTACTTTCATTTAATACAAACTGTGTACATATTTAATTTTAAAGGGCTTTTAAAACTGCTAGTTATCCAGCCAAGAATAACAACAACTAGCAACTAACTAGCAAAAAAAAACAAAAAACAGGCCAGAACTGTTTTCTGACGGACTGATATGACATAAACACTATTAACTGTTTGTACATTCTCCAACACGCATATTTTAGATTCACAATTCATTTAAAAGCCTCTGGTGTGTAACAATAGTAAATACCATCATGTCCTCCTGTTGTTTTTACCCTAATAAAAGATATAGGCGCATTAAGTAGTTAATAAAGAAACTTCATTCTAATGCTCATTATATTAGCGTTAGCCACGCTTATGCTAACGATTAACTCCGCTATAACGGCAGTTTATTTTAATCCGACATTCAAATTCAAATATGGAATAATATTCATAACAGAATATCTAAATATTAAATATTAAATAGAAACTTACCTGCTTGAACTTTCATTTGATCCGGGTGTCAGTCTTTAAAGTGTTGTTAGTTTGATGCATTTCCTCCTTTGGATGTCGCCCTGTCACAGTGCTTTTATGAAGCGAGCGCATCTGCGCAGCTTTCAGATCACGCAGCAAGAACCGGGTTGACCCGGGTACTCGGTACCACCGGGACTTAAAGACACCTGGTACCGTGACGTTTTCATTTTTTTAGTACCGACTTGGTACCGAAGTACCGGGTCTTTTGACAACACTACATGTTATATATACACCTCTGAAACTTCTTCATTCATCAATGAATGAGGTACATTGATCTTCAAATTATGATTTTGATGAACTACACAGTTATATAACATCAGTGGCGTGCACAGACCCCCGGAGGGGCACAATCGTGGATGGGGGTGGGGGGTGGGGTGTTTGTATGGGTTTGGTCCCCCTCTGTAGCTTCTTGTCACAGAATGAGGCCGAAAATACGTTCCATAGGCTACTAATGCATCGATTAGAAATGGATTATAAATATACTAGGCTGGACTACTGCAATGCTCTTCTGGCTGGACTTCCATCAAACACAATCAAACCTCTACAAATGATTCAGAATGCAGCGGCACGACTGGTCTTCAACGAGCCCAAAAGAACCCATGTTACACCTCTCTTCATCTCATTGCACTGGCTACCAGTGGCAGCTCGCATCAAGTTCAAGACACTGATGCTTGCATACAGAACGACCACAGGCTCAGCACCCTCCTACTTCCACTCACTATTACGAATCTACATGCCCTCCAGAAGTCTGAGATCTGCTAGTGAGCGACGCCTTGTGGTACCATCACAGAGAGGCTCAAAATCTCTCTCCAGAACATTCTCATTCACCATTCCTGGATGGTGGAATAATCTTCCCACCCCTATCCGGAATGCTGGATCCTTGTCAATCTTCAAGCAACAACTGAAGGCTCATCTCTTTCGGCACTACTTGACTTCATCCTAAAAAAAAAAAACTTTCCCTTTATCTTTCTCTCCTTCCCTTGCTAGCTTGTACTTATTTGAACAATGACTGAGACTTGGTGTTACGAGCACTTCCTCTGTCTGATTGCCTCTTCAAGATGAATCGCTTTATGTATTCCCCAATCGTAAGTCGCTTTGGATAAAAGCATCTGCCAAATGACTAAATGTAAATGTATACTTAATTATTATGAAAATACCAGAGATCAGTGGCGTGCACAGACCCCCGGAGGTGAAATGGCGTGACGAGGGCACAATCGTGGACTAGGGGGGGGGGTCTAGGGGTGAGCGATATGGCAAAAATATCACCTTTTTTTTTTTAGAAATATCACGATTCACAATTTTATCACGATTCTTTGTCATGTTGGTTTTTCTATTTTGCAAGTTGTTTGAGCATTACAGACAAACTAATTTCCTTATTATAAAGACAAAGCCCTTTAAGGTAACAAAATATAAAAAAGTATGGTGGATATTTAGGCCAAAGTGGGTGAAGATAAAAAATCTTTGTCATTATTTTTTCTTTGTTATTAAAAAATGAGAGCAAAGATACACATTACAAATACACATAATATACAAATAAAATAAACAGTGTTTTATTTTCAGGTACAGTAGGTGTATTTAGCAGCATTCAAGAAACTGAATGAACAAATATAAAAATAAAACACTATATAGACTGATTCCTATTAAAGCAACTGTATTAAAGTGTTTCAGTCAAGAGTAGTGAGTGATTTTTCTCTTTGTGTTTGGTGTTTTATTAACATTAAAGGAATAATTCACCTGAAAATTAAAATAGGCTAGTGTTTTATATTTATACCTTCATTTACTCACTCAAAAGTTGTTTTAAACCTGGATGAGTTTCCTTCTTCTGCTAAACATAAACGCTATTTTGAAGAAGGTGGAAAACCAAAAAGTTGCTGGTCAACAGTGACTTACATAGTAATTTTTTTCTCCTACTGTTAAAGTCAATGTGGACCAGCAACTGTTTGGTTACCCAGATTCTTCAAAATATCTTCTTTTGTGTTCAGCACAAGAAAGAAATGAATGCAGGTTTGGGACGACATGTGAGTGAGTGAATAATGACAGAAATAAAATTTTAGGGTGAACTATCCCTTTAATGACAAGCGGCAGCATGTTTAGTACTGTCCCTTTAAGACCTGCACGCAGAATATACAGACACGCATCCGTTTCTCTAAGCTGTTTACTTTCATTTTAGACATAACCAACTGAGTCTATACATAAACCTTGTGTGTTTTGACAGTATTAGCACAAAACATAACTTAGTTCAGTAATCAGGCGCTGTTTGACGGGCTTTTTATCTAGCGCGCTTTGGGTGTATTTGCTCAGAAAAAGGCGTTCGTCAGAACAGGACACGAATGATACTTTAAAGCAGATGCAGATAATGTACTTTTGTGATTGTGAATAAGTGCAGTGTCCCGTGAGAGTAACTCTACCGCTGAGTTAACACTGATGTGAATTTATGTGGTGTTGTACAGTATATTGATACGGCGGCGCCAGAACTGCAGCTGATAGATGTGCGCTCTACGCTATTTCTTCAAAAGCAGATCGTGGAGACATTTTTATCGTCCATGATCAAAAATCCTCATAATCGCACACCCCTACCCTCGGCAGAAATCACAGACCGGGGGCACCGGACCAAAAGGGCACTTTAGCGTCGGACCTCAAAGGGGCAGGAAAGGATTTTAGTCTTAAATGTATCCGAGTATTTAAGGTTTCTCTGTGAATCAGGAAAATCTGAAAATGAACGAGCCGGCGCGCGGAGGGTTAAAGCCGCTGCATTCAATTTTATCTTTAGACGGTAAATTTACATTTCAAATTCAATATTGATTTGTGTTTATACATTCATCATTGCACAGAGTAATTCACTTTTTCCCCTCTTTTTTCTTTAAACAAATGTTTGTTTTTGCGGTTTACAGTCCCGCACCTGCACCAGTATTGAAACCCATCTCAGTCAGAGGGAGGACCTGCCATACCTACTGCTATTGAGAAGGATCAAGGGCAGGATCACCTTATGTGGTCAGACAAGCTTCTCATCCCTTCTGAAGGAACCAGCACCTTGAGTACTATTGAACTCTAAGTCCACTATGTTTTCAACCTGTTGAGTAGGTCCTTTTCAATGTCTTTATCTTCCTGCTACACTAGTCTACAACATTGATGTTGGTCATACCAGTGAGTTGCCAAGAGTAAAGGAATTGCATGCAAAGCATAATTAAAAATATTTTAATTACAAAGATATTTTAAGTTGAGCACTTATAACAGCCAGCATTTTGAAGTTTTACAGGTCTTTTGACCTGCAGACTTAACGTGTGATATGATGGTGAATTTGTATCTTTGTTTTAAGTGTTCTTAAGTTTTTGAAAATAAAGGTTCAAACTGATACAACGTGTTGGCTGTTATTGAATATACACATGCATTTGTAGTTGAACTGAACGCAGATCACATTTAATGACAAATCAGGGTTAATATGAACACTATATTAAGTCTGGAAATAACTCCCTTAGTGTTAAGTTATTGACACACCTAGTGTAGTTTTAACACTATTAGTGTTTTCCCTCCTTTTTACACCAAATTAGTGTTAATGGTGAACACTTACAGTGTTGTTTTAACTCTATGAAGTGTTAAAAAAGTAACACTATTTCACGTGTTAGTTTAACTATTTAGTGTGGACCTATATAAACCCTGAAAAAGTGTTAATTTTTACACTGTGAGTGTGAATTTAATTTGTTAATTTAATATTTGTTTGGGGGGGGGGGTCAAATAAAAGCCATAATTATGAAAATCATATGACATTCTTCATAAATATGATTCATTTCTGTATTGCTGTACTGTGAATAAGAATCAAATGACTGAGTTCAGCTTTGAGAAAGAAACCAACCTGTTTGTTCCTCAGTATCTTCATGTTTGATGCTGAATACTTCTGCAATCCTAATGTCTTCACTTTCCTCTTTAATAAACGCCATCTTTATAATAGTGTGTCACGTGGATGTTTTTCTGTGAGTTTGGACAAGATGAGAATAATTAACAAAGAAAATAAATGTGTTACTCGTGTGCAGATGCACTTTCCTTAAAAACATAAATAAAACCTTCTAAAATGTTATACAAAGCATTACAATGCTGCTTTCAGTAATAAAACATTAATTTAAGAGTTCTCATTAGAAGCATAAAGTGCCTGAACAGTTCAAATGCTCAAAACACAAACCTTTCTTCAGCCAAATCACAACAGAGCAGGAGTGTGGCACAGCCTTATGATGTCATATCTCCCCTCCAAAATAAAAGTCCCGTTCACACGCTAAAATCAGAAATGTGCAAACATATTTAAATAGAAATAATAAAACATATCAACGATGTTCAGAGTTAAATTCTTGGTGAAATACATATGGATGTTGTGCTAAAAAATAACTAGAAATGAAAGAGTTTGAACTACATCTAATACGTGAGATTCTGTAAATGATTCAACACACATTATATATATATATATATAGGATTTATGATTTATTAAAATACATTCAGGGTGAAAGAAAACAACAAATAATAAAAATAAATGAAGAAATACATTTTAAAAAATAACAAAAGAGAAAAGCAAAAGAGAAAGTAATAGTGGAAGTAGTTAAGTACATTCTCATCAGAAGATAATTCTAATGTTTTTAATGAAATATAGGGTGTGTTTAATCCACCAAGAGTGTGATAACTTACAAATGAGAAGATTGTTTGTACTCTTTCAAAATTTAACCACAACATTTGCAGTAAAACCATAGTAAAAGCAAAATAAACCATAGTTTTACTACAATAACCATGGTTTAACTATGACTGCTGCAGTAAACCATAAGCACCTTTCACAATACTTATCATTTCAAAGTAGGTTTACAGAAAATGCTTGTTTTCAAGATTACAATTTAAAATCTCCTTTAATCAGCCAGAGGTGACTGAGACTCACTGGAGAAGAAAGTAATGTCCATTTGACAGCAGCTCAAAGATAATACAAGTCATGTGTTCAGTGCTGTCAGCATCTAAGACTATCTTTGTGCCAAAAACTGAGTTACAATAATACAAGAGTTACAGCAACACAAAATCAAAACAGAGCAAATAATAATTACAGCAGTTAAAATGCTTTAAATTACATGATAAAAATCCTAAAATCTTATTAAAGTCTCTAGCATGTGTTCAGTTAAACTCTATTCTTCAACATTATTAAAGACTGAGTTCAACAATTTTCAATTCATTTTGTATTGTTACAATGTTGGTAATATATGTAAAAGAACAATGTTTATTCTTTCTCCGAGATACCATTTATTTGTCAGCAAACTGATGCAAAACACATCTTTTTTTATATATTTTTTTTATTTTGTCATTTTGTCAAAACTCATCATTTCATTTTTCATCATCCTGTGAAGTGTTGCTTACAAATAAAAGAGGACATATACTAACTCATAACTCATAGACATAGTCATGACATATCATAACTCAGAGAAAGTGTCAATATTGTTCATTTACAGATATTAGAGACATTGCAATAATACAAAGTGGGTTGAAAATCATCAGACTTACCCTTATAGGTAATATACAGCTGCCATCATCTGAAGTCTGTGGGTGTTGGGGTCGTCTGAAGTCTGTGGGTGTTGGGGTCGTCTGAAGTCTGTGAGTGTTGGGGTCATCTGAAGTCTGCGAGTGTTGGGGTCGTCTGAAGTCTTTGTGAGTGTCGGGGTCATCTGAAGTCTGTGAGTGCTGGGGTCATCTGAAGTCTTTGTGAGTGTTGGGGTCATCTGAAGTCTTTGTGAGTGTTGGGGTCATCTGAAGTCTTTGTGAGTGTTGGGGTCATCTGAAGTCTGTGAGTGTTGGGGTCATCTGAAGTCTGTGAGTGTTGGGGTCATCTGAAGTCTTTGTGAGTGTCGGGGTCATCTGAAGTCTGTGAGTGTTGGGGTCATCTGAAGTCTGTGAGTGTTGGGGTCATCTGAAGTCTGTGAGTGTTGGGGTCATCTGAAGTCTTTGTGAGTGTTGGGGTCATCTGAAGTCTGTGAGTGTTGGGGTCATCTGAAGTCTGTGAGTGTTGGGGTCATCTGAAGTCTGTGAGTGTTGGGGTCATCTGAAGTCTGTGAGTGTTGGGGTCATCTGAAGTCTGTGAGTGTTGGGGTCATCTGAAGTCTTTGTGAGTGTCGGGGTCATCTGAAGTCTTTTAATATATTGTTCGTAAACAAGAACACATTACTCCGATTTTAATGTCTCTTAATTGGTTGCCAGTGCATTATAGAGTTGAATTTAAAATTTTGCTGTTTGTTTTTAAGTCCTTAAAATGGTCTGGCAGCTTTTTATTTGTCAGAACTTGTAAATGTGAGTAGATCTGCCAGATGCTTGAGATCCTCAGACAGTATTACTCTGTCATATCAAAGATCAAGACTGAAGTTTAAAGCTGACCGTGTGTTTGCAGCGGCCGGTCCTAGACCAGATCTGCATCTTCTGTGTATGATTTTACATCTAACTTACAGTCTCATCTTTTTACTCTTGCATTTCATTCATTATCATTCTTAACTTAAATTTAGTGTATTACTTTTATTATTTTTAATTTTTATTTTTACATTTCTTCTTTTGTACAGCACAGTGGTCAACTCTTGTTGTGTTTATTTGTGCTTTATAAGTAAATAAGTAAGTAAAAATAAACTGTAATGCAGAAGAGACAGTTGAACATGCCATATTATATTGTACAGAGTATGATAATGAAAGACAAGTGTTGTTCATAAAATTTAAGTTTTAAATGTCATTAAAATCTTTTGGCAAGGAAACAAGATTATGTTTGAGAATAAAATGAAATAATGAAAGAGGTAATAAGAGTGCTATTAATGTATTTAGTTATAATTATTTGTATTTAGTCATTCATGTATTTATTTGTTTATGTTTTTGGTATGTATATACTTATTTTATTATTATTTTTTTTTATAAATTATATTGGTAAGTGTCCCTCCTCATTGCTGTTCCACACTCCAGTTCAGTTGGTGGCGGTAATGCACCTAAAAGCTGGTTTGCAAATAAACAAAAGAAGAAGAAACATTCGCATCTGTCTCTGCTTGTTTGTTTGTGTTGAATATGTTACAGCAGTGTAAAGCCTCCACACGGGGGCGCGCGCGCGCGCTTTATTCGTGCTCGTTTCAACATCAGTCAAATTTGCGCTTTCGGTTTCGGTTTCTTCAAGGTGTTGGTGAGACACGCACAGATCAGGTAATACTTCTCTCTTACTGTACTAACTAACCAACCTTTAAATATACATTTTATTATGTTTTTAGTAATTGCTTGAAATTAGAATATTGAGAAGGCAATAGCTTAATAAAACCTATATTTTTATATTATTAATAATATTATAAAATAATAAAGATATTTTCTAATAAATGTATTTGATTATTTGCAAATTAATTGTTTTACGCAAGGAAACTGCGATGGGTTATTAATGCACCTTTAAAAGAGGGCTCAAATCAGAAATCATAATGTTTATGATCTGCGTTTATGTGTTTGTTCAGATGATGCGGAGCTGCAGCCGCGCGCTACTAACTAACCAACCTTTAACTACCCATTATAATATAAACAGTTCTCTCACTTATTACATTTTGTTTCAGTACTTGCTTGAAATTATAATATTGGCAAACACATATTTAATACATATTTAATACAACTAAAACGGACAATATTTTGCAATTAATATTTAGTAGTTAATTAAAATTGAAAATGCTGTATAAGCCATTATGAATGTCTATTATGGCATGACATAGTGAAACGTTAGCTATACTATAATAAACTGGAAAACCCCTTCACCATGGGCTGTTTGTCATTATTTCACACTGTATCCAGTGCTGGTGTGTTACTGTGTTTCAGGAGGTTTATTACAGATTCTCTCAGTTTGTTCAGATGAAACAGCTTCACACACTGCACACATTAATCATCTACAGCATCTCTTTATCATTACTCATCATCACAGACACTGGAGAAACTCTCTGACAAATAAACAGCAATAAATAAATCACATAGAAGGGTTTTAAGGTCTTTTATTATTAATATTTGTGTATTTCCATTGTGTATTTTATTCAAGGTTTGATAGCATTATATTTTAACGTCTTAAAGCAAGTTAATTTTGAATACAATTTGTTAAAATCCTGGTGTCTCTTTTGCGGTGTCTGAAATCGCTCACTCGTTCACTCATTCACTATCCCTATATAGTGTACGGCAGTTGAGTGCACTTTATCAGAAAGCAGTGAACGAAATGAAGTGAGAAAATTCAGACACTGACATAAACACAAACATCTCCGTCACATATATGTACTTTTATCTTACATGTACCTTATTTGTTTCTGAACAGACAACAGATCGCTGGAGCTCAAAGAGTGAACATGGCTTCAGTATCTGAAGATGATTATATTTGTCCCGTGTGCTGTGAAATCTTCAAGACTCCTGTTCTTCTGTCATGTAGTCACAGTTTCTGTAAAGAGTGTATTCAACAGTTCTGGAGAACCAAGAAAACTCAGGAGTGTCCCGTCTGCAGGAGAAGATCCTCAAAAGACAATCCTCCAGTTAATCTCGCATTAAGAAACTTGTGTGAGTCATTCCTGAAGGAGAGAAATCAGAGGCGTTCATCAGGATCTGAGGAGATCTGCAGTTTACACAGAGAGAAACTCAAACTCTTCTGTCTGGAGGACAAACAGCCGGTGTGTTTAGTGTGTGTGAATTCACAAAAACACGTCAATCACACATTCAGACCAATCGATGAAGTTATTCCTTCATATAAGGTAAGAGAAACGGCTTTTAGCCAACTTCATGTTGCTTTAAAAGTCCTTTTTAAGTGTTGATTTGATTGATCAGAGCTGGTTGTGTTTAGTCCAGCTGAACTCCATTATCAATAAAGTTCATAGATTTGGAGAATTAATAACTACTGGGACAAATAGATGTTCACACAGGCTCAGTTGGTATTGGATAGCTATTTTTTGCTTCAATAATTTTTTTTTCAATTTGTAAATTCAATAAATTTACAAATTGTGCTTTGTGTTCACTCAGGTTGTGTTTGTTTTATGGCAGGTTTTAATTTCTGAATTAATTTAGTATGAGATAGTAATAGTGCTATGAGAAAAACAGAAGAAATCAGGATGGGTGCAAATACTTTTGCACTGCATTACTATATATGTTCATATCACTGTATCGTCTTCTCTTGTTTTTTTCACTGTAATCTGGTTTTTTATGTATTTTTATTTTGTTTAATTCTAGGAGGAGCTCAACACAGCACTGAAATCATTACAGAAGAAACTTCAACACAATGAAAACATTAAAGGAGAGTTTGAGAAAACAGTTCAACACATCAAGGTGAGGAAACAGAATCCAGAGTCATTTTCATTACAGCTGTAGATCACTATATACAGTTATGATCTGATATATTTAATATAATGGACTGATTATTTGTGTAAATGACGATCATCAATCTGCTTCTGGATCCGTTATATGTCGGTCTCTGAGTTTCTCTCAGATCTGAATGATGTGATTGTGTTGATGTGTGTTGATGGAGACGATTGAAGTGAATGTGGTTTGATTTCAGTCTCAAGCTGAGCACACAGAGCGTCAGATTAAACAGCAGTTTGAGAAGCTTCATCAGTTTCTCAGAGATGAAGAAGAAGTTACAATCACTGCACTGAGGGAGGAAGAGGAGCAGAAGAAGCAGATGATGAAGGAGAAGCTGGAGGAGATGAACAGACACATCTCAGCTCTTTCACACACAATCAAAGACATGGAGGAGATGATGAAAGCCAGTGATGTCTGCTTTCTGAAGGTCTGATTTCAGATGATTGATTGATTGATTGATTGATTGAGTTGTTGATGATCAATGGTGTGTTTGTTCTGCAGGAGTTTCCAGTCTCAATGGAAAGGTAAGTGATCTGCTGGTGTCTCTGGTCTCTCTGCTTCTGATCCAAAGCCACTGCAGTTCTGATCCTGAATGTTCTTCCAGAGTCCAGATCTCATCACAGCCGGATCCACAGACGCCTTCTGGAGCTTTGATTCATGTGCCACGTTACTTGGGCAACCTGCCCTTCAGAGTCTGGAAGAAGATGCAGGACATCGTCCAGAACAGTGAGTCTGACTGCAGAAGATCTGAGCTCGCATACACACACACTGGAAATGATGCAATATTGACAGATTTCAGCATTATGTGTGAAGAACCAGATCATCTATTGCACCAAAATCAATCCCAGAATTCAGTGCGCTTGACTTTCATTTTCAGTCTCATGAAAGACACAGAAGTGATTTCAGCAGTTTTTAAGACTCTTTATTTGACAAAAACATTTCTACACAAAAAGGTTTTTATTTCTCATATGATTACTGCTATTTATATACTACTTTATTTATTAGTATTTTGAATTAGGTTTTATTTTAATTTTAATTTAAAACAAATTGTATGTGTTTTGTCTTTTTTATTACTGTAAAAATCCATTTAGCTTAATTTTTAATATGTATAATTGTAAATAATTTCATTTCAGTTTTAGTTTTAGTCATTTTAATACTTCACATTAATTTGTTATTTAGAGTAGTTACCAAAACAACATTTCTAATCATTACATTTTTTATATACAGTATATATATATATATATATATATATATATATATATATATATATATTAATCTAATATTTATCATTTATTTTAAGATTTTTAATTACTGAATAATTAAATAAATAATTGAATAATTTTAGTTGCAGTTTTTGTTAACATATGCAAGCTTATTATTATTATTGTTATTATTATTATTATTTAATTGTATATTTTGAAATAATATCTACTGTTTATTTGTTTTTAATAAGTAGGCAGCATTGAATAAAGAGCTTTGTGATTCATACAAGAGAAACACTGAGGAAAATTAAATACAAACCCGATTCCAAAAAAGTTGGGACACTGTACAAATTGTGAATAAAAAAGGAATGCAATAATTTACAAATCTCATAAACTTATATTTTATTCACAATAGAATATAGATAACATATCAAATGTTGAAAGTGAGACATTTTGAAATGTCATGCCAAATATTGGCTCATTTTGGATTTCATGAGAGCTACACATTCCAAAAAAGTTGGGACAGGTAGCAATAAGTGGCTGGAAAAGTTAAATGTACATATAAGGAACAGCTGGAGGACCAATTTGCAACTTATTAGGTCAATTGGCAACATGATTGGGTATAAAAAGAGCCTCTCAGAGTGGCAGTGTCTCTCAGAAGGTAAGATGGGAAGAGGATCACCAATTCCCCCAATGCTGCGGCGAAAAATAGTGGAGCAATATCAGAAAAGAGTTTCTCAGAGAAAAATTGCAAAGAGTTTGAAGTTATCATCATCTACAGTGCATAATATCATCCAAAGATTCAGAGAATCTGGAACAATCTCTGTGCGTAAGGGTCAAGGCCGGAAAACCATACTGGATGCCCGTGATCTTCGGGCCCTTAGACGGCACTGCATCACATACAGGAATGCTACTGTAATGGAAATCACAACATGGGCTCAGGAATACTTCCAGAAAACATTGTCGGTGAACACAATAAACCGTGCCATTCGCTGTTGCTGGCTAAAACTCTATAGGTCAAAAAAGAAGCCATATCTAAACATGATCCAGAAGCGCAGGCGTTTTCTCTGGGCCAAGGCTCATTTAAAATGGACTGTGGCAAAGTGGAAAACTGTTCTGTGGTCAGACGAATCACAATTTGAAGTTCTTTTTGGAAAACTGGGACGCCATGTCATCCGGACTAAAGAGGACAAGGACAACCCAAGTTGTTATCAGCGCTCAGTTCAGAAGCCTGCATCTCTGATGGTATGGGGTTGCATGAGTGCGTGTGGCATGGGCAGCTTACACATCTGGAAAGGCACCATCAATGCTGAAAGGTATATCCAAGTTCTAGAACAACATATGCTCCCATCCAGACGTCGTCTCTTTCAGGGAAGACCTTGCATTTTCCAACATGACAATGCCAGACCACATACTGCATCAATTACAACATCATGGCTGCGTAGAAGAAGGATCCGGGTACTGAAATGGCCAGCCTGCAGTCCAGATCCTTCACCCATAGAAAACATTTGGCGCATCATAAAGAGGAAGATGCGACAAAGAAGACCTAAGACAGTTGAGCAACTAGAAGCCTGTATTAGACAAGAATGGGACAACATTCCTATTCCTAAACTTGAGCAACTTGTCTCCTCAGTCCCCAGACGTTTGCAGACTGTTATAAAAAGAAGAGGGGATGCCACACAGTGGTAAACATGGCCTTGTCCCAACTTTTTTGAGATGTGTTGATGCCATGAAATTTAAAATCAACTTATTTTTAGTATTAAAAGCAGCTTCTCACTATAATTGAATATAAATGAAATTAATCTGTTTTCAGTTTGTGTCACTCACTGTTTCTGATTGATCTTTCAGTATTGATAAATCACACAGAGAATGACTGACCGTGATGAGAGGAACATGATCAACAGAACGAGTGTCATAATTCATAATCATCTGTGTTGGGTTCACTCTTGATCATTATATGAACAGCAGAATAACAGCATCTGTTGATTGTGTCTCATCAGCTCCTGTGATTCTGGATCCAAACACGGCTCATCGATCTCTCGTTCTGTCTGATGATCTGATCAGTGTGAGATACAGCGATGATGATCAACCTGTTCCTGATAATCCAGAGAGATTTGACTGGTGTCTCTGTGTTCTGGGTTCAGAGGGTTTTAACTCAGGAACACACTGCTGGGATGTGGAGGTTAAACAGAGTAAATACTGGAGACTTGGAGTAACTACAGCATCAAACCAGAGGAAGGGAGGGGGTTTCTTTAAGACTGATGTCTGGTTTGTGGAGTATGATGATGATGATGATGACGACAATGAATTGTTTGGTTTTGGTGTTAAACAGCATCTTGATCGTGTGAGAGTGAATCTGGACTATGACAGAGGAACGGTGTCATTCTCTGATCCTGTAACTAACACACATCTACACACATTCACGACCTCCTTCACTCACACACTCTTCCCTTTCTTCTGGTGTGATACCTCTCTGAGGATCTTATCGATCAATAGTCAGTAATCTGTAGATCTGGATCTTCCTGCTTTCATCTTTCATCATGTTTCAATATTTAATCACATGAGTAAGAGACTGTTGATCTGAACATCAGAAAACAAGTACATTTATTCATCTTTAAAAATGAAAAATTATCATAACACGTGATGAAGGGTTAAAATAAATCATCTTAATTATTTTAATAATCGCTTGTATAATAATCGCTTGTAGTTTCACAATAAATATTAATAATCGCTTGTATAAACTAACAATGTATGATTTCAGTGTCATTTTCAGATTGAAACATTAAAAGTTTATCATGATAATTAGGTTTTAAATTGTGGTAAAACCCTGATTTTTTTTTCTTTGTGTCTCCAACAAATTATTCAAGACGTATTTATTTCTATAAAGATTTACATAATACAGATTGATTCAAAGCTGCTTTACATTAATAAACAGGAAAATCTCAGCATCAAATCAATGTTACACAATTCTTAAATTATGAAAAATAAATTCAGTTGTAAGTTCAGATATAAAGCAGATCTTCAGAAGACAATATATCGTGTGATTATTCAGATCAATTTAAGATGAAGTGAAAGTAAATGAATAAATGAGTGTAATAGAATGCATGCGTGTGCGTGTGTGTGCGAGTGTGTGTGTGAGTGAGTGTGTGTGTGTGTGCATGCGAGTGTGTGCGTGCGAGTGTGTGTGTGTGCGAGTGTGTGTGCGTGAGTGTGTGCGTGTGAGTGTGTGCGAGTGTGTGTGTGTGTGCGAGTGTGTGTGAGTGTGAGAGTGTGTGTGTGTGAGAGTGTGTGTGTGCGAGTGTGTGTGTGTGTGTGCGAGTGTGTGCGAGTGTGAGTGTGAGAGTGTGTGTGTGCGAGTGTGTGTGTGTGCGAGTGTGTGTGTGTGTGTGTGTGCGAGTGTGTGTGTGCGTGTGAGTGTGTGCGAGTGTGTGTGTGTGTGTGTGTGTGAGTGTGAGAGTGTGTGTGAGTGTGAGAGTGTGTGTGTGCGAGTGTGAGTGTGTGAGTGTGTGTGTGCGTGTGTGTGGCGCGATCACTTCAACTGCTTCTTACACCAGCAGAATCAACTTTAAACACTTATTGTCTTATTAATAATCACTGTATAAAGGTCTGCTTTTATTTGTGAAAACAAAACGGATTTTATATATATAAAACATGTAATAATATGTAGTGTTTTCACATCTAGATGGATTTTTTTTATTTGTACTACTGTCTGTTCAAAATAAATGAAAAGAAACGAGCATAGTAGATTTCTTTTTTTTCATGTTGTACCGAAATCGTGACATCTGTGCACCGTGCCACCCCTAATATATATATATATATTTATATATATATATACACTGTATATGATATGTTAATTATAAAGCACTAATATAAGTAATAAATAAGGTAATATTCTAGAATGTTATTATATTTATTTTATTGGCATATATAACAGTTATCTGTATAAATTATAAAACACTATTATATGACAAGGTAATGTTTAATTTATTATATTATAAATATTTATTACATTTTATATAATCATCTCACACATGGATCGGCATTTTCTATAATGTATTTCTATAATAAAAATACATATCTGATATGACTTAATATATAATTATCATCAAACAAACAATATAATTCTTATTCTCAAGGATTAAAGATTAAACGGAAAAAAAATAAAAATGATTGCACAACCATCAATTAGGTGGCGATATACACTAAGCATGTAACGAGCATTGAACAAAAGAAGAAGAAAGAAACAGCGTCCGTTTCCATAGTGACTTGTTGATTCGTCGCTCTGTTGAGAATGTGTTGAGTCTTAAGCAGGAACATACTCTGAGTTGAATGAACTTACTCTCAGACGCGTTGTTGGAACCACATACCTCGAGTAAGCAAGGTTTGGGGTTAATCAACCCAGAGTTCAGGGTTTAGCTGACGGTAAGTTAACCATGCTTTCTGGAATACACCCCTTGTTAGGCGCTTGATCTTTACTTTTTGTTATGATTTCGATTGATTTTTGCTTGGTGCAATGCCGAAAAGTTGCTGTGTGGCGTTCTGTACCTCCAATAAGTTAAAAAAAAAAAAACGATCCGTAGTTTTATATAAGGAAACTGCAGAATAAACAGATGGAGGTAGCACAATCTGAGCGGGTAGCACACAACATCAGAACTCCGACAGCAGTTACGGATATACAACGTATGAAACATATCAAGCTTAATATTCATATTTATGTGCACTCCAGATAGGCTAGACTACCCTTCAATGACCTGTCATTAGACCCGTCCCCCTGCACCGCAACCCAGTTCTGATGGGGCTTACAGCAACCCTCCTTCACATCAAATAAATATCACTCCCTGATATTTTGTGATGTAAATGTCATAATCTATTAAAACATTTATTTCATATTATTATACACAATCCCTTACGAAAATTAACAATGGTATTACTATAGTAAAAGTAGGTTATAATAGGCTAACCGTGTTTTTTGGGCGTTTTTATTACCAGTTGTAGCCTATAACCACAGTTTTATTACAAATACCAAGGTTAAACTATGGCTAGTGTAGCAAAACATGTTTAATTTGTTTTTTTTTACCATGGTTTACCTATAGTAGCCATGTTTTTTTTGGGGGGGTTGTAACCATGGTTAATTTTCGTAAGGGATATTTTCATGTTATTTTATATATTTTTATTTTACGGCGTGTATTTGTATAAATGATTAGGCTATGTTTAGCACACACCACATAATGCTGTGCATTTCAAGGCACTTCAGTAGACCTTTAATTTTACCTATGTTTTGTCAATGTTAAAATTATTTTTAATATATCAATAAAAAAGTATGACAGGCTTTTACTCTAGTCTTTATCACTTTATTAAAATTAAGCAAAACAAAAGGACAAATGTTTACTTTCACAAGCCGTCACGTATAGGCTTGTATAAGCGGTCTCTTGCCTGGAGACTCAATCAGGTAATAAAAAGTGTTGGGAAACGACACCTCTGGTCACTCCGTTGGGTCGTTTGTCCAGTCACAGATACCGTACGGACAGTCCGACCCAATACGGCTCGGTTTTTCGACGTATCTTGCTCTGTCGAGCGGCAGAAATTATTTTATGTAGGCCATTCTGGGTCAACACCATGCTTTTCCAATGAGGGGGAGATGATCGTTTCCCACCACGCTGACTCCGCCCACACAGCTATGACGCGACACCGAACAAGTCTATGCAATAAAATGAATAACTAACTCAGATAATAGTCTTATATTATTTGTTGATTTCCATAAGGCTTTTGTAGGGAGTGAAATTATTTCCTTTATGAAATTAACTCCTGATAAAGCCAAAACTCAGGAATTCACATATACCATGCAATAAAACCATAAAACTAATCTGGAGAAGAGATCTCCAAAGACAACAAACAGCACCACTCCCCTTGTTCATTTACGACCCCCACTGCTCTCCCTGCCCTCACTGCCTCTGACTCTTCCCCCTCACTCTTCTTCCCCAAAAGCAAGAATGTCCATATGCCACAAACGTTATATCTTGTGAATGTTGTTTTTTCCTTTTCATGTTTGGTATCATTTTAAAGGTCTCTGTGCGATTGGTAAAATGGTCTAATTTCACAGTAGTCACTTATATTATGAGAAATATTGAAAACTTGAGTGAATTCTGTACTTCTGTTGTAGGCAGTCTCCTTTCAAAATCTGATAAACATTGCTCTACAGGTGTGACCATTTGGGGCACGAGAACAGCTCTTACAGAGGTTTCTCATCCCCCATACATAGATGCAATCTGTTTTGGGGCAGAGAATAAATGTTTATGGGCCTTTTGTTCTGGTAGTATTTAAGGGAAAGTTGCAAATCAGTCATTGTGATTCTGTAGCCAGATCAGCCCGTAGTGTGTAGTGTATTTCATATACTGCATGCTACGTATTTTTCTGAAGTCAGGTATACATTTTTATTCTTAGATTCATCTTTAAACAACTGATGTAATGTATTTTCTTATTTTTGAATTGGCTTCTTATTGTTTAATTATATAATTGGCGTGACACGTTTTTACCTGACTAATAATAAATTGTTATATTTGATTTATTCTGATCTCTTCTGAAATCATTTTTTCCAGTATATTAATGTGTAGGGGTATTTCCGCAAAGCTGTGCTCAGGACAGATCACACCAAAGCACCCATGGATGAACCATGGAGGGCACCATGAGGGAGACTTTGGATTTCTGACTGTCACTGGCGTAACACGGTGTAGCTCTCGTGGTTATAAGAAAAAATACACTTTTTGTTACGAGTATGCAGGCGCAGCTCACTTAAAGGTATTATATCCACTCTGCATCCTCTGAGTACGTTCAGAACTGACGAGTTTGTGTCCGTGGATGCACTATCCGCCGAAGTGTTAATTCCTGTGTGATACCTGGTCCCTAATGAACGAAGAATTGAAAGTATGGGATTTCCAGAATAATCAAATATCTAAATTAATATACAATCGATACCTGTGATCAGTTTTTAATTAAGAATATTGCCTAAATTTAACGATCACTTGAAACTGGAGTCAGATAAAGCACGGAGCTAGAGTAAAATTGAAACTAAATCCTGATAAATTCAGAAGCGCAAGTAAAGACCGAACATGTATTAAACCTTCGACCAGGCCGCTGGATTCCGCTGTTTGGACTAGTGGGTGGATTATTACACTTTTGACACTATAGAACATGATTTTTTGTTTAAAACGATTGAATTTTTTGGATTTGGGAAGTATGTTTTAAAAGCTGTTAAAACATTATACAAAGGATGCAATAGTTCTGTAAAACTGGCCCAAGGAACATCTAATAGATTTGAAATTGGCAGAGGAATAAGACAAGGTTGTCCATTTTCTCCTTTTCTTTTTTTGTTAGCAACCCAATTATTAGCTCTTCATCTCAAGAAAGGATATTTTCAAGGTATTACATCTATGGGAAAATAATTTAAGCTATGTCAATTTGCAGATGATACAACACTCTTTCTAAAAGATATACATTAAGTTAATAAAGCTGTTGATTGTATTAATGATTTTTCATTTGTATCAGGATTATGTATGAATCTGAGTAAATCGGTTATTTTTCCCTTAAAAAACTGCAATTTATCAAATATATCTGGTATTCCAATCAAAACCACTGTGACTTACCTTGGAGTAATCATATGTAAAGATGAAAAAATGCGTAGTGATTTAAACTTTGATCCAATAATTAGGAAAACTAACAATTGATTTAATATGTGGTTACAAAGAGATTTATCTTTGCAGGGGAGGGTCCTTTTGTCCAAGGCGGAAGGAATTTCCAGGTCAGTTTATGTTTGCTTATCACTTGATTTACCTTCTAAAGTAGTTAAAACGTTGGACAAATTACTCTTCGACTTTATTTGGAAAAGAAAACCACATTATTTGAGAAAAGACAATTCAAAGAACAATGGGGGCCTGGAGGTATTAAATTATGATACGCTAAACAATGTATTTAAAATTAATTGGATTACACAGTACTTAAAAAAGAAAGATAATATGTGGAACACTTTCCCAAACTTTTTGTTTAAGTCAGTCGGTGGTCTTGAATTTTTGTTCAAATGTAATTATTGTATTGATAAAATTCCAGTAAAACGTGCAAGATTTAATCAACAGGCTCTCAGGCCTGGAAATTGGCCTATAAACACAACTTTTCCCCTAGAAGATATTATATCTGGAATAACAGATATTTTATATAAACATAAATCACTTTTTTTAAATATATGGTTTGAAAATAATATGTTTTTGGTTAGTCAGTTGATGAATAGTGATGGAGTCTTATTATCATACACAGAGTTTCATGACAAATTTAAAATCCCAATTAGACCCAGAGAATATGCTATTGTAATGATGCTATACCCAATAAGGTATTATGTCTTCTTAAAAATGAATGTAATGAAAACCCTAATCTGGATTATATAACTAATTCAACTTTTATTGGAAATATTAATATCTTAAAAAACAACATAAAAAATA
Source organism: Schizothorax lantsangensis (assembly GCA_027422415.1). Taxonomy (NCBI): domain Eukaryota; kingdom Metazoa; phylum Chordata; class Actinopteri; order Cypriniformes; family Cyprinidae; genus Schizothorax; species Schizothorax lantsangensis. The sequence goes on along the minus strand of JAPDDO010000149.1, from coordinate 30,091 downwards.
AATATATTAGAAATTTAGTAAATGATGTTACATATCCTCCAGCTAGATTTTTCTGGTCATCAATATTTGGAGACTTAAATTGGCGTAATGGTTGATAAATTCTTTGTTAATAACAAAGTAAAGGAAGTTTCGTATAAAATATTGCATAGAATTTATCCAGTGAAACATGTATTGGAACATTTTAAATTGAATATTGACTACTCCTGTGAATTTTGTAGTAATGAAAGTCATTTATTTTTTCATTGCATTTATACAAAGATATTTTGGGTTGATGTCGAGAATTTCATTACAAGAAAACTTAATACAGCTGTTAACCTGGGCGGGTCTGATATAATGATATATGTTGATGATTATGGGATAGAAAAGGATAAAGTGTATATTATTCAATTACTGGTTGTAATGAGGAAGTTTACACAAAATGAAGTGGTCGGGTGGTAAGCCCCATTTTCATTTTATTTTATCAACAAATTTAAACAATACTGTAATATGGTATATAAATGTAAAACAAATAAAGCTCTCAGGACTTCTAACATTATCTGCAAATTTGAATTAGACAAGTAAACTGTACCATCTTCATTATTTTATTTATTTTATGTTTCTTTCTTCCTCTGGCTGATTTTTATTTTTTTATTTTACTTGTAATCGTGTGTACTGATGGCATTTATATGCAAAGTTGTATTTCTCTTGTTGTTATATATGTTCATATGCAATAAAAAAAACGAAAAACTAACTAAAACCAAACTTATTTAACAAACAAACACTTGAACTTACATCAGCAGCGAGATGAAAACTACATTCAAATTCAAAACCCATCTTTGGAAACAAATATTAGAAGAGTAATGTTATAATTTAGTTTGTCTCGCGTCCCATTAGATTATATGGAGGGGGCGGGGTTTGTGACCTGTACTGAGTCCAGCCGCCTGGGGGCGCTCGAGACGCTCTGCTTCACTCTGCAGCGCTCGTGAGGATCACTCGGTGTGCGCATGCGCGAGAGACTGAGAGCTGGACGGTGAGGGTGAGTCCTCTTTTTCTTCTCTTTTAGTTGCTTTTTGGTGTCGTGCATGGATTATTTTGCGCTGGAGTGATTTACTTAACGTGTTTAGTCTGAGCAGAAAGAGACTTTTACTCCAGAAATGCTCTTCAACCGTTAAAAACGATCATATTGTGTCTAATGTTCCTCCGTTCATAAAAGATGAGTTGAATACGGAGTTGTTCAGGACAAATAGATTCACAAATGAGGAAAGTGAATCCGCTTTACTTAAACATGTAGCTCTCAGTTAGACACTTACTGAAGTGAGATACAACATTTTGGTGAATTAACGTTTACAATTGTTTTTTTAATTTATTTGCTAAAGAGAGGTAATTGATGTAAAGTTCAAGTATTGTGGTTGTGTACTTTGTACATATGAAACATCATCTGTATTAATTCAGTCTGGAGAATAGGAATGTATTAGGAAAATATTTTGTTGAATTATATATATTTTTAAAGTCTCACCTGTAGTAAGTCATTCTTGTCACTAGGAACCTACTACAAACCTGTGTTTTTTATTATTTTTAAATTCATTTTGTGAAAACTTTTGAACAGAATGAAGATGTGTAAATTTTTCTTGTTTTGTCTACAGTTGAAGTCAAAACTTTACATACACCTTTCAGAATCTGCAAAATGTTAATTATTTTACCAAAATCAGAGGGATCATACAAAATGCATGTTATTGTTTATTTAGTACCGACCTGAATAAGATATTTCACATCAAAGATGTTTACATATAGTCCACAAGTTGGTGTTAGCTGAATGATCCACAGCTGTGTTTTGTGTTTAGTGATAGTTGTTCATGAGTCCCTTGTTTGCAGTGCTTCATTTGTAAATTTCGAGGTCCCGGAACAAAGCGGGGTGACGGATCTGGCATGTGATTAGAGGAGGGCGAGGTAACGGAGCATGTGCGTGATCACATTGGTGGACAGCTTAAATGATTAACAGCGTGCATCAGTTGCTTTTATTAGGGTTCGTACAAGGAAAAACCTGGAAAAGCCGTGAAATTTTAAAACACAGCAATTTCCAGGGCTGGAAAATTAAAAAAATTAAAAATAATAATAATAATGGAATTTTATTTAACAAATCTCTGTAATAGAGTTATATTTAATCATCTCCAGAATTACTGCGGGGGATTGTGTGTGTGCACAGTTTTATTTTCAAGTTTATAATGAGGGAAATTCCTGCAAACATTTATTCAGTATAGCATGTAGGTTATATGAGTAAATAAATCCACACAAACTAGCAGATTAAATCAGTCATTTGAAAACAGCATGAGTGATTCAGCTGGACCGCGTCTTCTCTCTTTCACTCTCTCGAAGCTGTTTCACATTAGTGCATCTCGTCTGCAAAACCAGCTGCTGCACGCTGATCCAAGACTTTCGCTCGCATTTTGGGAGAGTTGACAGAATTGTCACTTGCCTAATCGGGTCATTGTTGCATCGTCACAAAAATGTATAATTTGCACGTCTTTTTAAGCCAATCGGTTCGGTACTCGCGCGCTCCAGTGGCACTCGCAGTCATATCCAAAACCACCTCGCGAGTATCACCAAGTTAATTTTCATAGTTGTTGAGCTTAAGTGACCAAGTACACTTAAGTTTATCCTCGTAAACACTAGGGATGTGCGCTACGACTAATTTGACTGTCATTTAAATGGAAGTTTTGTATTCGACTAGTCGACTAGACTAAAAGCTAGAAACCCCCCAAAAATGGCATAAATAAAAAAACTGTGCATGTGTCTATATAACAGCATACAGTTGAAATACTTCTTGTGATCTTTGAATCACACTGTCAAATCCCTCAATGAATTCTGCAAAAAATAGGTCACGATTATGCCGTATGCTTGCCTCGCGTTATCATCAATTAATTTTAGGCAGTCGTTAAACAGAAAAAAAGGAAGAGCATACACTCTTCATAAACCAGTGCGTATCTTATTTATTCAGATCGTCTGGAGCAATGCAGAAATTGAAAATCAATCAATAGACTGACAGAATTCTTCATTTTCATATAACGTTAGCCAACATATTAAAACACATATTAAAACAAAAGTTTAAAACAATAGGAAAGTTTATCAAGGAATAGCATTAAAACGGCTTTTAAAAATGTACTTCATGTTGGCTATATTGTCTAAAAACAAAACAAAGCTCGTTTTACTTACTCAGACGTGCGCAATTGTTCAGAGAATTTAACATGTTAACGTGGTCTGGCGAAAGACGGGACTAGAGGCGATTCTGCAAAAAAAGCGCTCGGCGGGAACTAAAGTCACAGGCACGCAGAGAAATAACTACAAGCAAGCAGATAGTTTCGAAAAAAGATCCTGGAAATCCCGCACCACCACCGAAGTGGGTCTTCGTTTAGACTTTAGAGGAATAGACAGCGCGGATAGGATCGCGGACCGCAGCGACAGGTTGTAGTGTATGACATTACATTTACATTTACATTTATGCATTTAGCAGATGCTTTTATCCAAAGCGACTTACATTGCATTCAAGTTACAGTTTTACATTTTATCAGCTCTTGCTCTCCCTGGGAATCGAACCCATGATCTTGGCGTTGCTAGCGCCATGCTCTACTATTTGAGCTACAGGAAAGACTGTAGCTCAGGCTTTCCTGTATGACATGATTGACATTTGGCTTTGGCTAGCCTCCAAGCTAACGCATACATGCCTGTATTGAATATGATTACGCATAGCTCCAGTAAAGTTATTGTAAGCCAATTTGACATTACACAGTTTACAAAAAACGTTTCCATTTCCTTCTATTTCAAAATAATCCCACACCTTGCTGGTCTTTCGCGTGGAGCTTGCGGCAAATGACATGAAGAAAATGCATGTGAGGTAAAATTATAGTTCCCGCCCAGATACGCTTTTAAAAATATTTATATATTTAAATATTTTGATATGTATTCTTTTTCAAAAGTTTTATTTTAACTGTTCTTTAAAATGTTTTAAATGTAACGTTAAAATGATGGTAATTTGAATGATAAAATCATCTTTTTTTTTTCTCTCGTGTGGTCGACTATTGTTTTCAGTGTCGACTAGTAGGAGCTGTACCGTTTAGTCGACTAGACCCGCACATCCCTAATAAACACTGTAAATTTGCCATATATGCACACAGTGTTGCCAGATAGGATGGATGATTTCCAGCCGAAAAGCTCACAAAAACCCGCCCAAAAACCGCCCAAAACTTTAACTGTCAAAATAATGTGATATAGTGTAAATCAAGGTTGATAATAGCCATTTTTAACTCTTTATAATGAAATAATGACGACAATATAATATAAATATAATGCTAGATACATTTCCCATGGATCAAATCGTGGAAAATACATTAAAGAGAACTACCAAATATGATTAAAATATGCAAGCAGACACTGTCAAAACGACAATCAAGAAATTAACCGATACCCTCGAAAAACACATGCATCATTTTCAATGTCAACAGAATTTAAATGCAAACAAGTGCCCAATATGAGTGACCAGAATAAGCATCATAATTAGTTAGGTATTTCACACTCGTTCATGCACACACCATGACAGTCACAACTGCGTCATTCTGTATGATAATCCAACAATAAAAAAAATTAACAACAACAATAATGCTCTTACTTTCGTGTCGCTCTATAATTTCACACAGAACTAAGTCTTTCGTGAAGTTCATATTGAACATAATGTAGAACTTTGCACAGTCAAAACTAACAAGTCCATCAGCTTTAAAGGCTCCAATCTGGACCGTTTAAAAGATAAAAGACAGGATCGTATAGATATAAATAGATTTTGATTAAATAATGTAACTGTGCTCTGATTTCAGAGTTGCAGTGATATAGCCTTCATGTCATCTCTCTCAACAGGTGTAATTCACGTTTTGAGAGTTAAAACACTCTCCACTCTTTACCATCAAACTTATATATAGGCATTATGATCACTTACAGTTATACATTCAAAATCAGATCCGTTATCGCGCTAAAAACCATCACGTCTGTCTGCTGATAGTGATTGGCTAAAAGTGCGGCCTCGACTTCAACATCAGCACCAGTCTCTTTGCATGCGCGTGTGTGTTTAGTAACGTTGTGATGACTGATTGGATGCATGCAGTAGGCTATATATGCACACTTCGGCTTGTTTGTTAACCAATTAGTCTATACAATTTATATGTTTTGAAAACCGCCAAACTGACCTAAAACCAGCCCAAATTTTGTCCACCCGCCCAAGCCAATATTTACCAGCACAATCAAGAAATACAGAAAAATATAAAACATTATAAAGGTAAATGCAAACAAGTTAATTTTCTTCTAAAATTAAATGGGGAAAAAATAGGATGTCTTTATATTTTCTTACCAGTGTTGTTGCTGTAAATGCACTGTCTTCATCAGATGAGCTGTCATCTTGGTCACCTGCTCTCTCTTTGAGCCCCTGTTCTATCTGCTCGGTCTGAGTCTGTATTCAATGCAATATGAAGGTCACATATATTGACCTACAATTCAAGAGAGGTAGAAGACTACCAATAAGAATTAACACCTGTTCTGAGATCCTTTTCATCAGCTCATCCTCCAGTCTGGTCCACACTTCATCTGCCACTTTTGACTTGAATCTGGGATCCAAGGCTGTGCCCTCCTCTAAGAACTGTCTGATATTGCCATCCTTCAAGACAAAAACAGTACGAGTCCCTGAATAATCCTAATGAAAACAACTGAGAATTCAACAGGATTACACTACACACCTGGTATCGTTTTGAGAGGTCATTCCAGATAGTGTCCTTGATGGTCTTTGTGAAGGAGGAGTCCTCTTCATTAACTGTGAAGTGGTGCTGGAGATTATTTAAGATTGGCAGAATCTGACCCAAATATCTGAAATAAATAATAAGGGTTGTATAGAAGACGAGATAAAACTGCAAGCACGGTTAGATATTTATGTATTAAAGTTAGTTAAAACTGAAACTAAAATTAAAACCTTAAAAACATTTTGGTTACTTGAAATAAAATATTTCAATGTTATTTGAAATAATATAAATGTTAAGTAATAAACTATTTCATTTTCTTATTCGGTGTCTTTCAATTTCTTAATAAAAGTCAAACACACACAAACACACACATCAGGAAGAAGGGGGCCCAAATTTCTGTCTTGCATGCCCCCTTTAAAACGCTTCATGGCGCCCCTGAGTGCACCACACGGACAGTTTATCCGCTCGGCTCAAAGTTCAAACGGCAGCGCTGTGGTTGCAAGCTCACTAGAGCAGATGTTTACTCACTGATAAGCCTCGGTCCCGTGAGCACTAAACAGCACTGTAAGATCCAGTGTGAAGTGCTTGAGTTCAGTGAAGAACACAAATGGCTCTAAACTAGTTCAAAGCCAGATAAAACGGCTTTCTTTTCTCTCTCTCTCTCCGAGTCTCAGGAGGATATTTACATAAGTGATCTAGTGTAGTTATTTACCTGTAGTTATTAATGAAATGGGTGTCATCAGATTTCTGTTTATGCTTTCATTTTTAATTCTTAATGATATTTAGAAAAACAGATAACACAGAAATACATAGAATGTGTGAGTTAGCACTTATGTGAGTGCAGTGTTACTGAATGAGCATTTTAAATTGATGTGCTCAACGCTTGCTTTTGTGTCGATAGACACTTTTAATATAGTTATGTAATGATATACAAAAAGCCATCACTTAGTGCCTCTGATTTCTTGTTGATTTTGGCAATGTATGTTTTAAAAATCATAATTTGAAGATAAATGTACCTCATTCATGGAGATTTTCAGGGACGTATGTATAAAATGTACTAGATGTATTTATAAAACTGCATCAGAATTATCAAAATGTTGTATAGCAATTGTCTATTTTCTGCTGTTACATCAGGGGTCAATTGTATGTCTTTTCACTTTTTTATGAGTTACTGACAAAGGAACTGTTTTTGCTTTTATTTCAGAGTTAATTGAAGAAAATGAGGAGGATGAAGAATTGAGTGAAGTTGAGGGAAAAAATCACTTCAAAACTGGAGAAAACCCTTTGAGTTGCTGTCAAAGCAAACAGATAATATTAAGGAAAGCAAGAGACAAGAAATTTTTCACCTGCACTCAGTGTGGAAAGAGTTTGACATGCAAATATAGTCTTAATTTTCACATTAGACTTCACACTGGAGAGACACCGTACAAGTGTTCACACTGTGACAAGAGATTCAGTTGGTCAGGAGACCTTGAAACACGAGAGTTCATACTGGAGAGAAACCATTCACTTGTGATCAGTGCGGGAAGAGTTTCTCATACTCATCAAACCTTAAGATACACATAAACATCCACACTAGAGAGAAACTGTATACATGTGATCAATGCGGCAAAACATTTTTGTGGGCTTCAGACCTGAAGAAACACCTGAGAGTTCATACAATGGAGAAGCCACATTCATGTCATTTGTGTGGAAAGAGTTTTTCACATCTACAACATTTAAAAGAACATCAGAAAATACACACTGGTGTGAGAGAGTACATGTGCTTTGAGTGTGAGAAGACTTTTACTACAGCAGACTGTTTAAAACGGCACCAGAGGATTCACACTGGAGAGAAACCTCACAAGTGTTCACACTGTGACAAGAGATTCAATCGGTCAGGAACCCTGAAAACACATGAGAGGATTCACACGGGAGATAAACTATACACATGTCATCAGTGCGGGAAGAGTTTCACACTAAAATTAAGCTTTACATCACACATGAGAGTTCATACTGGAGAGAAACCGTTCACTTGTGATCAGTGCGGGAAGAGTTTCTCATACTCATCAAGCCTTAAGTATCACATGAACATCCACACTAGAGAGAAACTGTACACATGTGATCAATGCGGGAAAACATTTTTGAGCGCTTCATACCTGAAGAAACACCTGAGAGTTCATATAAAGGAGAAGCCACATTCATGTAATTTGTGTGGAAAGAGTTTTTCATTACTACAATATTTGAAAGTACATCAGAAAGTACACACTGGTGTGAGAGAGTACATGTGCTTTGAGTGTGAGAAGACTTTTACTGCAGCAAACAGTTTAAAACAGCATGAGAGGATTCACACTGGAGAGAAACCTTACAAGTGTTCACACTGTGACAAGAGATTCAGTCACTCAGGACACCTGAAAACACATGAGAGGATTCACACTGGAGAGAAACCGTATCACTGCACTGCATGTGGGAAGTGTTTCAATCAATCTTCTGCTCTACACAGTCATACAAAAAACAATCACAGTAAGTCGATCATCTTCAGATCTTTCAGGTCTGATGCTTCATCATCACCAAATGTGACACAATAATGCATCAAGCAATAGAATATCATCTGGATAAATCTTTTTTATTGTATCAGACATTACAAGCGACATTAAAGTTTTCACAGTGAATAAAGTTAATCTTCAAAACCAGCAGATTCAACTGAGATTCAGATCAACTCAAAGATGGAGTTCCTCCACAAAGAACAATGTCAAAAAGTTTTATTCTTGTATATAATTTTGCTTCATAATTTAAATGATATCATTGTGTTTTTTTTATGAGTTTCATATTATGTTCAATTGTCTTCTAATGCATATGTGTAACTTGCTTACTCTGTCATGAAGAAAAGTAGAAGCTTTTACAAACTGTTCTTGTTCAGGAAGATGAAGATGAGACGGTAACACTTTTAAGAGAGACTGAGATTTGTAATTTTGTTCTTCATTGTTGTTTTCAAAACAACTAGTTATTTTTCCACTTTTGATGTATTTAGAAAATGCAGATGCAGTATGTACTGTGGTCCGTGTACTTTTGCGTCCATTCATTTTTCGTTTTTTAACCCAGACATGAAATACGGAAAATGCGGTTTCTTCTTTAATGGTTCAAACACTGATGAATAGAATAAGCAGGCACAAACAGATTTTCATTATTCAAAATTCCGATTTCATTAAAAATCATAAAAGTTTGTTTTTAATGTATATAGGCTAAATGCTAAGTTTAATTTCTACCTTTTTTTGCGTCTCTATACAGACAGTAGCGTCCTCTCGCGCTACCATAACTGCTTTATGAAAACCTTTAGCTTCGATATTTTTATGATCTTAATAATTTTTCACGCCTAAAAACATGTATGAAATACTCATTACATATTTCTTTGCAAATAACTGTATCCTGGGCAAGTTCTATGGGAGTGCTAGAGGGAATGAAACGAAAACGCAAGAGAAGGTCAGTTAAAGCAAAGGGACTTTGGTTAAAGCTAGAAATATGATGACTGATATTTTCTGTTGATTTCCTGAGTGGCCATGCTTAAGTTAGAATCAACTCCAAGACAGTTTTGTTCAGTGCTGCACAATCGGGGGCCTGTTTCATAAAACAAGTTTACCAAATAAGCCAGGATTATTTCAGTTAGTCTGACTTATTGTCAGCTGATTTGGTTCAAAATAACTAACTGAAATAAGCCTGTTTTATTTGGTAAACTTGTTTTATGAAACAGGCCCCAGGAGTCTCTCATTATACCAAACAAAGTGTAACATGATGTAAATAAGAGATTCATTGTGCAGTGTAGATCTTCATTGATTATAACAGATTTTTGTGAGATCTCGATAAACTGAAATGAATGACAGTTTTATAATTATTATAGGGAGCGCTTTCTTGGCTAATCCATTCAGAATTTGAATAAGTTTTGTTTTTCATGATGCTGTTGGACCAGTGACAGCTGCACACTGCAATGTTTCGGGAGTGACATCTGCATATAAATGCAGCATTAATTAACAGGGCAAAAATATGTCAACATGTATATTTGTTACATGTCTGTTTCTGTTTAGTTCCGTTTTGCCCTTATTTGGTATTTCCTGTCCTTGTTTCCTTAATTAGATCATTATCGTTAAGTCTATGCACCTGTGTTTGATTAATTATCCTGTTTAGCTTATTCGTTTTGTCCCTTTATAAGTCCTGAGTTCTCCCCTTGTCTTTGTCAGTGTTTAATGTTGTAAAATGGTTTATGTATGCTGAAGCTATTAAAGACTCCTTTTCTTCTACTCCTTCGTCGAGCGCTACTTTCTACAGCACCAACCGTAACAGAAACACTGACCAAAACAGAAGATCGGATAACTTACCAACAGAGATGAGGAAGCAGCTGATGTTAGTTCCCCGCAAGGGGGGTTCGGGGATCCTCAGCCTGCTGCCACCCGCGGTGAAGATGGTTCCGCCGCTCACGGCGATGATGATGCCGCCACCCGTGATGATGAAGGTTCCGTCACTCGCGGCGATGATGCTGCCGCCGCCCGCGACGATGAAGGTTCTGTCGCCCGCGGCGAGGATGATGCCACCGCCCACGGCAAAGATGGTTCCACCACCCGCGGCTTCCCCAGACCTGCCAAAGGCAGAGAGACACGTGCCTTTGGGGGTTTTGGTTGAATTTCAGGGGATGACATGGTTCCCAGAACCTGCTCCTCGACAGCGCCCTCCAGTGCCTGCTCCTCGCATGTGCCCTCCAGTGCCTGCTCCTCGCATGTGCCCTCCAGTGCCTGCTCCTCGCATGTGCCCTCCAGTGCCTGCTCCTCGCATGTGCTCTCCAGTGCCTGCTCCTCGCATGTGCCCTCCAGTGCCTGCTCCTCGCAAGTGCCTTCCAGTGCCTGCTCCTCACATGTGCCCTCTAGTGTCTGCTCCTCGCAAGTGCCCTCCAGAGCCGGCTAATCGTAAGAGCCCTCCTGAAGTCCCGCTGGTTCCGCCCAGCCGTCCTGAAATCCCGCTGGTTCCGCCCAGCCGTCCTGAAGTCCCGCTGGTTCCGCCCAGCCGTCCTGAAGTCCCGCTGGTTCCGCCCAGCCGTCCTGAAATCCCGCTGGTTCCGCCCAGCCGTCCTGAAGTCCCGCTGGTTCCGCCCAGCCGTCCTGAATCTGTGCTGCAAGAGCACCCCTGTGAATCCGCGCTGCAAGAGCACCCCTGTGAATCCGCACTGCAAGAGCGTCCCTGTGAATCCGCGCTGCATGAACGCCCCCCTGGCGCCCACTCCTCCAGAGCGCCCTCAAGAACCCGCTCCTCCAGAGCACCCTCAAGAGCCCGCTCCTCCAGAATGCTCTCAAGAGTCCGCTCCTCCAGAGCGCTCCCTAGTGCCCGCTCCTCCAGAGCACCTTCTAGAGCCCGCTCCTCCAGAACGTCCCCTAGCGACCGCTCCTCCTGAGCGCCCCCTGACGCCCGCTCCTCCAGAGCACCCCTGGTGCCCGCTCCTCCAGAGCCCCCTCAAGAGCCCGCTCCTCCAGAGCGCCCCCTAGTGCCCGCTCCTCCAGAGCGCACCCAAGAGCCTGCTCCTCCAGAGCGTCCTCAAGAGCCCGCTCCTCCAGAGCGCCCCCTAGTGCCCGCTCCTCCAGAGCGCACCCAAGAGCCTGCTCCTCCAGAGCGTCCTCAAGAGCCCGCTCCTCCAGAGCGCCCCCTGGTGCCCGCTCCTCCAGAGCACCCCCTAGTGCCCGCTCCTCCAGAGCGCCCTCAAACGTCCGCTCCTCCAGAGTGCCCACCAGAGGGGAACTTCCCCAAGAAAATTTTGGGCGGGGGCTATATATCCTCAGTCTGTGTGGCCGGGCCTAGTACCAAGGCCACGGAGCTCCCTGAACCACCCAAAAGAAATAGGCCATGGCCAACCGAAGCCCCGGCTCCGCCATGGCCTCCCGAGTCTCCCGCTCCGCCATGGCCTCCCGAATCTCCTGCTCCGCCATGGCCTCCCGAGTCTCCTGCTCCGCCATGGCCTCCCGAGTCTCCTGATCCGCCATGGCCTCCCGAGCCCCCGGATCCGCCATGGCCTCCCGAAGTCCGGGATCCGCCATGGCCTCCCGAGCCTCCAGTCCCACCATGGCTCCTGGAGTCCCCTGACCCGCCCTGGAGGCTTCCCATGTCTCCTTCACGTCCTGGCTCTGCTCCAGCCTCCAGGGCGCCCGCCCCCCCTCCCTCGATGTTGCTGTTAGGGCGCGGGACGTGCCTTCCGGGAGGGGGCGATAACTGTTACATGTCTGTTTCTGTTTAGTTCCGTTTTGCCCTTATTTGGTATTTCCTGTCCTTGTTTCCTTAATTAGTTCATTATCGTTAAGTCTATGCACCTGTGTTTGATTAATTATCCTGTTTAGCTTATTCGTTTTGTCCCTTTATCAGTGTCTTGATTCTGACTGAATTAATATTTTGTAGTTCAATGTATTGTAATAATTAACCAAGACAAGGTTGTTGCTTGAATTTTTTTTTTTTCATTTACTATTATTTGTTTTTATCCAGCCAATTTAACTTATTAAAGACAATGTCTATGCACAAATAAAATAAAGTAACTGCAAAATGATATTTAATAATGGTTTTAATTACATTTTAATGAATGTTGCAACTGCCCCTGTGGACTGTTGAAACCGTCCCTGTTGTGGGGTCAGTTGCAACATTTGACTTTGTCTATTCAAGTATAAATTGTGTGTATATAATCATATGTGCACAGGGGCGGATTTAGTGAATTGGGGGCCCCAGGCAAATATAGAAATGGGGCCCTATACATTTGCACACATTTACCTAGATCAACCTTGAGGTTCCTTTTTTTGTTGTGATGCTTGCTGCTGCACAATGGTGCCCCATAGTTGAGTCCAATGTTTCTACATTTTTCATGTACATGTTATAATGGGATTCTTTCATTTACATTTACATTTATTCATTTAGCAGACACTTTTATTCTTTCATGTTGTAGACCATGCAATAGCAATTGATTTACCATTGATTTACCATTGAGAAAAAAAAAAAAAAAATATATATATATATATATATATATATATATATATATATATATATATATATATATATAAAACGATAAACCTCACAATTGAACCTTTAAACCATTTTTTTAAGAAAAGGGATGAGTCAGAAGTATAAATTATTATATTATTTAAAATGGGTTTATGTGGGTGGATTTTGCAGACTGGATTATTGAAAATGCACATTCATTCTCTGCCAGTAGGAGGTGCTTTTGGAACTTCAGAAATATAGCGGTTTCCCCGGTAACGGCTGTAAACAAAGCAGCGCTCAGCTCATAAATGATACTTTATCAGGTAAAAAGAAAATGCCATCAAAACTTTTCTGAAGAGAATCGTTTCCCTTCAGAGGTTCATTCATATGAAAAATAAGTGTGAAAAATATAGCCTATATTGACGAGGAAAGTCCACTGATGAGTTACCAGCTTAAGCCTACATTTAATTTTAGTCATTGTAACTTAGGGCTGTCAATCAATTAAAATATTTAATCGCATGATTGTCATGAGTTAACTTGCGAATAATCACAACTTAATCGCACATTTTTATCTGTTCTAAATGTACCTTAAATTAATACTTTTCAAGTTTTTAATACTCTAATCAACATGGGCATGGATAAATATGGATGCTTTATGCAATATATGTTTATTATTAGTGAAACCATAGTCAACATAGAGCATGAAGAGACATGTTTCATAGGTCATAGATGTTTTTCAAAGAACTTGTTCATGTCTATTAGACAGAGAAAAAAAAAGAACATAGAAATACCAGGTTCATATTACTTTTCTTTCTTTGTACTGAGCAATTTACTGACATTTTCGCAAGACATATTATATTATGACAATATTATTTATTACATTTGTTTGGTTCTCTGTGCCACATACTGTATTTTGATGCAGCTAAATTCTCAATAAATTTTCATTAATATATTTTACTGTTTCTGTTGTCAGACAATGGGATGAATATGAAATAGTGACTGAAACGCGATCCATTAAGACTACATAACCAGCTCTCCCTTCCAAGATGTTAATCTGCACAAACATCCTGATTTATAATCGTGCCGTCATCTGATAAAATCAAAAAGGCTACACATAAGATAAAGACCATAGCTGTGCTGTGATTTCGGCTATACTTGCATGTAAAATTAGAGAAGCAACATATCTGTGTTTTAACTGAAAGCGCAGCTCCTTTCAGAACAGAGCAGACGCAGAGAGAGAGGGGTGTTGGCGCGCTGGGAAAGCGAGAGACCTCGCGCTCACGCGGCAGTCATCTTCAGATGCATTATATTTATATTTGCTACAAGCAGGATACACAAGAAGCACGTTCAACTCGGACACGCAGACGGTTGTCGTGGCAATAAACACAGTAAACAGCAACCGTTCGCTTGTCCGCGGCCGCGCTTAATGCGCATCTGGTATATGAAAAGCTTTTTAGGGGGCCCTTGGCTTTTGGGGGCCCAAGGCGGTCGCCTACCTTTGCCTAATGGGTAAGTCCGCCCCTGATGACGATGGTGTGAAATTGCAAAATAAAGGTTAGGATTTTACATCATTGTGTTTTGTGATCCTTTTTTACATAAAGAATTGTGATTGCAAGTACCTTTTACCCAAAGTCAAAGTGTTTTATTTTCCAATGTGCAGTACAATGGGCAAAAAAATAGCTACAAAGGCAATGATATAAAATTAACACAAACAGTAGATACTTTAAAGTCTACATAGAATTCTGCAATAACTATAATATAAATTACAACTATGCATGCCATATTTACAATACAGCTTACAATATGCTAAAAAATCTAAGATTTTCAAAATCCAAGATAAAAAATAAGTAGATACTTGAAAGTCTACATAGAATTCTGCAAGAACTATAATATAAATTACAACTGTGCATGACATATTAACAATGCAGCTTACAAAATGCTAAAAAATCTATTTACACTTTTTCTACATAAAGTATTACAGGAGTGTATGCTGATCGGCAGATGCATCCAGTGCTTGGTTGTGGCCCACTGAGTATCTGAAAATGCAATTGTCAACCTCATGCTGGAAATGTGGCAGTACATGTGGTGGCAAATTCCGCATTCTGTGTTCTAAATTTCTGCAGTAAGCTGAGATGGCGTCGTTGGTGTTTTCCTCTGATGCCAACTTTTCCAGAGTTTTGCCGATGGTGCGTATCAAGTATGTGGACTCCTCGTTGGAGGATTCGTCCTGCATCTTCCTGCGCTTCCCATTAGGCCTCGGAGTATTTGGCTTTATGTAGGTGCTTTGCAAAGGCTCCTTTCTCATGGCTGTTGACTCAGATCCACAGATGGTGGACTCAGCCAAGGGTGTACTGGGCCGTAGCTCAGCCTCAATGAAACTGGGCTCTTCATGGGTGGCAGTCCAGGTGTCACTGTTGGTACCATCAGATGGTGAACAGGAGTCACTATCAGTCGAAGGTTCCTTAAAAAACATAAAAAGATAAAATCAAAATGTGAAAGATGTGATACCATAGATTCTTACAACTGTTCACCTATCACCCATAACAATAACAGGTCATAGATAAAACAATACCAAGCAAAATGGCTCTATTCAGATACAGTTTATGACACATTGCAGAAGATAATGTGACATTAATTTATCGGCTTGTGTTAATATGTTGATTTACTTGAGTTACTTGTAAATACACCCATCTGAACAATCAGTGGCCACTTTACAAAAAGCAAAATGTTTCTTTTTATTCTGAAATTTAAAAAAATATATATTTATATAGAGATTTGTTTACATACCCTGATCGTTAGATTTGAAGTGCTCTCCTTCCTTTTTGTGTGAGGCTCTAGAAACTGCAGGCGGTTCAGTATCCATTGCTGCCTGCCAGTTTTCTGAGCTCCAGAACTTCCTGAGGGGCCATGTTTCTTGTAACGCATATACTGGGTTCGCAATGAATCCCACCGCTTCTTGAGCTCTTTCTCTGAGGGACAAAGGGAATTTTTGTAAGCATTTATGCCTAGTTATTAGGTCAATTTCATGACTATTTGTAATACCAACAAATGCTACTTATTTACTTTTTAAGATTCATGGACTATTGAAAAATAACAAACAAGTTTCTAAAGACCTCAATTGACAAAAAGGAGATCTTACCTGATATGACAAGTTCATTTTCGATCTCACGCCACAGTTCAGCTTTTGCCACACGGTTGACATAACATTTTTCCGCAATGTCATACAAACCCGGCCTTTCCTGGATCATGCTAATCAATTCATCTTCACTTGCCTTAAGGTTTGCTTTACGTGTTAACGTTTTTCCACACTGAGAGGAGCTGAAAAGCTTTTCTGAAGAGTGAGTTACCAAATGATTCTTAAGATGACACTGGTGTTTCTCCTCCACTTCATTCAGATCTTGTCTTTCCTCTTTCATCAGGCCTAAAATGAATAAATGAGAATCAATTGGGACATTTAGAAAAAATGAAAAAAATTTGTTCTAGGGCTGCAACAAATGGTTATTTTGATAATTGATTAATCTAACGATTGTTAGTATGATTAGTCAACGATTATTTCACTGATTAATCAGTCGATTTTGACTGAATATTCAGCTTTTGCAATTACTTAAAAGAGGAGTCTCCAACCTTTTGTACACCATGGACCGGTTAAGGCCATTTCACACTGGACACGATGTGAAAAAGCGAGGCGAATCTCCGACGAACGGTGCGCCAAACGAATGTTCGCCTTCTGCTAATTCACATCTGCATGCTAGGTGGTGCCGACCAACAATGCATTTTTCGTTCAGATATGCATCTCATATATGGATTTAACATCGTCTGCTGCTCAATATATAGCATTAAATGAATATAGCTAACTAAAGTTAGGTTCTACGCCAGAAATACAAACTATCTATAATCCTTTACAAGAAAACATCTTGAAATATAAATAGAAGTACAATTAGCATTGAGCCACATTCGAAAATGTATGTGATTAATAATGTTTTTGCTTAAAACCCACCTTAAACCATCATCGAGCGCTTGTAATAACTTCTGATTGTGACCACTCCTGCCTTTTTGTGCAACAGCAGCTGCTCCAGGCACGTGATCTAAGCTCAAATCTGATTGGATGGCCCGTTTCTTCGTGGAGCGACGGGGGGAAAAAATTCGACAGGACAAAAAAAAAATTCTCGCTTTTTCGCGCCGCGAATGATCGCGCCTGTTGTGAATAGCTCCATCGGGTTCTATTGTTTCGATTCAAAAGTTTCGATAACTGATCAACTGCAATCGGTTTAACCGCTAATAGCCTATAGATATAACAGATCAGAACAATCATTCATGTAATTGAACATTTAATTCATGTGAAATCATCAAATTGTTACTCTACAGCAATCGCATATAACAAACGAAAATACAGAATAATTAGAACAATTAGAATAATAATAAACAAATAATAAATAACAGAGTGCCATATATAGGCTATACACTTTTGTGCGACCTGGTGGTTGGAGACCTCAGAGTTAAAATGTTCAGTTATTCTAACATACACATATACAGTGCACAGCATAAATGAGTACACCCCATCTGAATAAATATAAAGATGTATTTTCTTAATAATCACTAATATAATTCATGGAAATATGGCAAAGTTGAAATGCATTAAACATATACTTAATAAAAACAACTAAATATATGCCAATATTTTCTGTAAGATAAGTAAATTAGCCAATTTTGTTTAAATGAAGGATTGCAGAAATGATTACACCCTAGATTTAATTCAGCAAATGTTTAATATTCTAGTACTTAGTATGCCCTCCAGAACTTTAAGTATACTGCTCTGACCCTCTTGGCACTGTGTACAAGTTAATAAATTTTCACATCTGTCCTGTTTAACTCCTGGAGGACGACCTCCTTGAATGCTCTGGGGCCTCATGTATAAAACTCTCCGTATATTTCATCCTAATAGTGTACGTACGCACAAAAGATAGATTTTGCGTACGCACAAAAGTTTTCAGATTTATAAAAGCATGCATACACCAGAACATGTGCAAAATCCCTTTATAAATCCCAGTCAGGGGAAGATGACGCCATGTTTAACACCGTCAACGGTGCAAGTCATTAAGGAAATATGAGATACGGACTAAATGCCTTTTGTGCCACATTCATTTTTATTGCAAAAATCATCCAGAATGTTATAGAATATATCAAAATATCCATAAAAACAAAACTGTTTAGTTCTCAGATAAATAGCCTATTTTAGAATATACTTGACCTCATTATTTCCACTGACCAAATAGTATTTCAATTGTTTTAAACAACTCAAATAAAATAAAATTTATGTAGTTTTTCTGAAAAGGTGAACATCTTTTAGATATTTTTAGTGGAAACAGGTAAGCCATTTATTGCAGTGTAAATACAATTGTCTGACTCGCGCGTCACTGACAAAGTATTTTAAAAATGAAACAGGCAAATCTTACCGCGGTTGTACAGTAGCTATTATTTAAACCGGACAATGGACCGTTCGACCACCGAATCCAGCAGTGTCCGCCATAATATCGAAGTAAGTGTGCATCATTGATCATTGTTCTCGCTAAAAAAATTCTCATAACAGGAGATCTGCAGTTTAGTTTAAATATATGAATTATTATAACACTCATCGCTGTTATTAAAACATTGCATGCCACAAGAAAGGTGATTAAGCGCATCAAATACAAATATGTCTAACTTCATATAATTTTGGTCACTAATTTCAGTGCTTATCTCCATTGATGAGAGTGGAATATTTAATGTAAATGTCGAAATGAAAACGGTTTAAATTCATTGTTTACTTCATTACTCCAGGAAAAAGTGTGCGTACGCACAGTCAAGAGAATCCTTACGGTGCGCACATACACTATATTGCCAAAAGTATTGGGTCGCTACCGTCTAATGAACAGGTTTGACTACTTTAGTAATTTCTATGAGTACAAATCTTAATGTTAAAGCATATAATGATATTCTAGGAAATTGTGTGCTTCTAATATTATAGCAACAGTTTGGACTCTTTTCTATTCTAACATGACAACGCCTCTGTGTATAAGACAAGGTTCAAAAAGAAAATGATTGATTGAGTCAGTGTGGAAGAACTTGACTGGTCTGCATAAAACCAAGTCCTAATCCCAGTTTAACACCTCTAGTGTGAGTGTAAATGCAGACCTTGAGCCAAAAACTCATCACCAAACACCAATGACTTGTACATATGGGTTCAGTCATTTTAGACACTTACAAAACTGTTGCAACAGAGATGGAAATACCATTTTTAAATGCATGAATTATGTTCCCATCATTGTTGCCACAGATTTGGAAGTACATTTTTCTGTTCTAAAGAAGGGGGTGTCCCAATGCTTTTGTACAAGTCATGTACAAGTCATTGGTGTTTGGTGATGAGTTTTTGGCCCCAGGTATTTAATGGAGAGTTTTTCTCAGCTCGTATCTACAGAATCTCCCACAGCTGCTCAAGAGCGATAAAGAGCAGTAGCCTTATGAAATGCCCCCCCCCCCCCATTTAAACATTTAAATTCTGTGCTTTTTACTATTAAAATAAAAATATTTTGTGATTATTTCTAAAAATAAAGTTTTATTATTTTTCAACAGTAGTAGTAGTAATACGTACATTCTACTAAATAATAGTAATATAGCCTATTTCTGGCACAATGTCTTTAATACCAATTAAAATGTGATAAATTTAAAGTTAATTACAAATACAATGTATTTAAGCGCCGAAAATAACATTTAATTTGCACTTATGTGTGTTCTTTTAAAGTATATTATTTCTGCAATAAGTACACTTTATAAAAGTTTACTTAAGTGCACTTCTTTTTCACAAGGGTACTAGCGTTAAAAACAAATCCAGTCTCACACGCTCTGAGTTCAATACAGTTTTGAGATTCCAAAAAGCGAAAATATATCTAATCATTAAATCTCCTCGTTGCCATAAAAACTTTGAAACGTGATTTAAGACTTTTTAATGATAGTTAAGGTCTTATTGTACATTAAGGATCTGTGCACACCCTGTGTCTAAAGCTTTGTTAGCTTAATGTAGCTCAAAAGAGTCCTGAGAAGATGAATGAAGAATAAAAACCAACCTCCTTGTTCCTCGTGTTTTATTCTGCAGGGTTCTGGTTCCTCGTGTTTTATTCTCCCGGGTTCTGGTTCCTCGTGTTTTATTCTGCAGGGTTCTGGTTCCTCGTGTTTTATTCTGCAGGGTTCTGGTTCCTCGTGTTTTATTCTGCAGGGTTCTGGTTCCTCGTGTTTTATTCTGCAGGGTTCTGGTTCCTCGTGTTTTATTCTCCCGGGTTCTGGTTCCTCGTGTTTTATTCTGCAGGGTTCTGGTTCCTCGTGTTTTATTCTGCAGGGTTCTGGTTCCTCGTGTTTTATTCTGCAGGGTTCTGGTTCCTCGTGTTTTATTCTGCAGGGTTCTGGTTCCTCGTGTTTTATTCTGCAGGGTTCTGGTTCCTCGTGTTTTATTCTGCAGGGTTCTGGTTCCTCGTGTTTTATTCTGCAGGGTTCTGGTTCCTCGTGTTTTATTTTCCCGGGTTCTGGTTCCTCCTGTTTTATTCTGCAGGGTTCTGGTTCCTCCTGTTTTATTCTGCAGGGTTCTGGTTCCTCGTGTTTTATTCTCCCGGGTTCTGGTTCCTCGTGTTTTATTCTCCCGGGTTCTGGTTCCTCTTGTTTTATTCTGCAGGGTTCTGGTTCCTCGTGTTTTATTCTGCAGGGTTCTGGTTCCTCGTGTTTTATTCTGCAGGGTTCTGGTTCCTCCTGTTTTATTCTGCAGGGTTCTGGTTCCTCGTGTTTTATTCTGCAGGTTTCTGGTTCACTCGTGTTCTCCTCTTTAACAAACACCATCTTCACAGCAGCAGATCTCAGTTCAGATGATACTCCTCCAGATATTCCTGCTTGCTTCAAAACCAGTCACGGCTGTGAGGATGAGAATATTACAGGTATTTACTGACCTGATTCAAAAACTGTATTTTTCTATTTACTGAAACAACATTTCTTACAGCTTGTATTAAAGCAGCATCACAACAAAACAACAGAGAGCGCGGTGAAACTAATCTTCTTCCTCTGAGGTTTAATGGTGTTTGGCAAACAAACGCGAGTGTTTTAGGGCCACCCGCTGGACTGGAGTGAAGCGGCGAGAGGAGGGAAATAACTCGGGGAAAATTAGATTAGTGCGTGTACAAGGTGCGCTGAATTTTCCTTTAGAAGCTGATCTGCACAAATAAATGAAAATAATTTAAAATTATAGACATGGCATTTGATCAACATCAACAGTATTTTTGAATTATTTATGGTTATATGAATATTATGATTATTCAAAGATATTTAATCTTTTTTTCCCCCTGTGTATGTAGTTCAAACTCTTTCATTTCTAGTTCTTTTTTAGCACAACATCCATATGTATTTCACCAAGAATTTAACTCTGAACATCGTTGATATGTTTTATTATTACTATTTGAATATGTCTGCACATTTCTGATTTTAGCGTGTGAACGGGTCTTTTATTTTGGAGGGGAGATATGACATCATATGGCACAATGTCTTTAATACCAATTAAAATGTGATAAATTTAAAGTTAATTACAAATACAATGTATTTAAGCGCCGAAAATAACATTTAATTTGCACTTATGTGTGTTCTTTTAAAGTATATTATTTCTGCAATAAGTACACTTTATAAAAGTTTACTTAAGTGCACTTCTTTTTCACAAGGGTACTAGCGTTAAAAACAAATCCAGTCTCACACGCTCTGAGTTCAATACAGTTTTGAGATTCCAAAAAGCGAAAATATATCTAATCATTAAATCTCCTCGTTGCCATAAAAACTTTGAAACGTGATTTAAGACTTTTTAATGATAGTTAAGGTCTTATTGTACATTAAGGATCTGTGCACACCCTGTGTCTAAAGCTTTGTTAGCTTAATGTAGCTCAAAAGAGTCCTGAGAAGATGAATGAAGAATAAAAACCAACCTCCTTGTTCCTCGTGTTTTATTCTGCAGGGTTCTGGTTCCTCGTGTTTTATTCTCCCGGGTTCTGGTTCCTCGTGTTTTATTCTGCAGGGTTCTGGTTCCTCGTGTTTTATTCTGCAGGGTTCTGGTTCCTCGTGTTTTATTCTGCAGGGTTCTGGTTCCTCGTGTTTTATTCTGCAGGGTTCTGGTTCCTCGTGTTTTATTCTCCCGGGTTCTGGTTCCTCGTGTTTTATTCTGCAGGGTTCTGGTTCCTCGTGTTTTATTCTGCAGGGTTCTGGTTCCTCGTGTTTTATTCTGCAGGGTTCTGGTTCCTCGTGTTTTATTCTGCAGGGTTCTGGTTCCTCGTGTTTTATTCTGCAGGGTTCTGGTTCCTCGTGTTTTATTCTGCAGGGTTCTGGTTCCTCGTGTTTTATTCTGCAGGGTTCTGGTTCCTCGTGTTTTATTTTCCCGGGTTCTGGTTCCTCCTGTTTTATTCTGCAGGGTTCTGGTTCCTCCTGTTTTATTCTGCAGGGTTCTGGTTCCTCGTGTTTTATTCTCCCGGGTTCTGGTTCCTCGTGTTTTATTCTCCCGGGTTCTGGTTCCTCTTGTTTTATTCTGCAGGGTTCTGGTTCCTCGTGTTTTATTCTGCAGGGTTCTGGTTCCTCGTGTTTTATTCTGCAGGGTTCTGGTTCCTCCTGTTTTATTCTGCAGGGTTCTGGTTCCTCGTGTTTTATTCTGCAGGTTTCTGGTTCACTCGTGTTCTCCTCTTTAACAAACACCATCTTCACAGCAGCAGATCTCAGTTCAGATGATACTCCTCCAGATATTCCTGCTTGCTTCAAAACCAGTCACGGCTGTGAGGATGAGAATATTACAGGTATTTACTGACCTGATTCAAAAACTGTATTTTTCTATTTACTGAAACAACATTTCTTACAGCTTGTATTAAAGCAGCATCACAACAAAACAACAGAGAGCGCGGTGAAACTAATCTTCTTCCTCTGAGGTTTAATGGTGTTTGGCAAACAAACGCGAGTGTTTTAGGGCCACCCGCTGGACTGGAGTGAAGCGGCGAGAGGAGGGAAATAACTCGGGGAAAATTAGATTAGTGCGTGTACAAGGTGCGCTGAATTTTCCTTTAGAAGCTGATCTGCACAAATAAATGAAAATAATTTAAAATTATAGACATGGCATTTGATCAACATCAACAGTATTTTTGAATTATTTATGGTTATATGAATATTATGATTATTCAAAGATATTTAATCTTTTTTTCCCCTGTGTATGTAGTTCAAACTCTTTCATTTCTAGTTCTTTTTTAGCACAACATCCATATGTATTTCACCAAGAATTTAACTCTGAACATCGTTGATATGTTTTATTATTACTATTTGAATATGTCTGCACATTTCTGATTTTAGCGTGTGAACGGGTCTTTTATTTTGGAGGGGAGATATGACATCATAAGGCTGTGCCACACTCCTGCTCTGTTGTGATTTGTCTGAAGAAAGGTTTGTGTTTTGAGCATTTGAACTGTTCAGGCACTTTATGCTTCTAATGAGAACTCTTAAATTAATGTTTTATTACTGAAAGCAACATTGTAATGCTTTGTATAACATTTTAGAAGGTTTTATTTATTTATGTTTTTAAGGAAAGTGCATCTGCACATGAGTAACATTTATTTTCTTTGTTAATTATTCTCATCTTGTGCAAACTCACAGAAAAACATCCACGTGACACACTATTATAAAGATGGCGTTTATTAAAGAGGAAAGTGAAGACATTAGGATTGCAGAAGTATTCAGCATCAAACATGAAGATACTGAGGAACAAACAGGTTGGTTTCTTTCTCAAAGCTGAACTCAGTCATTTGATTCTTATTCACAGTACAGCTCTACAGAAATGAATCATATTTATGAAGAATGTCATATGGTTTTCCTAATTATGGCTTTTATTTGACCTGGAGTGTAGGCCAGGGCCGGTTCTAGACATTAGGAGCCCCCCTATGCTCATCAGGCCTGGATTTAGCCTATTTGATCAAAAATACAGAAGAAAAAACAATAATATTGTGAAATATTATTAATTTAAAATAATGGTATTCTATTTTACTATACTTTAAATATATATTTCTGTGATGCAAAACTGAATTTTCATCAGCATTACTCCAGTCTTCAGTGTCACATGATCCTACATAAATCATTATAATATGCTGATTTATTTTTTTGTTATCAACATTTTTTTTATTTTCAATTTTTTCACAAACAACACAACATAATATCCAAAATAAAACAAAACAAAACAGCAGACACATACTCAACATCTCAAGGTTCAATCAAAAGGGAGGGAGAGAGGGAAGGACAACAAGAACACAAAAGCTACTCCTTTAAATAATCACGTATATTCAGTAAAAAACACTGCCAAGCCTCAATGGTTGAAGGCCTGGCCCCACCGACTCGCGCCGTTGTACATTCACATAAGACAATTTGGAGGAGGCTACGGATCCAATATGCCTCTCTACACATGTGTGGTGTAAACCAGTTCTGAATTATTGTCTTCTTCACAGCTGTAAAACCAGCAAACAACATTCTCTTTTGCATTGAACTAATACAGAGACCAGAATCATCATTAAGAAGACATAAACTTGGGTTAACAGACCAATCAATTCTCAGTAATGATGACAAAACCAGGTTTACATGTGTCCATAGACTGATGACGACAGGATATTCCCAAAACATGTGCAGAAAAGTGCCTGATGATGAAGTGTTACATATATGGCAGTTCAAATTTGACTGCAGATTCATTTTAAATCTTTTGTAAGGAGTTATGTATGCTCTATGAATGACTTTGAAGTGAATAAAACGATGAGCCAGATTTTTAGATGTTAAGCTGAGATTAGACCACACTCTCTCCCAGTCGACAGATAAATTAAGATCAGATAATTCCCTAATCCAAATAGTTTTAATAGAAAGAGGTTTTGTAATGCAATCAATAATTTTATTATATATTAAGGAAACAGAAGGCCGACCAGCAGATGGTGCAATCCAGCCCCGCATAGGATGAGAGGAAATGGAAGAAGACCAATGAACGCCATACGCTTTGAGAGCAGAACGTAATTGAAGAAAAACAAAATATGCAGATGCTGGTAGACAAAATTTGGCTCTCAATGCCTGAAATGAACAGAGGCCCTGGTTATCATACATATCACCGCACGTGTTTACACCTAAAGAGGACCAAGAGGGTTGGACAAATGGACGATTTCCACATACAAAGTTAAAATTGTGCCATAAAGGTGTACTGTTACACAGAATTTGAAGGGTCCACCTATCCGACGTTCAACCGTTTTCCAGATTTTAATAGAGTTAGCCACAACCGGACCAAATTTATAATTATCCCCTTTTTTTCCTGTGCCAGTGAATAAAATATCTTGAAGTCTATTTGGTTTAACCTTGTCAGCTTCAATCACCCTCCATGAAACTATAGATTGAGGATCAACCCAATTATGAAGGGCCTTAAGCTGGAACGACCAATAATATAATTAAAAATTTGGTACAGCCAGTCCTCCTGCGCTATTAGGATGTTGTAATGTGGTAAGTTTAATTCTGGGACATTTATCATTCCAGATAAACTTAGAAATTATGGAGTTGATCTCCTTAAAGTAACCTGGAGGGGGAGAAAGTGGTAGCATAGAGAAAAAAGAATTAAATCGATTCTTCCTTGGAGAGAGACTTTAAGATTCTTCCATCTTTGAATGTCATTTTTGACCTTAACTAAAATGTTATTAAAATTGCCTCTGGCAATCTTATGAATGTTTTTATATATGGTAATGCCCAAATAGATGAAAGATTCCTTAATAGGGATAAATGAGGGAATAGAAAAATTAACCTTAACATTGTTAATTGGCATTAGAGCAGATTTGCTCCAATTTATTTTATATCCTGATAGGCTACTAAAATTATCAAATTCCTTAATTACACTAGAGACTGAAACATCAAAGTGGTCTAAATATAGAATAATATCATCAGCGTATAATGAAATACAATGATTATGGTCATGAATCTTAATCGATACTTCAGATTTCCTGATGGCTTGTGCTAAGGGTTCGAGAGATAGACAAAATAATAAGGGGGAAAGTGGACACCCCTGCCTCGTTCCCCGCTGTAAAGGGAATGAGGGGGAAATAATATTACCAGTTATGACTGATGCTGCAGGTGAGTGGTATAATGTCTTAATCATAGAAACGAAGTGTTCACCGAAGCCGAAACATTGCAGAACTGCCCACATATAATTCCACTCTAGCCTGTCAAAGGCTTTTTCTGCATCAAGTGAAAAGACCGCACAAGGGGTTGGGAGGGAGTCCGCAAAGTCAAGAATATGAAGGAGTCGACGCATATTGTCAGATGCATTGCACCCCTTGATGAAACCAGTTTGGTCCTCCTTGATCAGACTGTGAATTACCTTCTCCAAACGAGAAGCAAACACTTTAGCATAGATTTTTAGATCACATGGGATAAGCGAAATCGGTCTGTAGCTGGAACAATCTAATGGATCTTTCCCTTTTTTAAGAAGTAATGAAATCAGTGATGTTTTTTGATCTCTATGAAATGCCCCATGTTCAATTGCAAAATTAAATGAGTTAAGATAAGTATCCCTACCAAATCCCAAATTTCTAAATATAATTCAGGGGGGAGACCATCTAGACCCGGCGATTTGACCTTTTGAAGGCTCTTTAGAGAGACGTGAAGTTCCTCCAAACTTAATGGGACCTCCAAAGATTCTTTATCCATCTGTGAGATCCGAGGCAGTTCCAATTCATCTAAATACTGCTTACAAATTGGTTCATCAAAATCTGTTTCGGCTTTATATAGATTTGTGTAAAAACCTTTAAATATGTCATTAATTGCCACAGGGTTCGTGGTGACCTGATCATCCGATGATTTTATTGCGCTAATATATGCCTTAGACTCGCATTCTTTCAACCTAAGGGCCAATAAATGACTAGGTCTCTCTGATTCAAAATAATATTTTTGTCTAGTCCTATGTAAAATAAATTCTGCCTTTGAGTGTGAAAGTAAATCATATTCTTCTTTTAAAGAGGACAGCTGTGTAGCCTGTTGCTCAGTAAAATGTTGTTTTTGTAGGTTTTGTAATGATTGGATTTTATTTTCTAATTGTGTAAACTGGTAAGTTCTCGCTTTGGCAAGAGTAGAAGAGAAAGATATACAGAAACCTCGTATAGCACACTTAGTCGTTTCCCACAGTATTTGAGGATCCACATCAGAGGGCATATTAATTTCAAGAAAGTCCTTAACATGCTCAAAAACTCTTGAAAATTCGCACACACGTTGGAATCTGTTGGCGTCCGGACGCCACAGAGGCTGGGCCGGGCATGGACAGCAGGGCTCTACGGCGCCCCCTAGAACACAGTCTGAAAACTTGATGTATAGCTCACACATACTTGCACGTATTCATATGAAACTCGGTACACATATAGATCTCATTGAGCCGATCAACTTTCATGCTGCATGTCATAGGCTCCGCCCAACAGGAAGTCGGCTATTCAGGGCTGTTTAAAAAACGCATGCTTGGAATTTGATATACTCCTCTGAAGATTACCACCCGATTGCCACCAAACTCGGTGAACATGATCTCAAGACATTGGGGACGCAAAATTGCCAGGATATTTTTGATATCTCGAACGGTTTGCCCGTGGCGAGGCGATGAATTTATGGCGAAAAATGAGAGACAGGAAGCGTCTAATAACATCCATATACATTGTCTGATTTTGATCAAACTTCAGGGTTTTGTTCGTTGTATGATGCCGAGCGCATAGATGTGACTATTAGGAGTCAAAGTTATAGCGCCACCAACTGGCAGCAGGAAGTGTGTCATTTTCAAAATGCTTTGAATTCAGCATCTTATTTTTAATCGATTTGCTTCAAACTTCATCAGAATAATGTCAAAACACGGCCGATGTAAAACTGTGAAAGGAATATTGATATCTATAATACTGTTGCCATGGCAACGTGTCAAACTTGAAAATTTGTTTCTGGTGATTTTGAAGCAGATAACATGTTTAGAATGTCATGAAACTCAACACA
Organism: Schizothorax lantsangensis; assembly: GCA_027422415.1. Classification (NCBI taxonomy): domain Eukaryota; kingdom Metazoa; phylum Chordata; class Actinopteri; order Cypriniformes; family Cyprinidae; genus Schizothorax; species Schizothorax lantsangensis. Next base: position 2,306 of record JAPDDO010000149.1, on the reverse strand, counting down.
CATATGAGTATTAATGGTACTTAGACACTGGAAAAAGCTCATAAACGGCGTGGAAGAGGCGCTCTATAGCGCCACCTTTTGTCAAAAATGGGGGGTTAGTTTTAGCTACAGACACCAAACTCGGTACATAAATTGTTCTAATCAAGCCGGACAACTTTCTAATTTACACTCATTAGCTACGACCAACAGGAAGCCGGCTATTTTTTTTTTTTTTTTAATTTTCGGGGAATATCAAGCTGTAAATAAATTCATACTCCTCCAAGCAGAAACAAGTAGTTCACACCAAACTTTGTCAACATGATGCCAATATACTGTAGATGCTAAATTGCTAACGGATTTAGGATATCTTGAACGGTGTATTAATGGCGATTTGTTAAAGTTACAGTAAAAAAGAGAGCAGTTCTTTTCTTATCTTTAAAGTGCAGCTTCCAAACACTTCAAAACTTTTTACATACATAGAACAAGTCATTCTGAAGAAGTATGATTAGTTTCATGACTTTACAAAAGGTCTATGAATAACAGAAAATTAATAAACTATCAAGACATTTGATCACACGGGCTCTGTGTATGTGGGGGATGGGTGAGTCTGTGTGTTAAGTGTGAGTGTGAGGAGGTGGGTGAGAGAGACAGACAGAGAGAGAGACACAGAGAGAGAGAGAGACTTTAAACATCTCTTTAATCACTAGAAAAAAATCAATCAGTATTTATTTATTTAATTATTCGTTTTATTTTATTTTATTTATTTAATTATTATTATTTATTTTTTTTGCATTATAGCTTAAGAAATCTCCTAGGCCTTATCTTTTTCTGTCAGTCTTAGGGACACAAATAAATAAAAATCCAAGAACCAGTTAATTTGTAGGGCACTGACAACATAATTTTATATAATAAGGTTAATAATTATGTTAATTACAACATAAACATTTTTGTGTTTTATGAAAAATCATAAATCATAAAAAGATAAATCATAAAAATATTTTATGTTAATGTTTTACTTAACATTAATTAACATTAATACATTTTAGATAATTATTGTTCATGTTAACTAGTATAGTTCAATAATATCATTTTTTTAACATTAATTTATTCGAAACTAACCAACTAAATATGAACAACCATTGTATTACTATATTTCTTAAGAAAACAAATTCTAAAAAATAAAGTAAACAAATCTTTGTTAGTTCATGGTACAGTAACTGATGTACATTAACCAGAAACTTTAATAATGTAGTAGTCAATTTTGAACATATCATTAACCAAGAATCATAAGTGCTATAACTGCACGCTATGAATCATTAGGTAAGCATTAGTAAATAGTTAGTTCATCCTTTATTAAGCATTGTCCCAACATTAATAGTCATTAGTAAGCAGTTTATAAATACAGCTATAAATGCCTTGCTCTTTATTTATTAGGCATATCTATTACAAAGGAGATTTAAAGGCTCAGTATCTTCCTAACAGAAAAAATAAAACAAACAACACAGAGGGATAGAGAACTCAGAAATATTTTTTCAAGATGCAAATAATGAAACTGTACACTTGAATATTTACTTTAATTTATTTTTTTCAATGAAATTGCAGAGGTTTATTTTTCATTTTTATCAAGTGTACAGTCACCTTGCATCTTGAAAAAATATTTATGTGTTCTGTATCCCTCTGTGTTGTGTTTGTTTAACTTTTTTTTGGGAGATAAATGAGCTTTTAAATCTCCTTTGTAAATGCTTTATAATGTATAAATAGTCCTCACTTTAGATGAGCTCACACAAATAGATGGCTGGCCACTACTAAATGTTTTATAACTACCTGACTTAATCATGAATTAAAGCAGGAATATGTGTTAATAAAGCATTTATTAACACATTGAGCAATTATTATGATCTGTCTAAATAATAAGATTTATAAATGTACATTTAAATAGTTTATTAATCATTTACTTACACTTTCTAAATGATCTTATGAAACCACTCACAATAATATATATGTACTGATGTTAATTAATATAGTTAATGTTAAAAACTGAAACCTTATTGTAAAGTGTTACTAAGTTTTATATATTGTTCTGTCAGTGTCGGCTCCAGGATTTTTTTGTTGGGGGTGCTAAGGGGGGTTAACAGTTCAGAGGGGGTGATAAAAAACTAATTAAATTGAGAGAAAATAATGAACGCCTAACTTTAGCTATCGTATTTTTTTTATATATAGCAGCTTCGAAAAAGGCATATTTAACTTTTTCTGTGGTATTAAACTTCACATATGCCACTGTTATTAGTAATATAACTTCTAATGCCAACTGCCAAAATATGACACTT
>JAPDDO010000478.1:0-108575 GCA_027422415.1 Schizothorax lantsangensis | reverse complement strand
TACAATGAAGTAAATACAAAAAAATCTATAAAGTGAAAAAAAAAAAATGCACACAAATTAGAAAGTGCAAATGATATAAAAATAAATAATAAAAATCCCCACGGCACACTGAAGCACTAAAAATAGGGGGGTGATTTTTTTTGTCTTCTTCATATTAAACACTGCGTCGTCACAGTTGGAATTGTGGTTTTAATAGACACTTGCACTAACATTATATGCAAATCAAGCTCAAATGGAGTTAACAAGGTTTTTGACCAGCAAATGACAGAGATCGTATTCGGTTACTGTCGTGACCATCGGTTCCTGAGATAAGGAACGAAGTACTGCATCTTGATAAAGACGCATATGGGAAAAAGCCTTTTTTCTCCTGAACTGAAGCCTTATTCAATCACGCAGTGAAACTGCACAGCCATTGTCTCGTGCAGTGTGTTAAAAAAGAACCATGGCTCGGCAGCGGAGCTGCATGAGCCTATGGCGACGAATCCCGCCAGAATGGCGAAGCCATCTGGCTATATAAGCGGCCGTTTCGCCATAGGATCCTCAGGTTACTTCGACTGAAGGGACGACTAGTCGTGCAGCTATCTAGCACAGCAAAGTACGCAGTACTCGTTCCGTATCTCAGGGAAACCGAGGTTACGATAGTAACCGAGTATGTTCCCTGTCGATACTCCACTCGTACTTCATCTTGATAAAGACGCATATGGAAACTCAATTCAATCACGCCGTGCTATGGTAGAGGAACGACTGCATAATATACCTCCTTAAGCATTCAATGCCCATAGGGAAGCATAATAGTATACTCCAAGGCTAAATCAAGCTAAACTCATAGAGGTTACGTCCGACTTGGGTGATTGTTCCAGATGACTCTTACATATTTGGTACTCCAGGACCGAACCAGAGAGCTTGAGTGCGGTGCGGTCAAGGACTCTCCGTCAGTATTGTTCCCATACGTAAAGTGTGCCCATTTAAGCAGAGAGGACTCTGGCCTTACAGGCCGGTACGTCCAGGTTATAAAACCTAGCAAATGTGGACGGCGAGGCCCAGCTCGCTGCCACACAGATCTCTGTAATAGACACACCGCTAGACCACGCCCACGATGAGGCAATGCCTCTTGTGGAATGGGCTCGTACTCCGGTGGGGCATAACAGGTCCAAGGAAGAGTACGCTAGCGTAACGGCATCCACTATCCACTTAGAGAGCCTCTGCTTCGTGACCGGATGCCCTTTGGCGCGGCTACCGAAGCTAACAAAGAGTTGTTCCGACCTCCTAAAGGGGCTGGAATGCTCAAAGTAAATCCTCAAAGCTCTGACAGGGCAGAGCAAAGATAACTCCCGATCCTCTTCAGAGGGAGGAAGCGCGGAGATTGTGATGACCTGAGCTCAGAATGGAGTGGAAAGCACTTTGGGCACATAACCCTGCCTTGGTTACAGGACGACCTTGGAGTCGTTGGGCCCGAATTCCAGGCAGGCAGGCATGGCTAATGGAGAGCACCTGCAGGTCTCCTATTCGCTTGACCGACGCTAGTGCTTGGAGCAGAGCAGTCTTTAGCAACAGTGACCGAAGGGTAGTAGACTGTAGCGGCTCAAAAGGAGGGCCCTTCAGGGCCCTCAACCCAGTGGAAAAGTCCCATATAGGGACTGTGAGGGGCAGAGGCGGATTCAGCCTCTTGGCTCCCCTCAAAAAGCAGACAACCGAAGTGTTCCTTCCCACCGATTGGCCTGCTTTAGGGGCGTGGGAGGCAGCTTGATCGCTCAAACCCTCGAGCTTGCTGTTTCTTCTCTGAGATAACTGGGAGGGGACAAACACTAGAGCAGGGGAGGCGGGGCCACCCTCATTGAAGAAGGGGAACTGTGAGCGCGGCAGGGACAGACTGACTTTCATAATGAAAGTAGCACTGGCAGATCAAAGAGCTGCAAGAGGCGCTAATCCTTAGTGTAAACACACTGGCAGATCAAAGCGCTGTGGGTTGTGCCTGCGAGAAAAATCATTCAAGCCTGATCGCTCAGCCTTGCGAGCTTGCCGTTCCTGTCTCCGAGGTGACTGGGAGAAGAGAAACATGAGAGCAGGATGGAGTCTGGCTTTCGGTGAAAGCAGGCTGCCTGTGTGAGCGCAGCATCAGCGACGCACACACATAGCTTTCCACTCCAATCCGCCCAAGAGGATAGAGCCGCTCAATGCAATGAGGGGCGCTGATTCTCACGTGTGTAAACAACGTCAGATCAGAGCACTGCGGGAAGCTCCTTGGCTCTGATGATTCATTCTCCGAGCTTTGCTGAGAGAGGAGAAACAGGAGAGCGGAGCTGCCTTCGTAGAAGGTGGTCAGCGAGCGGAGAAGAGCGAGACTCATACTCTGTACGAGCATTCCGTCTCAGTCAGCGTTCAGTCTCTGTGTGGGTGTGATCCAGGCAGGCGGTGTGCTCACTGCTCTTCTGCATCGTGCAGGATTCCCTGCACGAGCCACACTCGTGGTCGCGGAATTTGCAACAACGCCGAGAAATTTGCTCTTTTATTCTACTAACTTATTCTACTAACCCTAAACCTACCCTAACAGTCTACTCTTAGAGTTAGTAGTTGTGACGAGTGGGGCGGGGCCGAGAGCCGTGGGAATGGAGCGAGGCCGGTGGAGTTAATGATAATGAGCGACACCTGCACCACTCACCGGTCTCGAGTCCCACAGAGGAGCTCCGGAAGGATAAAAGGAGGAGCGACGACAGTGCAAGACGAGAGAGGACCAGGCCTGGACTTTATTTTGTGTTTTGTGTGCGGCAGTCGTCTGTGAGGGGCTGCCACTTTACTTTTGTGTTTGTTTATTTTTATTAAACTTGTTTAAATGTTTGCCGGTTGCCGCCTCCTTCTTCCCGATCTACGAACTGTTATATTGGTGCCGAAACCCGGGAGGAAGGAGGGACATGCTGTCAGAAGAAGCCCTCGCTGCTGAGGGGGATCGCGGTGCTGAGGAGGTCGGGCAGCACGGAGAAGCAGAGACCGCCAGTGGCTGCCCGAGGCGGTGGTGCTGGAGCGATAGAAGATCAGGTGGGACGGAAGGCTCGCTGCCGTGCTCAAGGAGGGGTGGCTGCTGTCCGAGAGGGAGCGGAGGAGTCAGCGCCGTTCGCCAGGAGGCCGGAGCCTGCTGCCATCCGCCATGTTTGAGGAGGAGCAGGGAACGGGGGACTCGCTGCTGGATGCCCTCGACCGGAGGAGCAGAGCCGTCCGCCAGGAGGCGGAGGAGCAGAGCCGTCCACCAGAGAATCTCCAGTACCATCGCATGGCACCGCGAGGGAGAGCCTCTCAGCTGGTTGAGGACCGAGTGGCAGTGTGTCCGGGAACCGGACCGAGAATTTTTTTTTTTCCTCTCTCGTCTCTGTCTCTCCTCATCCTTCCGTCTCCTTTTCTCTTGCCTCGTCTGTCCTTACCCCCAGGTACGCCGTGGCTGCCCTGATGGGCCCCCCCGGGTGGAGGGGGAGTAGAGCGCAGTCTCGGGAGTACCCCCCGGCCTGCGAGGGACGATGGGGGTATGTGACGAGTGGGGCGGGGCCGAGAGCTTTGGGCCGAGCGAGCGTTATGGGAATGAGGAGCGGTGGAGTTAATGATAATGAGCAACACCTGCACCACTCACCGGTCCCACGAGTCCACGAGGAGCTCCGGAAGTATAAAAGGAGGAGAGGAGCGACAGTGCAGACGAGAGAGGACAAGGCCTGGACTTTATTTTGTGTTTTGTGTGCGGGCAGTCGTCCGTGAGGGGCTGCCGCTTTACTTTTGTGTTTGTTTATTTTTATTAAACTTGTTTAAATGTTCGCGGTTCCCGCCGCCTCCTTCCCGATCTACGAACTGTGTTACAGTAGTCATGTAGTTGCAAATTAATGAGACATGTAGTTGACATCTAGTTACAAAGTTACTTATAGTTATGTCTAAAGTGGACTATCGAAATAAAGTGTAACCAAATAACCTAACAAATCAATCGGGACTAAAGTGGTTTCATAAACGACAATTTAAGTTAGGGTTACGCAATCTCACTAATTCGATCCAGATTCAATGATTCAAGATAATTTGATGTGCACGCTTATTCTTAAGCAGCCCTTAATGTCGATCATGGATCAATCGATCCACCATGGCAAACAGCGAACATTTGTGCTATATTTGTGCTGTTGAATGTATTTGAGATGTGTTTTCCCCAGTGCATAACAGACATGTCACAGTTATATTCTTCATCTGTAAATGTTCGAAAATCATGAAAATATATCCATTTTGCTGTCAGGAGTGGGCGAGGCTTATGCGAGCGAACGAGCGCTGCTGCACGCATGCGCGATACACAGACGGAGCAGAACAGAATAATAGCAGAATAGAATAAAAAAATATTTTGAGTAAAATATACATTTTCTAAAATATTTGTTGTTGGACATTAAATGTGACGCATAGAATTTTAATCCTACATATAAGTATTTTTATGATAGCAGTAACCGTAAATCAACTGTAAACTGGCTTATACAGTCCTAATTACTAGCTCAGATGAGTTGATGTGTATTCCTCTTAAAATGTAGTCCGTTTTCTATAATTTATTTTAATTTTTAATTCAGTGATTCTAGCTTTTAATTTAGCGTTTTAAATGCTTTAAAGAGGAATTTTAGATTGTAATGTTTTTAATGTTCGACTATAACCAAGGTACAGCTGTCATAAAACCCGATAGAAAGTCTGCATGGCTAGAAACTGCTGATCAACTGAATGCGCAAGCAGCAACTATGTTTTCATATATCTTAAAAAAAAAATCATAAATTTTTGGGCACAATACATTAAATACAGTCGGTTGTAGCTGTAATGATTTTTAGCTCTTAATTTAATCTTTGAAATCAAATTTTAGCTTTGGGAATTAAATCTTAAAATTAGGGTTGATTTGATTGAACTGATGTTCATTCAATATTCATTATTTATACCTTATCAACGATCGTCCAGCGAATCGTTAGAATCAGTATATCCTAGCAGTTCTGTTTATGCCGTGGCCACGATAATAACACAAAATTGCTTGGGTCAATTTTCTGAGCATAGGTAACGTTATCTGGCAAATAGTTTAGACTTGAAAATCACATAGCACAAGACACCATTCTTTATAAATGAAACAAGGTTTATTTCCTATTCCACTAACCTAGAATACATGAACTAAACTAAATAACACAAAACAAAATACATACATACACGTTGCAGGCAATTAAGTGTTGCGATTTGAAGACAGTTAGAATATAGCGATGATCTACCCGTGCAGATCATCGAGCAGAGAACTTTATCTTTACTTTTAAAGATAAATGCACCCAGTTCAGTAAGACATGAAGATAGTTGTTACTTGCTTTTAAGCTGATATGACCGCGGATCCTGTTGTTTCCTCAGGATGGTTGAGGGAATCCCGGCGGCTGATTGGCTACTGCAGTTGCGTGATGTCACGGGGGAAGCCTGTTGTTGGTAGGTTGGCTTCTCTGTGACGTGATGACGCTCTTAGCAAGTTTCTGACGGCTTCAAGTGTTAAGGTTTCTTCGGTCGGAACTTTGGAGGCATGTGTGGATCCTTGCCAGATGGTATATGGCTGAGGGCGCTTAACAGCTCAAGAGTGAGCCGAACCCGATGTTTCAAGCAGCGAGCGAGCAGAGAGCGGAGCACAGTGAGCTGGGGGTCCGTTTTTTAGACGGACTGATTTCAGTACGCCCACTAGAGGCTTCTCCCAATCAGATTGTCCTTGTAGGGCGGAGCGCCGCCCTGCACGGCTCGTTTTCCGTGCGTAAATCTTCTGCGAAGTTATTTCATCAAATGAAGAACATATCCTAGCAGATTCATATACGTGTTGTAATCCTACATTATGATGAGAAAAGTCAACTTTCATCCACACCAAATTATCGCTGACGACAACAGCTTTCGTTCAAAATCAAACACCATGTATTTGGCATACACAAAGTACATATATTAATTTGATCTGCTACGCGGGTAAGGCATAGATTAAACTATCCTAAATTCTAAATAATCCCACCAGGCCTATGATACTAAACAGAGGGACAAGTTATATGTCACAGATTAAGAAAATATCATTGGTTCCAATACACAGCAAGCTTATGACATGAAATACAACCTTAATATATATTGTCTGTATATATATTGTATATATTGCTTCTAATAGCAGCAACGATGATTAATTGTCTTTTGGCATAAAGTCCATAACAGTTCGGGTGTTCTTTTGCACAAGAGAAACGAACGCATTCCTTTGAAATGCAGGGAGGACGAAAGGGGAGCTGTGCGGGGTCATGAGAATGTCACGTTGGGTGTGCATCTGCGGAGTTTCAACACTCGAACCCCTTCTCGTAAAACAGTCTCCCATTATTGAATTATGCATTAAACGGTCATCCTGGACCATTTCCAGATAGAGAGTTATTTTGTCCTGTTTCGGTTGAATTATGGTTAAGTGATAAGAACCAACAGTTAAGTCCTGTTTTAAATACATTCAAGATGTTCTCCTCAAATTTCTCCTGGTTTTTAGGGGTCTCCTGAGATAAGGAGATTTTAGGGCAGGAAATCGGCCATCCAGTTAAAATGCAGATGCTGGGAGGGAAGGAATGTGGTGTGTGTGTGTTCTCGCTCCCCAAAGCATTACATAGCCTGTATTTTTATTTATTGATTTATTTAAGTTGCAATTTCTGTATACTTTTATTTTTGGACTGATAATAAAGTCATAATTGCATGTGAGAGAGTCAGTGGTAAATATCATTGCATTCCTATTGGTCAGAGTTAGAGGAGCTCAGCTTAGCCTGACAGTTAGGCTGCTCCTGACCAGGTTAGTTTCCCAGCATAATTTGCCACAGTGACTGAGTTTGAGCTATGGTAAATTTGCTTTATGAAGCCAAATCAAGTGACAATAAATCAGACTAACTGATATAAGCCTGGCTTATTTGGTAAACTTGTTTTATGAAACAGCCCCCAGGTTTTGCTTTAATGCAGCATTAAAGCGAAACCTACTGCAGTTTAAGTCACTGATGTAAACAAAAAAGAAACGGAGAAAGACTGAGAAATCACCCACTGCTCAGTTCTGCTTGCTGATTAACTTTTGTAGCTTGAATAAAGATTACTTTATATTCAATTTATAGTTTATACATTTACAAATTGAACTCTGTGAAGATTGTTTTAAGTTCACTATTTTTAAAAGTCTAATAAATGTCAAAAATAATGGCTTTCAATGATACTTTAATGCTGAATGGCTATAATTAATGGCTAAATTTGAAGGGAAATGCCTTTAATAAAGACACCAGTTGCTGTATGTTTATCAGTGATACTGGCCTTTATTAAAAATAGGCTCCTAGGTAAAAAGATGCCATTAAACAATATATTTTATATACACAAACTTTGTTATTTCTACATTATTTGGAGATTCAATGTGAAATTATGACAATGTAAATATACTATATAAATATGCAATTAGTAATTGATTGACAGCACTACTGTCTATTGGATGGCTGTTGCGTTGTGCTATTAAACTTGTATTTGTCTCTTTTCTTCTCTTTTCATCTCAGACCCAATGGCAATAAAAGAGGAGAGTCAAGAACTGAATGAAACAGAAGAGAAAGTTCAAAATGAGAAACAGCATGATTTCAAAACTGAAGAAAAATCTATTGGTTGCTCACAGAATGAAAAGAATTCGACACCAATTCATACTGGAGGGAAACCTTACACCTGCCAACAGTGTGGAGAAATTTTCAATCGAAAAGAAAGCCTTAAATTCCACAAGAATTCACATTGAAAAGAAACCGCTCATATGCTCTCAGTGTGGAAAGAGTTTTACACGGAAAAGTCATCTTACTATCCACATGAGAAGTCACACTGGAGAGAAACCTTTCACCTGCAAACTGTGTGGGAAGAGTTTCAGACGAAATGGAGATCTTAACTCTCACATGACTGTACACACTGGAGAGAAACCATACGAATGTATTCAGTGTGGAAACAGTTTTACACGTCGAGAAAACTTTAAGACTCACTTGAGAATTCACACTGGAGAGAAGCCTTACACCTGCAAACTGTGTGGAAAGAGTTTCATACGAAGTGGAGGTCTTAAGATTCACATGAGAGATCACACTGGAGTGAAGCCTTACACCTGCAAACTGTGTGGAAAGAGTTTCACACGTCGAGAAAACTTTAAGACTCACTTGAGAGTTCACACTGGAGAGAGACCGTTCATATGTGTTCAGTGTGGAAAGAGTTTTGGATATAAAGAGAGCCTTAATTATCACATGAAGATTCATTCAAGAGAAAAGAGTTTTAAATGTCATCAGTGCGAAAGGAGTTTCACAGACACAAATCACCTTAAGAATCATGTTAAAATTCACATCGGAGAAAAGCCTTTCATGTGCCATCACTGTGGAAAGAGTTTAAAAAACAATGCAAAACTTGAGAATCACATGAGAGTTCACACAGGAGAGAAACCTTTCACCTGCCCTCAGTGTGGAAAGAGTTTCACAGTAAAAAGGAACTTAAAGAATCATGAGAATTTACACAGGAGAGAGTTTCACATATCTAAGCAAACTGAAGCATCATTTGCAAACTCTTTCTGTTAAGAAATTGCAGTTTTCCTCAAGAGTGACGAGGTCCGGTCCTTCAAGGCATTATGTCATGTTCCATCAGCTCTAACTTTCAGCTCAATAGGACCAGTGGTATGAGGACCCTCTTGGAATTGCTCTGTTTATTCTTCTTCAAAGTGAATCACATTTTTGAGGGCCAAAACATGTTCCAAAACTGCACACTGGCGAACTGGCGGAAATGTACATCTGTTTTGTGTTTCAGAATTGTGAGTGACAAAATGGCTCGACAGTGCCACTTACAAAATTTCAACAAAGCGCCCCTCCTGCTACGTTTCACGTACGTGTAGGAAATTTGGTACATGCATGTAATGTTCCTACACCTACAAAAAATTATCTTGGAGCAAAGTCCTAAACGGAACAGGAAGTCAGTCATTTTGAATTTCCTCTATGATTTTTGTGCAGTTTTTTTGCCATTTTCAGGCCTCATACTTTAACTAACTACTCCTACAGCTTTAATCGGATCATCTTCATATTTGGTGAGTGTAATCTTAAGGCCTTTGCGATGCTAAATTTTGAAGATCTTGACCTTTCGTCAAAGGTTGTGTCCTTGGCAGCCTGAGAAATTTTGGTGTTTTGCCATGAAACAGAAAGTTGTTGTAACTCAGGAAAACAATGTCCACTCTGCCCCAAACTTCATACGTTTGAGAAGAGTCCTGGCCTGAACACATGCCCATGTTCAGCTATAGATATAGCACCACCTACTGGCAACAGGAAGTGACATGTTCACTGTTATGAACTCCTTGCAACATTAAAAAGCGTCAGCAATTGTAAATAGGCCAGCGACAAGCTAGAAACACGCTAACACAAGCTAGACACACTTAGCTAATTTGCTAAAGCATGATATTAATACAATGAAACAGGTAGTTGCTGTAACTCAGGCATGCAATCTCCAGTCTGCCCCAAACTTAACATGTTTGATAAGAGTCCTGGCCTGAACACATCTACGTGCCCATATTCAGTTATAGTCATAGTGCCACCTACTGGCAACAGGAAGTGACATGTTTAGCACTGTGATGCACTATTGGCAACAAACTAAAATAAGCTATTGAGTGCTAGACATTCTAGAAACATGCGCAAACATCCTAGCAACGTTTACTAAGTGCTAAAGCATACTATTGATGCCATGAAACTGGAAGTTTTTGTAACTTAGGCATACAGTGTCCAATCTGCCTCAAACTTCACATTTGATAAGAGTCCTGGCCTGAACCCATCTACATGCCAAGATTCAGTTATAGTCATAGCACCACCTACTGTCAATAGGAAGTGACATGTTTAACGCTGTGATGCACTATTAGCAGCACAGTAATATATGCCATTATGAGCTAAACATGCTAGCAACACTTACTCACTGTTTCTCAAACGGAAGGCTGCATCCTCCGGAGGTCGCATTTGCAGGCTGCATATGTCATCAAGCCTGGTTTATTTCAGTTAACTGAGCATTACATTTGCGAGTCATAAGCATATTACAACAATTTATGCTTAACTAAGAATAATGGTCAAATTTATAACTGTTAATATTCTAAAATTCTAATTAAGATCTTCTTTATGATGTATGCAGCCTACAAATGCGACCTACGGAGGATGCAGCCTTCCGTTTGAGAAACAGCCACTGAGTACTAATGCTATTAATGCCATGAAACAGGAAGTTGTTGTAACTCAGCCATACAATGTCCAATTGCTCCAAACTTCACATGTGTGATAAGAGTCCTGGCCTGAACACAGCTAAAGGCCAATATTCAATTATAATCATAGCGCCACCTGCTGACAACAGGAAATGACTTGTTTTACACTAACTTAAACATGCAATGTCCAATCTGCCCCAAACGTTTCATGCTTGGTAAGAGTCCTGGCATGAAGACTTCTAAAGGCCAATATTCAGTTATAATCATTGTGCCACCTGTTGACATCAGGATATGTCATGTGTCGGTGCTAGGGCCCTTTCAACACTGCTTGCAGCTTTAATTCAATATAAACTTGTGCACAAATTGCAATATTCTCATACCAGGTTACATTATATATGTCACCTTTGTGTCACCTTTATGTATTAAATGTAAGTGCAACAAGGGCACATTGGGTCACTTATTTTAGTTCTGTTCAAAACCTTTTAAGTTCTTGTGTGAAGTATTTTGTTTTTATTCAAGGGTATTTAAGACTGATTTTCCCCATGACCCCCTTGTTAGGCTGATCTCATATTTGGAGACCCATAGTCCCCATTAAACTCAGGCAGTTCAGTATGTGATAATAGCAAAGAAGATTAAAGAAGACTGGACATATTCTCTGTGAGGTGTGATAGAGTATAATAAGATGTAATAATACAGCTATTGCTTAATTGGATTATTACTGGTTCTGAAAATGTATTTTATATTTTATTTTAGTTCTGTTTATGCATTTTAAGTATGTTTTCTGCATGTATGTGTATATCAATTTGTATGTGCAATATGATCTCATGAAAATTTGTATTTTATGTAAAATGTGGTTCTACAAAACATTTACTTGTTTGCACAGACACATGGGAGGTTGGTCAAACCCAAGAAAGCAAGGTAATTCAAGCCCGTTTCTGACAGAGAGGTAACTTAAATTTACAAAAGTTCTGTAAATCAATAATCAATTGTACTGTAAAAATACAGCAAACTCTTGCATGCTGTAAAATTGTTGTGATGGTGTGTAAACATTTGGTTAAAATTTCACTTGAGTCCACTGAGAAGAAATATAATCAGCTATAGCACACATGTATGTGCTAAAGTGCTTAACAAAGAGATCATCACTAGGCGCGTTTCCATTACAGATTTGCGCAAAACTTTGGCAATATTTTATAAATGTCGATAAAAAAGTATTGCGAAATGACGGCGTTTCCATTAACCAATGTTATGCGACTAAAACATAAACTTTTGCCTCTCGCGATAAGTCATGGCAACGGATTTTGGTGAGATTTGACGGATTTTTGATATATTTATTCAAAGGAGGCGTATGCGTGTATCTTTAGAGAAGCAGCACGGAGAGCCACTTCAGAAACATGCGTGGCGTGGCTGGAATAAACACAAGCATCGACTAAACTGGCCGCAGTCAGCTTCAGTGGCCGTATCAGAGCCAGACTGCACCGCAGACGTGTGCAGTGTAAATTGTCTAAGCATTAACGGCAGGGAAAGCCCCTTATATTTGAGAGCTGGTACGTATGAAGTCATTTTTGGAGGCTATGGTACATTGAAGAATGATTATGACTTTTTACATACGCCATGTGACCTGTAAATGCTAAAAAAACGTTTCCATTGCAGTTTTGCGAATTATTCCTTTTTCGAATTGCCTGAAAAACCACCTCATGCGAGCGTAAAAACTTTTTTGCGATATATGGGAGTTTTTGCAAAATTGACGCGTTTCTCATTATTAACTACCTGTTGGGGATTGCCCCACTGAATGCTGGTTAATAGTTATTGACCGCTGCAGAACTCTTGTCAGGGAGTCGGAGTCATCATATTGAGTTTGACTGTTTATTGTACAAGATTTGACCATATACATATGTTGGTGTATTTGAGGTAGTTTCTGAAATAAATGAAATAACAGAAATAAATATTCATTGTCTAAATATAATCAACAATTCAACATATCACAATCTCAATAATAAACAACTTTGTAAATAGCACTGATACATGGAATAAAAACTGAGAAATATCTCACTGTGATAACAATCTGCCTAGTGCAATAAAGATTACAAACACATAAATTATATACAGAAATGAGACTGCATCGTTAGTACAGATGTTAGTAATAATGATCGTTGAAAGGTATTATCACCCTGAAAATACTACACTTAAATGTAATAAAGTTGTAAACATGAACAATGCACGCCACCGCGGGCTAATCCGCTCGTTAACCAGGATCAAATTACACTCAGAAAGATCGTTAAACTTCAATAACATCATAAACACTGTCAAAGTTAACACAATTGCGGTACACTGTAACAATCTAGGTAATTAACAATATACATCTAAGTAACTTACTTTGTTATGAACTTTCTCTTGCACATAAATGCTGCACCTGAGTGAGAGCACACGATGTTACTGCTGCGCTGAAGTAACTTAGTGAATAGGCAGTTACGCTAAGACTATACATGCTGTGAACACTGCACTACGTTATTTACGCAAGTCATTACAAACATCACGCAGATCGCAAGTTTTAAACTTAAAGGGGAAGAATTCACAACAGCCGCCCCCACATTTGAGTAGCAAATGGGTAATCAAGAGAATTCTCTAAATGTCTTTGGTATTACCTTCTAAAACAGGCAACTCTATCAGGCGAGCAACTGGTCTGATGTAAGCTTTACCATCAATGACAACTTCAGCAGTCCGCACACATCCATCACTACTGGGCAATGTCTTTCGAACTCTGCCTATGGGCCACTGAGCTCTTGGGAGTTGCGGATCCACAATCAGTACGACAGAGTCAACTTCCAGGTTCTTTGAAGCTTTTTGCCACTTCTGCCTGGTCTGGAGCATAGGCAAGTAGTTTCTAGTGAAGTGTATCCAGAACTGATCCACCATGTTCTGACAGTGTCGCCATCTCCGCCGCCCCATATCTCCTGGAGCATATGCCACCTGAGGCAGTGATGCATCCCGCCGCCCCATTAGGAGAATATTAGGTGTAATCGGATCCATGTCAGCAACATCTGTTGAGGCATATCCTAGCGATTTTGAGTTGAGGATCCCTTCCACTTCCACTAGGACTGTGGACAGAACATCTTCGGTGACAGCTTGGGTTCCGACAGCTACCTGGAGAGCATTCTTTATGGAACGGACTTCACGCTCCCATATTCCGCCAAAGTGTGGAGCACTGGGTGGATTAAACTTGAAGCTAATCTGATAGTCCGAAAGCTGGGCTTTTAGTTCTGGCTCCATAATTGAGAAAGTTTCCCGTAATTCTCTGTCAGCTCCCCGGAAGTTGGTGCCACAATCAGAACGGATCTCGTGTGGTTTACCTCTTCTGGCTATGAACCGGCGGAGAGCAAGAAGGAAGGCATCTACATCCATTGAATTGAGGAGCTCAATGTGTACTGCCCGAGTTGTGAGACATTTGAAGATTAGCCCCCAGCGTTTCTCGTTTCGCCTCCCTATTTTGACCAGGTATGGGCCAAAGCAGTCAACACCTGTTGAGTGGAAAGGTGGACATAGCAGTCGGAGGCATTCTGGTGGCAAATCTGCCATTTTCGGAATCTTTGGCTGAGCTCTCCATCGCTGACAGGACAAACAGTGAAGTTGATGGTACTTTATGGCCTGCCGTCCTCTGAGAATCCAGTACTGTCTCCGAATTTCAGCGTATACTCTTTCTGCTCCTGGGTGTAACAGACGCTCATCAAATTCTTTGACAAGGAGCTTTGTTATTGTGTGTCTTGGGTCCAGCACAATGGGGTGGATTTGTTCTGGGTCTGAGTTTGCTAGCCTCCTTAATCGGCCTCCAACTCTCATCATGTTGGTCAGTGGGTCCCATTCTGGAGCAAGACTGACTAATCGGCTGTGTGCAGGAACTGGTTTCTGTGCCTTGAGGGCAGCAACTTCTTCGGGAAAGCTCTGGAGTTGACATGCTCTTAGCAGGACAGCTTCTGCCTCTCTATTAGTCATAGGCTCCCTGGATGCAGAATCTGATGTGGCCGCCCCTTGGCAGTCCTGTCGAGTTGCCTCCACTAATTCACACCATGAATTGAACTTGGTAGAATCAGGGAGGTTAGAGGCAGTGTTAACGACTGTTAGGCAGTAGCATGGAAGCCCTTTCAATTCAGATACTCCCTTCGACTGTGTGAGTTCAGGTTTCTTAGGCCAGGGCTCTTGGCCCTGTTTCAAGAATGGAGGCCCTTGACTCCATCGATTAGGCTCAGCCAGACTTTGGAGAGATTTACCTCTCGTTATGTCGTCAGCGGGGTTGTCCTGTGTATTCACATACCTCCATGATCTGTGGTCGGATAACTCCTGTATCTCGGAGACACGGGTTCCGACAAACACCTTGTATCGACAGGAGTCTGACTGAATCCACTCCAGCACAGTCAAGGAGTCTGTCCATAGGATTGTCTGACTGATGGAGAGAGTAATCTCATTCCTCACCAGTTTGGCTAGTTGAGCTCCAGCTAAGGCAGCACAAAGCTCCAGACGAGGCATAGACTGCTGCCTCTTTGGAGCAACCCTCGATCTGGCCATTATGAAGGAAACGTGAATGTCACTGTCGGACTGAACTGCGAAATATGCCACTGCCCCATACGCTTTCTCAGAGGCGTCGCAGAACACATGGAGGGAAATGTTCTGTTCTGCTGTTGTTGTTGTGAAGGCTGTTAAATAACAACGAGGAATGGATACTGTCCTGAGATATTCAAGCTCGTTCTCCCAACTTATCCAGGCTGCCTTAAGGGTTGGTGGTAGATCTGGGTGATCCCAGTCTCTCTTTTTCGCCCACAACTGTTGGATGATCACCTTAGCCCTGGTGGTAAATGGTAGTATGAACCCCAATGGATCATATTGAGATGCCAGCACCTGGTAGGCAGTTCTCATAGTCAGTGCTTCATGCTCAATGGGCCGGTAATGATATCCAAGGGTATCAGTTGCACAGTTCCACCGAAGCCCCAATGTGGGCTCCATCGGGTCAACGTGGGTTTGAACTAACCACTGCTCTGTGGCGGAGGAGCGGGCTTCAGTAGGAAGATGAGCGACCACAGCTGGATGACTACTAGCCCACTGTCTGAGGTCGAATCCTCCTTCTGCCAGCATGCTGCGCAGTCTATCCACTGTTCGTTTGGCGGCAGCAACAGTAAGAAAGCTTGCGAGGCAATTGTCCACATAGAAGCTCTGGTGTACTATTTCTTGCAACCCTGGATATTCGGCCTCAAAATTGCGAGCATGATGTTGCAGAGCGAAGATGGCACAGCATGGACTGCTTGTTGTACCAAATGGTAAAACCTGCCATTCATACACATCTGGGGGGTTCTCACTCTGCAGGTCTCTCCAAATGAAACGGAGAAAGGGTCTGTCCTTAGGTAGGAGACGAACCTGATGGAACATGCCCTTGATATCTGCACTTACAGCCACATGATGCTGTCTAAATCTTAGCAGGACGCCCAACAGTGATGGTCCAAGTGCAGGACCAGGCAGGAGTTGATTGTTAAGAGACAGACCTTGGTGTTTGAACGAACAGTTGAAAACCAGTCGTGGCTTATTGTTATGGCTCACCAGATGGTGGGGCAGGTACCATGATTCTTCTGCCTGGGCTGCTTCCCTTTGATTGAGTTTGGCTACAGAAACTTCTTCGATGAGCTTGGCAATCTCTCCTGAGTAGATTGAGGCCTTCTCAGGGTCTTTCTGGAGTCTCCTTTCAGTACTCCTCAGGTTTGCAAGAACAGATTGCATAAACCCTTTGAAATTAAGTGCGTCTGGCTTCCACAGAAGAGGGGTGGCATAACGTTGTACACCCTGTACACTGACTTGCTGCGTTTGGGACTCAAGCAGCTGCATAGCCTCGTTATCTTGTCTGGACCGGACCACCAACTTCTCATTGCGAAAGGGCAACACATCCAGTTGCCATAACCTTTCCACATTTCTGTAGAGAAGATCATCTGAGTGGGCAGTAGAGATAAAGAAACATTGCTGCACTGGTGCTTGGTCTGTGGTACACATTACTGCTCCTTGGAGAGCCCACCCGAGAGCTGTATGGACTGCTACTGGACCCCCTTTGGTGCCTTGGCGAATAGGCTCTTTGGCAGTGATGAGATGAACTTGGTCTGAACCTATGAGTACCAGCGGACGCACCTTGTGAAATGGCTGTAGCGGAACTCCCCTTAGATGTGCATACCGTCTCCGGAGAGTCTGAACTGGGTATGACTGTTCCACCAGATCAAGACCAGAAGCTGTAAATGCCCCCAACACCTGATAGCGTTTCTCTGGGTTACATATTGGGGAGATTTCAAAGGTGACCTTTGTGCCATTGAGGTGAGTAGTGTCTGGTCGGACTGTACAAAGGGCTAGAGTCTCAGGTTCACCATTCAGCTGGAGCTGCTGGACGACAGTGGGCAGGATCATGGTGCGCTGTGCTCCATCATCTAGTATAGCATAAGTCTCAAATGTCTTTGATTTGTGGTGTAGCAGCACTGGTACCACTTTCAGAAGGACTCTGCCTGATGCAAAAGATGGTAACAGGTAGATACGGCTCTCAGAGTTGGCTAATGATGTGTCAGTCGTATGACTTTGGGCCACACCATGTAGCACTTGAAGGTGAATACCACCACAGTCACTGCAGGGTTTCCTTAGATTACAGGTCTCGGGTGCATGGAAACGAGCACATTTCCAGCAGCGTTTTCCCTCTGAAATCCACTTGGAAAGTTCAGCAACAGACTGCTCTCTGATACTGCTGCATCGAGTGATGTAATGGTCTTTGCTGTCACAGAAAAGGCAGATAACTTTGGGTAATGTTCTCTTCTGAGACACCTTATGACTGGGGGATGCTTTAGACTCTGTGGGTGAAGCACCATGATACAAAGTTATACTTTGGCTTTTCGGTTTAGCTGCATTCCTCTCCTTTGAACTGTTGGGAGTGCTTTCATACTGGTAGCGCTGCACTAACCTGCTGGACAGTCTCTGTTGTTGGGCTTTGAATTGAAGCCATCCCGCGAAGTCTTGTAGGTTGTACGGGTTGATGCTGGGGGAATTGAGCTTCCCTTGTAGCTGGAGATACTCTATGAAGCCATCTCTTAAGAACTTGGGCAGCTTACTAAGCAAGCGATCTACATGTGAGCAGCAGTTCAATTCCATGCCTCTGGGACCCTCTAACGACAACAACATACTGACTAAAAGGTGGACACGGAGAGCGAAACTCTGGAAGCTGCGAGCATCATTTGGTTTTACTTCTGGCACTGTAAGAATCGCTGCAATCTCGCTCTGAGCCAACTGATGGGGCTGACCATATTGCAATTGGAGACCCTGCATAGCTGCCAAATATGGAAATGGGTGATGGCGACAGGACTGGCCAATCATCTGGGCTTCAGGAAGTTTCAGGTGTTCCAGCAAAATGTGGTATTTATATTTCTCGTCCAGTTCTGCATGAGGTTCAAGGAGGTTATCAAGAGCTAGTTTGAGGTTAGCAAACTCCCTTTCATTGTCGTTAACGAAGTCTGGAATCTTTGGCTGTGGGGCAGCGTGTAAAGGGCGGTGAGGAGTCAAATACTCCGGGTGATTCCACATCTGGCTGAATGGCTGTAAGGAAGGGGCAGCAAGGGCTGGAATGTTCAATGCAGGGACTGAAGCACTAGACAGAGTCTGAGGCACTGCCGCAACTGAAGGCATCTGAGTATACTGAGGAAATGAAAGGCTAGAGGAGAGTGGAGCAGTGACATGTTCTCGTGAAGGAAAAACAACTGACGGGTGGACGTAAGGCACACTGGGGTGCTGATAGACTGACTTGGGAGCTATCAGCGGTTGCTGCACTTGTGGCTTCAGAACCCTTTCAGCATCATCATACTGCTCGTTAAGAATTAGCGGTGCAGTCTCTGCTCTTGTTGCATGCTGATGTTGAGGCAAACCTGTAGGTAATGTACCTGACGAGACTGGCGAGTACAAAGGAAATGTTCGGACTGGCTGTATTGGTACAAAACCAGGATTAAAGCACTCGACAGTAGGTGTGCTGGCCTTTACTTGTGTGGCACACACATGTCCCTTAGGCTGAAACTCAATGTCAGGTGACTGTGTTTGAGAAGAATGACCTGGTGATGAGGGCGGATGTGGTGACTTTTCTGAAGGTGATCTTGTAGGTGGAATGTCAGGCTGTACACTTCGATCCTCCTCCTCACCTTCTTCCCTCAGGAACGATGTGATGTGTTCCATCAGCTCCTTGCGCCGTCGCTGTCGTTGCTCATATTGCTTAAGTTGGCACTGAAGCGCAGCCATGTCAACAGCCTCATCTCTTTCTTTATCAGACATAGACTTCAGTAATTCCCTCAGTGAACTCATACTCATTAAGTCCGTAGAGCCTGTGACTGAATGCACACCCTGTCTGGAGGATGGTCTTGTTTGACTAGTTAAGCTCACTGCGGCTACGGCTCCTTGCTGCTCCGGCACCTCTACTGCAGGCTGGGAGGAAGGGGCCAGTCGGTGATGGCTGTAGTCAAGGAGGTAGTCCTCCAGATGCTTGGGTGTGCGGCGCTGCCGTGAGGGTCTATCTGATGTTTCAGCATGAGGGAGGGAGGCTGCTTGCTCCTCTGATGACATAACTGCAGTAGTCAATGATCCGGCTCGAAGGACCAATGATGGGGATTGCCCCACTGAATGCTGGTTAATAGTTATTGACCGCTGCAGAACTCTTGTCAGGGAGTCGGAGTCATCATATTGAGTTTGACTGTTTATTGTACAAGATTTGACCATATACACATGTTGGTGTATTTGAGGTAGTTTCTGAAATAAATGAAATAACAGAAATAAATATACATTGTCTAAATATAATCAACAATTCAACATATCACAATCTCAATAATAAACAACTTTGTAAATAGCACTGATACATGGAATAAAAACTGAGAAATATCTCACTGTGATAACAATCTGCCTAGTGCAATAAAGATTACAAACACATAAATTATATACAGAAATGAGACTGCATCGTTAGTACAGATGTTAGTAATAATGATCGTTGAAAGGTATTATCACCCTGAAAATACTACACTTAAATGTAATAAAGTTGTAAACATGAACAATGCACGCCACCGCGGGCTAATCCGCTCGTTAACCAGGATCAAATTACACTCAGAAAGATCGTTAAACTTCAATAACATCATAAACACTGTCAAAGTTAACACAATTGCGGTACACTGTAACAATCTAGGTAATTAACAATATACATCTAAGTAACTTACTTTGTTACGAACTTTCTCTTGCACATAAATGCTGCACCTGAGTGAGAGCACACGATGTTACTGCTGCGCTGAAGTAACTTAGTGAATAGGCAGTTGCGCTAAGACTATACATGCTGTGAACACTGCACTACGTTATTTACGCAAGTCATTACAAACATCACGCAGATCGCAAGTTTTAAACTTAAAGGGGAAGAATTCACAACACTACCCATACACTAACATCAACTAATAAACGAACAAAGGAGATTTAATGAACAGTTTTACACATAAAATAAATAAATTGATATCATATTCAAGAGATAATGGTTTTGGGTTTTTGTAATAAAAATAATATCTTTAAGGATTAAACTGGGTAATTTTAGTAGAATTAGAAATATAAAAAATTAAATCAACTCAAATGTATTGGTTATAATACAATCACAATAAAATGGCAGCTGTTTCTTCAGGAAGACCACAAAATGTGCAAATTTAATCAACATCAATATTTACAGAGAGATTAATTAAACCTGTCGCTCATATTATTTATTTTTTTGTATTGAATCACTCAAAATTCAACATTTTACAGTAGCCAAGGTGTGAACACACAAAAAGAGATACAAAATTAAAGAAATAGAAAGAAAAGAAAAAAATAATGCATAAAAACATGGAAATGTTTACATATATCAATACACTTAACAGCTTTCTTGTTTATCAGAGTGTAAATAGAGTTTAGGTATTGCTTAACATCTGATTCCAAAATGAGAAACAATGGTTTGTAATTGCTGTACTTACATTTATGTATACTAAACTTTGCCAGCAAAAGTAATAAATTAATCAAATAATATTCCTTATGGAATAACATGTCGCAAGCGAAAAATAAAAATAAAACATTTTCAAAACAAAGTTGAAAGCTGGGCATGATATAATCTCTAGCAAATGAGAAGGACAACTCCAAAATAAATTAAAAAAAAGAATAAAACGTTTCTGTATGTAGACCGCTAAATGTACATAGTGCATCAATATCACAGTTAAATGAGTTTGAAAGACATTTATTTTACTTTGTGATTAAATATTTCCAGATGATGGAGGTAATTTCCAGATGATGAAACTCTAAAAGTGCTGATCTTCTTAGCTGGTAAAACATCTATGTGTTGAATCACCCAATAATAAAATGTGACATTCTGTAGTTTTGTATCATATTCATCTCTTAATCATATTTGTAAATGTCTTGACTCCACAGCCAACAGAGAAATTTTGTCTTTACTGTTCCAATACTTTTGGAGAGCACGGTGGGTGTATATATATATATATATATATTAATATATTGTGCGATGTAATCAATGAGCAATGACATTTCATAATTGTAACCTGCTCACATAGGCACCTACAGTATATATGGCAAGAATGTGAGAAATCCAGTATGTACAGTCAACATTCTACATGCTTCTACACAGCAGTCAATCATCTTTAAGGATTCTTGTGCTAAGAGGTTTCTAGGCCCGGGGCTGTGCAGAGCCATCAAAATGTTGAGAAAATGAGAAGAATGACATAAGAATTAGGAGGTGAATGATTGCTGACTGTCACACGACAGGTAAAAACAAACCACTTTAACAGCAGTAAGTCACATTGTATCTTGCTGAACTATGCCCTACTCTTCATAAAAGCAAAAAAATAAATAAATAACAGTAATAATAATAATAAAATTAAAATAAATAAAAAATAAATAAACCTGGAAAACACTGATTTACTCACATTATTTGTAATCTCCACAACAAAACTGCTCTTCTAAACTTGATTTATTTCCTTTTAATTAATTGACTGTAGATTAAATTATAGGGTGATTACAAGCTAATCACTTTATTTATTTAATTAGGCTGTTGACATTACTGAAATTGCAGTTTATATTGTGCTTTGCATGGGACTTAATGAGGAGAGTATTAATTGCATATATAAATATATACGTAAATTGCATAATAATTTTCCATCCATTTAGATTACATAGTTTTAACATAAAACAAATCAATAAACTTAATGCAATTCAAATGCATCAGTCATACGTGAATGAAACAGGTAAGATTTATGTAATAATTCACAGCAAAGTCCCCACACGGCTCAGTGTTCATGTGTTTCCACACTACAGTGTTAAAGTAGCATTGAAGCAGTGTTGGAGTTAAGAAGATAATTATGTGATGATTGATCATTAATGATGAACAGCTGCTGTTATCAAGCAGAATCACTGAATGAAAGAGAAACACAAGAACTACAACTGACTTCATCCACAGCCGAAGATGAAATCAACTGAAATAAAAAAAGACATTAAATCCTTTAAGATCTGATTAAACAACTCCACAAACAGCTTTATTAGCTTCAAATTACTAACCAGATTGACTTTATTTCTGTCAGACTTCTAGAGAAACTCTTTTTGAGAAGCAGTGGCATCTAGGGATGCAAAAATACACCTTATACAGTTTAAGATTATACACCATTTTTACTGGACTCCTTCCAAACCGTTCAAGCTTGGGTTAAAAGATACACCTCATTGCTGGAGATGTAAGGTTGAGGATGGTGATTTAACTCGTGCTCTATTGTCTTGTACAAAAATTCAAGATTTCTGGAAAAGAGTTCATGATCACATTTGCTTGGTTTTAGATTTTCATATTTCACTATGTCCTAGACTGTGTATATTAGGTGGGTGGACAGACAACTAAATAAGAGACAAACACAAAATCCTGGGCCAAACCAGTTTGCTGATTGGCAGACAAATAATTCTTAGGAGCTGGAAATCAGAGGATGCCCCTTCCTTTCAGGAATAACTAGAATGTAGTAGAACTAGCTAGAGTGGCTGCATTCGAGAAAAAAAAGTCTTATAAGCAGGCGGACAAGATAAATCTATACTATAAAAATGGTACTTTGGAAATGAGACAATAATAGCTGTTTGTGAGAAATATACTGATTATGACTGTAAATGTGATGTGTTATAGATTGGATTTCATTTGTTAATTTTACTTCTGTCAGGACCTTTTTAAAAAAAAAAAAAAAACATAGACAAACCTTTAAAGTCAACTCTTATTTGCATGTTTCCTAAAGTTACATTTGGCTCTGTTCTAGATTTCCCATCCTTTTCATGAGCTCCATGAGCTTCTGGGTCAACCCTCCCATTTTAAGAATAGGAGAGCAGCACAAAATCCCCCAAACAGACCAAACCAGGCAATCCTTCCTGGCTCTTCCTGCTAAATGAAGAGCCAGCAGAGGAACCAAATAAGCAATTTCAGGAAGCCAATCTATTGCATTGTAAAGGGCCAATCAATCTACATGAAGTCAGCATGTAAAAATGAAGTTAGAAGTGACATATGTTTAAATTAAGTAAATACGCCCAACAGCTACTTAAGCCACAGATCAGGGAGCTGCACTCACAGCTTTTTGAGTCATGAAATTTTTGTGAAAATCCTCAAAAATGCTGGTGGTGGCTGGCAACTTTCAAAAACGCTGGCGGGGAAAGAATTAAGTGTCTGAGAGAAGATGTCTTGTATATCTTTTAACTGGTTATTTGTGTTTGTTATATTTTTAACTCTTTTATCGTTTTAACACTGTTGTAGTATTATGTCCTTTATAAATAAACTTGAACTTAAAAATCCTATTTCACATACAGTTCACCATCAACAGTTATTAGTCAAATAAGTAGAAGCAGAAACAGACACCGGAGAACAGTATGCTCTTTAATATACAAAAACAATACAGTCATCTATACGACACACTTCTACAAAAACACACACTAGTATTACAGCTACCTGCTTATCAGACTCTTCAGATTGCCATGTCATTTTCTAGTGCTGCTTAATATTTTATACTTTTATAAAGTTCACTTAGTACACCTCTAATATACTCTACTTTAATCATGCACTTAAAATCAGGAGAGCTGATATTAGAGACCTGAGACAGGTCTTTTTAGGGATAGTTTAGCCCCAAAAATGTTTTGATCATTGACATAAATGACATTTTCATTTTGAGTGAACTATCACTTTAATATTGCAATTATTTCTCTAAAATTGGCACGGGAAATGTTCATGCATAGGGAGAATCAGCTAACAAGCATAAAAATCATAATAGCATTAAACTAGAAATTAATTGTGCTTGCAATGTAAAAACTGACACCGACTTCAATTAAATACAGGTACATCTCAAAAAATTAGAATATCGTGAAAATATAATTTTTTTTTCTTGTTATTTCAAAAAGTGAAACTTTCATATATTTTAGATTCATTACATGTAAAGTAAAACATTTCAAAAGTTTTTTTTGTTTTAATTTTGATGATTAGAGGTTACAGCTCATGCAAGTCAAAAATCAGTATCTCAAAATATTAGAATATTTACATTTGAGTTTCAATTAATGACCATCCCTACAGTATAAATTCCGGGTATCTCTTGTTCTTTGAAACCACAATAATGGAGAAGACTGCTGACTTGGCAATGATCCAGAAGACGAACATTGACACCCTCCACAAAGAGGGTAAGTCACAGAAGGTCATTACTGAAAGGTGTGGCTGTTTACAGAGTGCTGTATCAAAGCATATTAAATGCAAAGTTGACAGGAAGGAAGAATTTGGGTGGGAAAAGGTGCACAAGCAACAGGGATGACCACAAGCTTGAGAATACTGTCAAGCAAAGCTGATTCAAACACTTGGGAGAGCTTCACAAGGAGTGGACTGAAGCTGGAGTCAGTGCATCAAGAGTCACCACGCTCAGACGTCTTCAGGAAAAGGGCTACCAAGCCACTTCTGAACCAGAGACAACGTCAGAAGCATCTTACCTGGGGTGTGGAGAAAAAGAACTGGACTGTTGCTCAGTGGTCCAAAGTCCTCTTTTCAGATGAAAGTAAATTTTGCATTTCATTTGGAAATCAAGGTCCCAGAGTCTGGAGGAAGAGTGGAGAGGCACATAATCCATGTTGCTTGAAGTCCAGTGTGAAGTTTCCACAGTCAGTGATGATTTGGGCTGCCATGTCATCTGCTGGTGTTGGTCCACTGTGTTTTCTGAAGTCCAGTCAACATAGCCATCTACCAGGAAATTTTAGAGCACTTCATGCTTCCTTCTGCTGACAAGCTTTATGGAGATGCTGATTTCATTTTCCAGCAGTACTTGGCACCTGCCCACACTGCCAAAGGTACCAAAAGCTGGTTCAATGACCATGGTGTTACTGTGCTTGATTGACCAGCAAACTCGCCTGACCTGAACCCCATAGAGAATCTATGGGGTATTGTCAAGAGGAAGATGAGAGACACCAGACCCAACAATGCAGATGACCTGAAGGCCACTGTTAAAGAAACCTGGGCTTCCATACCACCTCAGCAGTGCCACAAACTGATCACCTCCATGCCACGCCGAATTGAGGCAGTAATTAAAGCAAAAGGAGCCCCTACCAAGTATTGAGTACATATACAGTAAATTAACATACTTTACAGAAGGCCAACAATTCACTAAAAATGTTTTTTTTTATTGGTCTTATGACGTATTCTAATTTGTTGAGATAGTGAATTGCTGGTTTTTTGTTAAATGTGAGCCTAAATCATCACAATTAAAAGAACCAAAGACTTAAACTACTTCAGTCTGTGTGCATTGAATTTATTTAATACACGAGTTACACAATTTGAGTTGAATTACTGAAATAAATGAACTTTTACATAACATTCTAATTTATTGAGATGCACCTGTATACTGATTCACTACTAGCAGCATGGAAGGCACTAGGTGTGTTTGACTTCATGCAGCGCCATGAAAACCGATCGGTGGCTGACTTGAAGCAGTGCATGCCGGTTAGAAAATTTGTCCGACTTGAACCGGCACCGACACCACGTCACTGTCACGTGTGGCATCAAAGTACCGCGATAGCGTTTCGAGAGCAGCCGGCTCACTCAGCTGGCGCAGTTTCTCCAGAGCGACTGCGGGAGCGCTGATGACGACACAACTGTTTCACGATTGGCCAAACTCACCACATGACAACAATGACGTGTGTTTCTAACATCTTCAATTCCAATACAGCTCACAAATCTTATGTTACTAGGAAAATATCACATTCGTGTGAAAAAATGGACTAAAGCTAAGCCAAACTTTGAACATTTAATAAAAGAGATTAAACAATATGGTACTACATTTGATAAAATTAAGAACAAAAAAGCAAGAAAGACCTATGAAGCTTTTTGTTAATTTAAATTGTTGTAATTTTACCCCTGGCATGAATTGTTTCACTTTACATATTCTTACGAATGTTTATTTGTTTTTGTACTTGTTGTGAGTTGTATATGCTTGTACAAACCTTTGTGTAATTTTTGCTTAATAATAAAAAAAATACTGCTCACAAATCTGTTTTTAGAACAGTAAAAGCTTTTTTTACTATATAGTCACAATGTTATATTGAGTCACATTTAATAAAAAAACTGATAAAAGCTTATATACCCCCACTTTATTGGTATTTAAATAGTATATGTTTATGTTGAACTTTATTCTTGAACAGACGGCCCTGTATTAAGCAGTATATAAAAAGCGTTTCTGTTGCTCATGAAAACATTTCTGAAACGTCCGTGCATTTGACAAATATTGCATGTTATTCACTTCATCTGTGATAAGAGTATCCAAACACCACGAGAGCATCACTACCGGGAGCAGAAAGAGTCCGACTTCACGTCTCCGCTTTCAATTCCGCCCCCGACTGCAAGCGGCTACTCTCGGCGATATGTCTGTGTGGTGCTGCATGAAGTCGAACACACCTAATGCCTCTTTGGGTGGCAATTTTTGAATGTGTATGAGATTTTAGCATTACGTTGGATGGAGATGGTGATCAATTTTGGGTCTGTTCCTTACACAATCATTTAGCCATGGAAGACTTTTTGCATCAATTATTGTGACTACTTTTATCTGCCTGTTGCGTGTTTTATATTGAGAAATGGCTAGGTCTAGAGGTAAAGGTCAGGGGGTCTCATTATAAAACTCTCTGTAGATTTCATCCTAAAAGTGTACATACGCACAAAAGCTAGATTTAGCGTACGCGTGAATTTTTTCAGATTTATAAAACCATGCCTATGCCAGAACCTGCGCAAAAATCCCTTTATAAATCCCAGTCAGAGCTTACTTGCATCTCCACCCCTACTCCCCCCAGAAGTCAACATATATGGAGCTTACAATGCCTAGTTTTACTATGCATAACCTCATCTGCATATAATTTCCATGCATATTCCCATCCACGTGACACGTGTTTAACACCGTCAAAGGTACAAGACATTAAGGAAATATGAGATCCTGACTGTTATTCCATTTGGGCCATAGCCTACACATTAATTTTTATTGCTAAAAATTATCCAGTATGCTTGTTACATTTTATAATGAAAATATCCATAAAAACAAAACTGTTTAAAATAGTTGATTTCATTCTTTTACACAGGTCATATAGTATTTCAATTGTTGTAAACAATTCAAATCAAATTAAATTTATGCAGTTTTGCTGATAAGGTGAACATAAGCTGAACATCTATTTTTAGTGGAAACAGCTGATATAATAGGCCTATATTTTTTGCAGTGTAAATACACTGACTTGGCGAATTACTGAAAATATTTTAAAAAGGAAATGTGCAAATCTTAATGTTTTCCTTTAATGGTATCCTTCAAATACAGTGGTATTTTTTATAATGTTTTGGAGATGCCTTTACACGACATTAACACGTCCGTGCAGCTGTGGTTGTACAGTAAGATATTATCATTGGTCCTATTCAAACTGGACAATGGACTGACCGTTCGACCACTGTATCCAGCTGTGTCCGCCATAATATCGAAGTAAGTGCACATCATGATCCTTGGTCTCGCTAAATAAAAATAAAATAAAAAAATTCCTCGTAAGATGAGATCTGCAGTTTAGTTTAGCAGAATTATTGTGCGCCTATAGCAGTCCTCGCTGTCATTAAAACATAGGATGCCACATGAAAAGTGATCAAATGCATCCACTATATGTCTAAATTTAATTTTAACTTCTGTGTAATGACTTTTTGTAATTTCAGTGCTTAATGAGAGTGGAATATTTATTGTAAATGCATATCGAAATGAAAACACAGTTTAAAATCGTTTACTTCATTACTTCTCACTCCAAAAGAGTTTGTACGCATGGTCTAGAACAGTAGTTCTCAAACGGGGGTACGTGAGGTGACAGATGGGGGTAAGCGAACAAAATGCTGAGTTTTGGCAGTCATTTAATTCTACCCAAACTTAAAGTAACATTAAAACCGAGCGTTTGTTTCATACAAGCAAAATGCCGACTCTAATATAAAACAGGAAAATCGGAGTGCCGTAAACAGTCAAATGACATTACCTTTTGCGGTCAGAACTGACTGCATCCACACAAGTAGCGTGCGTATAATAGGATGCCCGCTAAATATGCTGCTTTAGCAAATCGCGCTGTTGTTTATTGTATCTTTAAAGTAGATTTGTAGCACTTAATAGCATGATGAAGAACAAATATTGATGGACTGTACATTGAGATCGATTCAAGAAACCCTCGTTGATACAGAAACATACCCTGTGCAAGTTATTGTTTCATGTTCAAAATACGAGCACGAATGCAATTTTCCCTGAATATCCAAACGATTGCAAATGTGACATCGATTTTAAATAACAGTTCAACAAAAAAAAGGTAATAATAAGTGAACATTTTACATTTTAAATGTAGCCTACGTTTTAAAAACAATAGCAATATTGTTTTTTATATATTTTACAACAAAATAATAATAGTTCCAATGAAATCCGCAACAGAACTGGTGTGTGTCTCCAAGCAACAGCGGTGTTTCGTAAGTGAAGGAATCTGCAGCTTTGAACAATTCAGAGAGTCAGCGATAACTCATAACTACAGCATTTTGCTTCCTTACTGAATGAATGAATGATGTGACGCCTCGCTCATTAAGACGGTGACTTACCGCCACCTACTGGCGATTTTAGTTTTAAACCTACAAGTATCACTTCGTTTTGCCATCATTTATTGCTTTATTTATTGTATTAATAATACACTTAATGGAATGGTAAGAATATGACATAAAAAACGACATACAATTAATAAGGCTAGCAATAAACATTGCCTAAAGGTAAAAAATGCACCTGTAAATCAATTTAAGGTGGCAAATATTGTCCCTTAATGGCAAAGGTGTGACTGTGGTCTAAGAGGGGTACTCAGAAGAATGCTAAATGCCCCAGGGTGTACGCCATTGTAAAAAGTTTGAGAACCACTGGTCTAGAATGTCTGTACGGTGCGTACATATTTACGCAAAGTTTATTTTTGATCAATTCGGATATGTGCGTGGAAAATTGCTTACGCATATCATATGCCCATTTTGTGCGTTTATAAATGAGACCCCTGGTTAGGTGCTCAAAAACACCTAATTAAGCCTATCATATGATGATGACAAGATTACACCGCAATATATAATTTCATGATGATCAAAATCACCAGTCACTGGTCGTGTCACAATAAAGATGCTAAGAGTGCTTTTGGCACCTGTATTGTCACACACATTTGTCTTGGACACGTGGTGGGATAGAATACCTTGGGAATGACAAGCTGTTGTCTCACACCCTTTTTCCAGTTAACCAGGTGCAAGAATAAATGTTCCTTAAAGAATATAGGTTCCTTATCAATTCTCATTGAATACAAATGGCACCCTTTTTCCAGATAACCTACAAAGAAAAACAATTATCAATCATTCACATGAATGTTGGCATTGAAAAGGTTTTAGTGGAATAGAATAGATCTCTATTGTCAGTTAGCACCATAAATGCAGTGGTTTGGGGCTTAAATATTAATCTTAACATTTAGTCAGACATACAGTAACTTAAGGTGAATGTGAGATTGTAAGATAAGATTGATTTAATATTCCTTCCTATATTATGGGTACCATCCACAGAGTTTATAATAAAGAACAATCATGGAATATTGTTGAATAAATGACATAAATTGGAGGAAGTTTGTTATCTGACCGATCTGAAGGATTTGTGAAATATCATTAACCTGTAGAGCCACTTACTGTATTATCAACACAAGGACAAAACAAGTGTAAATAAAGGGACTTTATTAACCAGGGTATATGCAGAATTTTTAAGCTAAAATTTAAGGCTTTTTAAGACCAACACAAATAAAATGAATACACACCGGCTGGGAGGAAAAAGGAAGCGGTGTGCCCAGAGACAGAGAATGAAAATGTGTATCAATAGCACGATTTTCAGTTTCTATTTGGCGTGTTATTTATACGCAGAAATTGACCAAATAGAAACAAAAACTTGTGGTATTGATACACACTTTTGAAAGGACTGACATTAATTGCTCATGAGGCCAAAACTCCGGAATTCTCGCAAAACAGATGCCATGCAATAAAACCATAAAACTAATCTGGAGAAGAGATCTCCAAAGACAGCAAACAGCACCACTCCCCTTGTTCATTTACGACCCCCTTCTCCCCCTGCCCTCTTGCCTCTCCCTCTTTTCCCCCAAAAGCTTTCACTCAAAGTTCATTAAGAATATGTATATCCCCGGGATGTCCGGTTGAGTCGCGTGGAAGATGGTAGCTTAAGAGAAACGTTCCCCAGTCGATAACTATTCTCCCTTAATTCAAGGAGTTCAGATACGGGCAAATCTTTATAAGCAATATGGCAGAGGGAGACAAACATAAGAAACCGCGAGGAAAGTCGATTATGAAACCCGGAAAGGACGGTAAAGTTGATGAAGACGACGAGGGCAGAAAAATGAGGGGGATCAAGATGGCGATGCTAAAACGCCTTCCCCCTCTGGGGAAATTAATGCAGTGATCCAAGAGAGTATATCGGCAATTCATAGTCAGATTTCTGCACTTTGTTCTGATCTCAAAGATGACATGACTGATTTTCGTCAGGAAATAAGGGATGATCAGAAACGACCTGACAGAGTTTAAAGAAGAAATAAATCAAATAAAAGCGATGAAAACCCAGCAATCAACATTCGAAAGAGTGGATGAGATGGAAAAACGAATCGCTGATCTAGAAGAGTGGGGCGTGGATGTTAGGGATGCGGTCAACAACACTTTGAAAGTACAAAAGAACTTGCAAGCTAAGTCATCTGACTTGGAAGGCCGCTCCCGACGGAACATTTATGGGATGCCAGAAGGATGCGAGGGAAGAAACGTGATAGAATTTGTTGCCGAATGTATTAAGTCCGAACTAAGCTCTCTACAGGACATTGACTTACAGATACAGAGAGCTCATAGAGCTAATTGAGAAACTGGACAACCCAACCACCCACTGTGGCAGAGTCTGCGATGGGAAAAAGAAACGTCAGCTAGGAGTAAACACCAGCAGAACCGTCAGACACAAATACGAGAAAGATTGAGGGGATATCAGCACATTCCCGGCCCGAAAAACGACAGTGTAAGCTCTTTCAGTAGCTGTGGTCATCATATCAGTATTTTATTTTCCAAGTTGTCTATTTCGAGATGTGTTGTGGTAAAAATAGCAACAGGTAGCGCTAGTAGCTCACCGAGTGCAACCATTTTACGTCATCAGAATAATGGCGCCCCCCATAGTACAACATATGTATAAAACAATGTGATTTTTTTTAATAACATAAATCTTTAATTGGTTTTCTACTACATGTTTCAGTAAGAGACATCATTTACATTATATTAAGCCATACAAGTCTTAATACCCAGGGATCCCTTTAAGTTGAGATGACCGCTGATCTGTTGTTTCATTTAGTTTCCTGGTTTGAAGGAATACTGCAACGTGTCGTTGCGTGACGTCACGGGGAAAGCCTTTCGTTGGTAGGTTGGCTGCTCTGGGCTGTGATGACGCTCTTTAGGAAGACTGTTTCGAGTTCTTACGCGGCTTCAGATTTTGAAAGTTACTTCAGTCAGAAGTTTGACTAAGTATTGGTAGTTGTTCAATGCTTGGCCAGATGTTAATAGCTGAGAGCTCTTTTGGAGCAACTCCAAGTTTTCAAGCAGCGCGCGATTTGCAAGCAGGCAGCGAGAGAGCATTGTGAGCTGGGAGTCCGTATTAGACGGGAGCTTTTGGTCCCTCCCACTCGATGCTCTTCCAATGAAATGGTTCCTGTAGGGTGGAGCCCCGCCCCACACGGCTTCTTTCTGTGCATACGTTATCCGCCTATTTATTTTGTCACATGGAGAAAATACCCTGGCAGACTTTTATACATGTTATAATCATACCTTATGATGCTAAAGGTTAATTTTCCTTCACACCAACTTATTGTTTATGAAATCAGCTATTATTCAACATCAAACAACAGGTATTTGGCATACACAAAGTACATCTAATAATTTTTATCTACTACATGATTAAGGCATAGTTTGAACTATCTTAAATTCTAAATAATACCACCAAGCCTATGATACTAAACACAGGGAAAAGTTATAATGTCACAGATTGAGCAAATATCATTGGTTACAATAACACAGAAAGCTTAATTTCATTTCATAAAATACAACCAGCAATATATATTTATTGTAATTTTTAATTTTCACATTCTTACCTGTTTGGCCACATATCAGTTTGCCATCTAATCCAATGCGTATGGCTTCTGCTATACTCTGTTTTTCAATTTCCTTCATGAAGGAGCTATTCAGTCTTTCATTGTGCAGGTGAAAAAAACAGACGTAGTGAGAACATGTAGTGGATGTCCTTCATTTTACATAGTGAGTATCGACTTGAGGAAAGCTCTCTGTTTATTTGTTCTGCTGCTGAAGAATTAATCAGACAAGCCAGATCTGGAATCAGTTTCAGGCTACGCAGTCTCTCTTCAGGACGCTTTTGTTTTTTTTGGTGAAATCTGTCGTACAGTGAGTACCGGTCTGATGTCCCTGTCTCAGGGTGTGGACATGAGAATTGCTCCATTTCTTTGGGTTCTTCTGCATGTCTTGGTTTCCTCCTAATTTTCTTCAACCACTCAATATTTACTGTTAACTTTCCTGCAGCTGCCAGTGATATGTTTGTGTCCGTTGGTGCACATACCCTTCCGTCATTTGGCTGGAAAAATCTCTGTTGCGTACGATTATTAACATGCCTGGCAACACGTCCAGCGATGTCAGAGATGTACACAGTGGGGGGATATTTAAAACTTAGCAGAGCATCCCCGTGGTCCCGTGCAGATTTCTGCCACCATAATGGTGATGTATAATATACAACACCATGGGTGCAGCCCATATGTAATACTCCACCTGTGTTAAAGTGACAAGAATGACAAATTACATACATGTTTTCTGCATAGATGATGGTACTTAAACAAGAAAAGTAACAAAATGACCATACACAAATGAATTAATGACACTGAAAAACAATATCTTACCTCCAGCTTTTTTCAGCTTTACAAACATTTTGGGGTAAACCTCCTTATAAAGGAGAAGCTCCTCCAGCCTGTTTATAAAGTCTGTTTGTGAGCTAGTTGTTGATACTCCAAGACAGTTGCATGCCTTCACCAGGTCTTCTCTTTTGTGCTGTGGAGAAATTACTATCTATTAGTGTTGTTCGTGGGAAAAAAGTTAATAGCGATACATTGAGTGCTTACACGAATACTGTGAGACTTCAAGTATAAATATTTACCGATTTAGAGTCCAGTATTTGTAAAATATGGTCTTCACCAATGTCCTGGCTTTCACGGCATACAGAGCTCACCCTTTCACTTTGAGAGAGACCTTTGAAAACTTCAGTTTTTGGAAGCTTGTCATGTAGTCTTGTGTGTTGTCCAATCCAAGGAGCAAAGGCCGAATATGTCAGTGGACTTGAGAAAGGATTGTTAGATGAGTCTGAGGAACAGAATTTTTTTTAAGATTAACATCAGTTAATTTTTGGTTCTACTGCTACAAAACCCAAGGCTTTACCCTTAATGTTGAAACTTAATATACTATTAAGACACATTATTAACATTAATGGCAATAGTACTGTTAAACAATTGAAACAGTATTTTCATTGGTACCGTCACAAAATCCAGTGGCAATGATCTCCTTTTCCAGGTTCTCCCATCTTGCTGCCACATTAACAAGGGTGTCCTGGAGGCCAATGTTCTGAATGTCCGGGCGTCTCGTGAGATTGACTGGAAATTATAGAGTAAAAGGGGTTGTGACCAGTTGTATGTGAATGTGTGTTATTTTGAAGGCCTAAATGTTGTGTTAAGAACATTTACAGATCTGAGGGTTTTTATTCAGATTTTACTCTCACCTGGTATATCAAATGCAACTTTCCAATTGGTGTCTGCTATGACAATGGATGGATGATAACCACAGCGGTAACAAAAAAATTGTATGAGTACTGCCTTAAAGCACTGAAATGGTAGAATGCTTTTTTTAGCATGTTGATTGGCAAAGCAGTTCTTGAATGGGATTCAATTGTTCTAAACAGCCGACCCACAGCAATATGATTCTGTGGAAAGTAAATTTAATAGAGGTTTTACTCAACTGATGAACAGTTTTGCATGATTATTGTGGTATCTTGAAACATGCTCTCTAAATATCTAAATTGTGTGTATACTTACTGAAACACCAGCAGTCAGAAGAGAGCATAAAGGGATTGACAGAAAAATTATGTTATTGTAGTTGTGGAACCCACTCTCATATTCTTGAAACTGGACCAAGTTTCTGCAGACAGGACACTCCTTGGCATAGACAGAAACACCTAGATAAAAAAAAAATCAATTCAAGGTGATTTTTAAGGTGAGTTTTAGTAAGAAAGAAAGTTGCTCATTAACCAATACAGAAGTCATTTTACCTTTAAACTGTTTAAATATTCCATAAACAGTTGATGAGTGATGAGTATTTTGTTTCCAAGATCTGGAGGAGATGGGCCAGGACAGTATGGGCACTGTACTTCTAGTGGTTCAAAGTTTTCAGGAACGGGCTTCTCTGTTGTGGTTAAATCCACTGGAAGGTCTTCTGGTATTCTTTTAGAACTCCAGAAGTAGTTGGTTTCCATGATGATACTACTACGTGAATGTTGGTGGATCACCAGCACTGATCATCTCCTCAACATCTTCAATATCCTCGTTTGAGGTGTCCACTGCATTTTGTAACAGCTGGGGATGCTCTTGAAAAAGCCACCACATGGATAAGTATCTATGGACTCGACTGATCCGATTTTTTGTACCTCTGCACTGGCAGTGCCAGTCTTACTATCAAATGTGTAGACTGTTCTTCCAAACTTACACCAATTGTCCTTTTGGCCTGTGCACACAGAAAAGTATATATATATCGCTCAGAAAGGCCATGCTCACCCCAAAAAATAGGAAAGACACAGTCTATATCCTCAGAGATGTTTTTCATTAATGCGGTGAGGGTTCAAATTTGACAGTAGCTTTTTTTTTATATTTCAGGAAATCCTCATGGTACTGTTAAATGATTAACATCAATGAAAAGCTCATTATCTCTGCTTTCCAAAGATATATGATATGTAGGTATATCCTGTTTAGACATTGTAAAATCACAGGTCAATTCTGGTGCTCGCGTGTTAACTGATCGGTTGCACTCTGGTCAGAGTGAGGTCAAATTCTTAAGAATGTTCATAAAATCAAAATGTCAAAGCGCACGATGAAAAATGAGGCACCGATCTTCTCAGGAGAGCGGCCTGGACGCGGTGATACCAAACTCAGACAGATTCGATACTGTTTTGCCACAGTGAAGTCGACTGTGAGGGACCCGTTCAGTCACTGAGTTGAAATTATGCTAGAGAGAGAAGTTGTGAGAGGAGCAGTTGACCACTTCCAGAAAAATGAATGGCTCTCTATGGGCCTCTGCTGGATATATATGGTCACTACACTATTCTTTCAAAAACTGTGATTTCTACAAGTTTTCCTGCCAACAGATGGCAGAATTTTACACCTAACACCTAGATTAACATCCAGAAACAATTTAAATTAAATTTAGATCATCATTTAAGTGATTTTTTCCATAAAGATTTAATATTTCACATGCAAGTCAATGGTGTAGTGGAGTATTTTTGTGGTAAACAGACAAAAAAGTCCTTCATATCTCCCAAAACAGCATTAATGTATAGATGAGAAGTAAACAAAAAAAATGATATATTATTTGTTTGATTAAAAATGTATATAATTTTTACAATTACTCTTTCTGTGTAATCTGTGTATGCTCTTTATTCAACCAAATTAGGGCTGTTTATTCACTTTTATCAAATGAATATAATCAATGCTTGTTTTAATAATGTATCATTGTGTCTTTATCCAGGAATACATCGTATAGGTCGATGTGGCTTAAGTGATTGTTGTGCT
Source organism: Schizothorax lantsangensis (assembly GCA_027422415.1). Classification (NCBI taxonomy): domain Eukaryota; kingdom Metazoa; phylum Chordata; class Actinopteri; order Cypriniformes; family Cyprinidae; genus Schizothorax; species Schizothorax lantsangensis. The sequence continues at coordinate 72,841 of JAPDDO010000478.1, read as the reverse complement.
GCAAACATATGTCTTTCTATACATTATATATATATAATTGATGATGAAAATGTGAATGATTTATCATTGTATTTTAATGCAGGGGTGTATGACATAGGTCTGTGTATCAGACTCTAATGTGGATCACTTGAACGGTAATCTCTGAATTTTCATAGAAACACTGAAATGGTTAAAATTAAAAGTTGCCATAGGAAGACTTTCAAAACAACATACTTGAAAAGTGACTTCTTACTGGACCAGCTATCCAGAATTCTAAGTCTAACCCCAACTTCTATCCACGCTGTAACCCTGAAAGTGTCAATACAGCAAGAAGGGAGGGCAGTCATACAAGCAGTGACCACTGACAGATTTGTCAATATCCTGAGCTGAGGAAATCACAACAACTACTGGAAGCAGCATTTTCTGATTCCAAGCACCATGTACGTGGATTTGCATTAACTGTTTAATTTGAGATTTATGTTTAAATTACACTCTTTTGCATCGGGAGCTCCGGGTCATTCCTGCATAAACTGCATGATGAGGTAAATTGTAAAACGTCAATACATAATTACAAGCTTGTGCACCATTTAAATGATGTTTCATTAAAGTTCGGGAGGAGCACGTCAGATACTTAGCCTAATTAGATACAAGTGGTACGCAATCAAGTTAATCTATATAGCCTATGGATATAAATACAGCTGACATACCTCTACTCATTTGACGGTTAATCAGCATCCCTCCACCACCCCTTCTCCACCATTATCACTAAGTTCTCACCACACTATGGGGGTGCTCTGGGTTTGGGCTATTCCCAATATAAGTTGATTTTGTAGTTTCTGCATTTTTTTTCATTACAAATTCCATAATTTCTTATTACTTATTATTTATTTTAAAAACCACATAACCCCTCCATCTTTCTGATACTAGTCAGTTAAAGTCTGGATTCTATGCGAGAACTACATTCAATTTCATTAGGACAAATGATAAAATAAAAGAGTAGCTTTAGTAACTCCTTTCTCTTCAAATGTTCAGTTCTAATTAATTTTAATTGAAGTAAAATGTATGAAAAAAATAACTTAAATGATCTAAATTTGATTTAAGTTGCTTCTGGATATTGATCTAGGTGATAGGTGTAGAATTCTACCATCTGCTGGTTAGAGAAAAAAACTTGTAGAAAATAGAGTTTTTGAAAGAATAGTGTAATGACCATATATATCCAGCAGAGGTCCACAGAGATCCATTCATTGTTTTCTGGAAGTTGCCAACTGCTCCTCTCACAACTTGTCTGATATAAATTTTGTAAATATATAATGAAAAATTATGAAATACATAAAGAAGTAAATAAAGTAGATAAGTGAATCAACAAAGTAAATACGTAAATTAATAAATAAAGAAAATAAATCAATAAATAAGTAAATCAATAATTAAAGAAGTAAATAAATAAATACCAGCAACAGTAACCGTTTAACTGTGATAGCTGAGACAACAGGAGAGACAAAATGTAAATGCCGTGTCCTTTATTTTTTTTCTTTGTAAATTTTTGCAGGAGCCATCCAGGTGAAAGCGTAGTTTACTGCCTTCTGTGCTGCAAACCTCAATATGACATCTCTGATCATCTAAAGAGATCTTGTATGACAGACGATGGACCTGAGGAAATAGAGAAAGAAATGTTGAGGGCTGTAGAATCTCACAAGAAGTGGGTAATGGAAGGAAGAGTTTTGAACTTCAAGGAGGTTATTGAACATTTGCAAAAGGACTCATCCTGTCATTTGCTGGCTGAGTACTTTAAAAAAAAGGGATTTTTCATAGTGGATCAACCACAGTCGGAGCAAGCTCGGTTACTGGAGCGGTAAGTTACACAACCATATGATTTCATGCTGATTTGTATTTCAGCACTGCTCATAAAATTGTTATTTAGGCCATCATCCTTCAGTTATCGTAATATTGAAGATATGGTAGTTGTGTGTTTTTATCACTATTTGTGCACCGACTTGCATTTTGGCCAAATGGCCAATCCTACAGCAGATGTTAAACGGCTTTTCCAAACGTAAGTGTTTTGTCACTGACATACATAAACAGCTGACTGTTCATGTCAAGTCTCTCATACATGTTGCTATTGCACACAGTTATAAACACCTGCAGAAACGGGTGCAGGAGCTCCATACTTGTGGTGAGATTATTATGTTACTAGCATGTTGCTAGCATGATTAGCAAGTTACTAACATTATGTTTGCATGTTTCAAGCATGATTAGCAAGTTACTAGCATGATGTTAGCATGTTTCAAGCATGATCAGCATGTTACTAGCATGTTGCTAGCATGATTTAGATAGATTAGAAACAGTATTAGATAGAGTGGAAGCTTATATGAGTTTGATTGAGTTAGAAATAGTACATAAAAGGGAAGCTTGATTGAGTCTAATGGGCTTCAGTGTGATTACATTTGAATGTTTTTCAGTTGGAGCTTGCAAGGTCTTGGCTCATTTGAATATTCCGTCAATGTAAGTCTATGGGATTTTTTTCATTTTGTTAATTGATTAATTATTTAGAAAAATAATATGTTCTCCGTTCGCAGAAGCACTGCAGGTGCGTGACGTGCATGTGCATCCTCACATTCATGTTGCTTATGCTGCTTTTTGCATGCATAAAATTAATCCCTGGAAAACTAATTTAGGTAGTTTTAATGGGTCACAGCCACCTATCAGTTTAAATGTAATTTAATTGTAATTTAACATTATCATGTCGATTAACGGTTAATATGGCTTAACAACCGTCGGATAGGAGAAATAAAATAACCGAAATGAACATTCCTATTTCCTATCAACGTTAATCAGAAAGATAATAATAATAACTAGAATGTACATTTCCTGAAGAAAATGTGAGTGGTGCTTGATGTGGCAAAACTCGCCCATCGGTTGCTAGGTTGGCTTGAGTGGTTTCCACGGCACTGCTAGGCGGTTGTTAGAATACTCTGGCTGGTTGCTAGGGTACTTGGGGTGGTTGCTAGGGCCGTTGCTAGGGTACCCACGCTGGTTGCTAGGGTACTTGGGGTGGTTGCTAGGGCGGTTGCTAGGGTACCCAGGATGGTTGCTAAGGTGTTGCTATGCAGTTGCTAGGGTACCCGGGATGGTTGCTAGGGTGTTAATATGCAGTTGCTAGGGTACCCGGGCCACTAAGGTGTTGCTATGTGGTTGCTAGGGTAGTCAGGGTGGTTGCTAGGTTGGTTTAACCAGTGACTAGCATGTTGCTAGCATGATTAGCAAGAGACTAGCATGTTGCTAGCATGACTCGCAAGTGACTAGCATGTCGCTAGCATGTTTCTAGCATGATTAGCATGTTACTAGCATGTCGCTAGCATGTTTCTAGCATGATTAGCATGTCGCTAGCATGATTAGCATGTTACTACCATGCTGTTAGCATGTGACTAGCATGTCACTAGCATGTTTGCTAGCATGATTAGCATGTTACTAGCATGTTGTTAGCATGATTAGCATGTAACTAGCATGTCGCTAGCATGATTAGCATGTTACTAGCATGTCGCTAGCATGTTTCTAGCATGATTAGCATGTTACTAGCATGTCGCTAGCATGTTTCTAGCATGATTAGCATGTCGCTAGCATGATTAGCATGTGACTAGCATGTCACTAGCATGTTTGCTAGCATAATTAGCACGTTACAAGCATGTCGCTAGCATGATTAGCATGTTACTAGCATGTCGCTAGCATGTTTCTAGCATGATTAGCACGTTACTAGCATGTCGCTAGCATGATTAGCATGTTACTAGCATGTTGCTAGCATGTTTCTAGCATGATTAGCAAGTTATTAGCATGTCGCTAGCATGTTTGTAGCATGATTAGCATGTTACTAGCATGTCGCTAGCATGTTTCTAGCATGATTAGCATGTTACTCCTTTGGTTTGCGTTGCTAGGGTCATCAATAATGGTTGCTAGGGTGTGGCAAGGAAGTGTCAGTGGTGGTACATGATTGGTTGTTTGCTGTCCCGAGTCAAAAACACCCAGCCCCATGTCTCTACATCACAGTGATCTAAAGATATACAAAATATAGTTCTTGCTAAACGGTTGCTAGGGTACTGTTTTTGGTTGCTATGAAGTGGCTTGACAGCTGCCAGTGATGATATTATAAAGGCTGCTTGTCAGTATGAATGATATAAATCAACCCCCATGTCTCTATGACACTCAGATTTGAAGATACACCTCTTTGGGTTTGGGTTGCTAGGGTCATCAATAATGGTTGCTAGGGTGTGGCAAGGAAGTGTCAGTGGTGGTACATGATTGGTTGTTTGCTGTCCCGAGTCAAAAACACCCAGCCCCATGTCTCTACAACACTGTGACCTAAAGATATCCATCTGGCGCTTTATAATGGCAGTCTATGTGATCAGTTGCTAGGGTGCTCTAAATGGTTGCTAGGGCGTGGCTTGACAGCTTCACAGTGATCCCGAGAGTCTGATTGGTTGTCTGAGTAAAATGAGCCCACCCCAAGCCTCTATGACACTGTGATCCAAAGATATCCATCTGGGCCTTTTATAATGGCAGTCTATATAATCAGTTGCTAGGGTGCTCTAAATGGTTGCCAGGGCGTGGTTTGACAGCGTCACAATAATCCTGAGAGTCTGATTGGTTGCCTGAGTAAAATAAGCCCACCCCCATGTCTCTATGACATTGTGATGCAGAGTTATGTTCAATGAAAAATCCCTATGTAAATTACCATAGTAGGAAAAACGCGTGCTGTTACATGGGCCGTCCCTCACCATAGTATGTCAATGGGGCAACTTTGGGGCGCTCTTGCCCCCCAGGGGTACAACTTATACCCCACTGCGGGGTATGTTCTCGCACAGCTTGATAGCCTCTTCATATGTGATGATTTACATGTTTCTACGAAATTCTCGCTCGGAGCTACGACTCGTCAAAGTTGGCCGCAATGCATTGTCTATGGGATTTCTCGGCCGATTTTTCGCCCAGTGTACGAACATCGTACGCCCGATCGCTTATAAAAGTCATAGCCCGCCATTCCTCAATAGGCCGCTAGATTTGACGCCTGTTTCGTGGGTCTGTGACAAACGGTGCAGGAGGAGTAGCGCGCCGAAGTTTGTACGGAAGAAGAATAATAATAATAATAACTAGAATGTACATTTCCTGAAGAAAATGTGAGTGGTGCTTGGCGTGGCAAAACTCGCCACTGTAGCCAACCAGCATGTCTGTATGATGTTATGGAGCTGAGATGTGGCTTCCTTTTATAGTTATACGGTTGCTAGGGTGCTCTAAATGGTTGCTATGGTGTGGGTACACATTTACCATGTTGATATTTACAGAGTGATGTCCCACCCGAGTCAAAAGAGCCCAACCTCATCTCTGTACGATGTTCTGATGCTGAGATATGGCTTATTTATATGAATGTATGGTTGCTAGGGTACTGTAAATGGTTGCTAGGGTGTGACTATAGAGTTTATTGAGTGATATTTAAAGACTACTTACCAGTCATAAATAAAAGAACCAAGCCCTGTGGTTCTTTTATGTTTTGGTGCTAAGGTATGGCTTGTTAATGTTGTAAAATGGTTGCTAGGGTGCTGTAAGTGGTTGCTAGGGTGTAGCTATGAAGTTATTATGTCACTACTTATTGGCTACTTGATAGGCCGAGTTAAAAGAGCCCACCCCCAAGCATCTATGACTTTCTAATCCAAAGATATGATCTCACAAATTTTATGCTACTGAAAAGTCTATGGGACATTTTTTTTTCGCCCACTGTACGAACATCGTACACCCAATCACTTATAAAAGTCATAGCACACCTCTCCTCAATAAGCTGCATGATTTGACACCTCATTCATGGGTACAGGACAAACGGTGCGGGACAAGTTACGCGCCAAAGTTTTGTCAAGGCGAATAGTAATAGTAACACTAGAATGTACATTTCCTGAAGAAAATGTGAGTGGTGCTTGATGTGGCAAAACTCGCCCATCGGTTGCTAGGTTGGCTTGAGTGTTTTCCACGGCACTGCTAGGTGGTTGCTAGAATACTCTGGCTGGTTGCTAGGGTACTTGGGGTGGTTGCTAGGGCCGTTGCTAGGGTACCCACGCTGGTTTCTAGGGTACTTGGGGTGCATGATTAGCATGTTACTAGCATGATGTTAGCATGATTAGCAAGTTATTAGCATGTCGCTAGCATGTTTCTAGCATGATTAGCATGTTATTAGCATGTCGCTAGCATGTTTCTAGCATGATTAGCATGTCACTAGCATGATTAGCATGTGACTAGCATGTCACTAGCATGTTTGCTAGCATGATTAGCACGTTCCTAGCATGTTGCTAGCATGATTAGCATGTAACTAGCATGTCGCTAGCATGTTTCTAGCATGATTAGCATGTCGTTAGCATGATTAGCAAGTTACTAGCATGTCGCTAGCATGTTTCTAGCATGATTAGCATGTTACTAGCATATCGCTAGCATGTTTCTAGCATGATTAGCATGTTACTAGCATGTCGCTAGCATGTTTCTAGCATGATTAGCATGTTACTAGCATGTCGCTAGCATGTCTCTAGCATGATTAGCATGTTACTCTTTGGGTTTGCGTTGCTAGGGTCATCAATAATGGTTGCTAGGGTGTGGCAAGGAAGTGTCAGTGGTGGTACATGATTGGTTGTTTGCTGTCCCGAGTCAAAAACACCCAGCCCCATGTCTCTACAACACTGTGATCTAAAGATATCCATCTGGCGCTTTATAATGGCAGTCTATTGCTGCGTCCGAAATCGCATACTGCATACATAGGTACTACATTTGAATTTGAACGTACTTCCCGACCGTTAAAAAAGTACGTTCTATATAGTATGAATGTGGGTAGTATGAATGAAACTCGGACGTACTACATCCGCCATGTTGATATTGTCACGTGACATGCGTCGTCACGACAGCGCGAAAATTTAAAGAGCCCACTCTACTGAACAAACATCAGCAATGTTTATTTGTTATTCTTACCGCTTTCATCGGCGTTTTTGCGTCGGTCAGCTGCTCGCAGATTACCCCTTCATAGACAGCTTGTAAACCATTTACTAAATATATAGCAAGTAAAATTTACCTCAGAATAAAAGCAGCCACAGCTGTGAACCTGCTGATTTTGAGTAATTTATTGTAATAAATGAATGCAAATAAAATAAATGATGATAGATATATACACACACACACACACACCAATTCATTTTATATATATATATAAACAATACATAATATAAAACAAAACACGATAGAAGTATCATCACCTATTTATCTAGTAAATTTTACCTCAGAATAAAAAATAAATAAAGTAGTGTAACTATTTCAATTACTTTACTAAAGTAATGCAATTGATTACGTTTGATTACTTCTCATCTAACAATGCCTTGGAAAAAAAGTTAATCTTAAAAAAAGCATATGCATACATCCAAATAGTAAATAAAAGTTATCGACTAAGCATGTGTCCTAAATCCCTGAAACATTGGTGTCTCAAATTTTACAGCAGTTGCTGCAATTTATGAAAGGAATCAATTAAATTTGTCTGTGGGTGTGTGGAAAAAAATCTGATGTAACCCCCTTTGTAATTATTAACATTTTCATAAGTAATTTAATTACACATTTTTTATCAGTAGCTGTAACTGATAACAATTACATTTATTTTGTAATTAAATAACATAATTTAGTTACATGTAACTCCACAACACTGTACATATATACATAATACATTATAGACAATATGCACACACAGCAGAATCATACTGGGTGCTGTCACTGGCCTTCGACATCCCCAACTCCTCTGTGCATGACATTGTGCCCAGAATGAGCGGGGCAGTCTTCAGGATTTTGAGAAGGCTGACTGCTTTCCCCACCGCAGATGACCTGGAGACTGTGGGAGCAGGTTTTAATGTTCTAAGCTGGGTCTCCAACTTTCCATGTGGTAGCTGGAACAATATATGGCTGTCATATCTGAAGTGAACCACCAGCAAATGAACTGAGCCCTGCCTTTGTGCCAGATGTTGTTGTGTGCTGTGCGGTGCTCCACAACCTCGTCTGTCTTCAGAACAGGAACATTGTTGATCCAGAAGTTGTGAGGATCATGACGATGACCAACCTGAATCCTAAAACACAAAGCCAGCGCAGGAGAGAATGTGTGGGACAATCTGACCACAGGTGTGTCCGCACCAGACAACTGTGTGCCTGGTCTTCAAGAGCATGATTACCTGTAAGACAATTTAACAGGTTAAGACAGCAAATCAGTTCATGTTCTTCTCATATGGCTATTGTTTAAGCTAGTGTAAGTTAGTTAGTGCAAGTAAGAAATATATATATATATATAAAATTTATAAACATGAATAAATACACATGTAAATATTTAAATGTACACACGTGTGTGTATTTATATATTGTCACGGGGTGAGAAAGAAATATATATATATATAAAAACATGAATACACATGTTAATATTTAAATGTACACGTGTGTATTTATATATACATATAAATATTCACAGTACACACATTATATAAACTAAATTTTAGATTTCCACTTTTTATCCCCCACTATTTTTTGTTATGCAAATTTAAAGTCCTCATCTTATACACATACAGAGGAAGAGAAATATTTTGATATTTTTTTGAAGTTATATTTATAAAATATTGCTTTAAAATAGTTTCTCAATGCCACATAATAAGCACTTTGTAACTGACAAAATATAGCTACTGTAAACACCTGGCAAATAAATGTTGTAATAAAACTTGCTTTAAAAAAAGCATAAATCAATGAAGATCCTAACATAAATAAATGTAAAGAGAGTGTGTAGTTAAGGTTAATACTCATTTTGTATACTTACTCTATCCCTTTGATTGCAGCATTATTCTTTCCAGTGAAGAGGGCTTCATTAGCCTCTCTCTCTCTCTCTCCTGGATGAGAACACGGTTCATCAGTCCCTGTAACATCAACATTACTGATCATTCCTGATCAATCTAGCAATGCTACAATGACAAGCTGAGGCACTTATTAACAGTATTTTGCTATGTATCAAACACATTTCACTCAAAATATCAGCACTGGTAAAAGAAAAATAAATTTGCTTTAATTCCTTTAAGTTTTGTAACTTTATCTCATTAAATTACTAAACGAACCGTCTGTTCAAGGAAAGCAGCGTTAACAAGCTGATGTACTGCATTGGTTAAACATCTTTTAACAGCAATTCACAAAATCGTATCATCTGTTTACATTGTTTGAACCTTCAACAAGTAAGCCGTTCACTTTGTATGATTTTAAACAAGTACAATTTAACCACAATGAACGTTTTTCCTTGAGGTACTTACACTTGAAAACAGCCGCGTCGCCGCCTTCCGCCATTTTCGAATATGACGCCTCCTCTCCCGCGGCATCATGGGATAGTAAAGTGTCCATCGTATGCCTACTACAGAATTCGGGCGGAAGTAGTAGGTCATCCGGGTATTCTCGCCTACTGTTTTTCGAATACTATGAATTCGGACATACTACTCACCTCGCATACTGTTTTTCACATACTATATAGTAGGGAAGTATGCGATTTCGGACGCACCCTGAGTGATCAGTTACTAGGGTGCTCTAAATGGTTGCTAGGGCATGGCTTGACAGCTTCACAGTGATCCCGGGAGTCTAATTGGTTGTCTGAGTAAAATGAGCCCACCCCCAAGCCTCTATGACAATGTGATCCAAAGATATCCATCTGGGCCTTTTATAATGGCAGTCTATATGATCAGTTGCTAGGGTGCTCTAAATGGTTGCCAGGGCGTGGTTTGACAGCGTTACAATAATCCTGAGAGTTTGATTGGTTGCCTGAGTAAAATGAGCCCACCCCCATGTCTCTATGACATTGTGATGCAGAGTTATGTTCAATGAAAAATCCCTATGTAAATTACCATAGTAGGAAAAACGCGTACTGTTTCATGGGCCGTCCCTCACCATAGTATGTCAATGGGGCAAATTTGGGGCGCTCTTGCCCCCCAGGGGTACAACTTATACCCCACTGCGGGGTATGTTCTCGCACAGCTTGATAACCTCTTTATATGTGGTGATTTACATGTTTCTACGAAATTCTCGCTCGGAGCTACGACTCGTCAAAGTTGGCCGCAATGCATTGTCTATGGGATTTTTCGGCCGATTTTTCGCCCACTGTACGATCATCGTACGCCCGATCGCTTATAAAAGTCATAGCACACCATTCCTCAATAGGCCGAACGATTTGACGCCTGTTTCATGGGTCTGTGACAAACGGTGCAGGAGGAGTAGCGTGCCGAAATTTGTACGGAAGAAGAAGAATAATAATAATAAGCACGCAGCATAATACTAGTGATGCTTTGCCTTTGGCAAGCACCACTAACTAGAATGTACATTTCCTGAAGAAAATGTGAGTGGTGCTTGGCGTGGCAAAACTCGCCACTGTAGCCAACCAGCATGTCTGTATGATGTTATGGAGCTGAGATGTGGCTTCCTTTTATAGTTATACGGTTGTTAGGGTGCTCTAAATGGTTGCTATGGTGTGGGTACACATTTACCATGTTGATATTTACAGAGTGATGTCCCACCCGAGTCAAAAGAGCCCAACCCCATCTCTGTACGATGTTCTGATGCTGAGATATGGCTTATTTATATGAATGTATGGTTGCTAGGGTACTGTAAATGGTTGCTAGGGTGTGACTATAGAGTTTATTGAGTGATATTTAAAGACTACTTACCAGTCATAAATAAAAGAACCAAGCCCTGTGGTTCTTTTATGTTTTGGTGCTAAGGTATGGCTTGTTAATGTTGTAAAATGGTTGCTAGGGTGCTGTAAGTGGTTGCTAGGGTGTAGCTATGAAGTTATTATGTCACTACTTATTGGCTACTTGATAGGCCGAGTTAAAAGAGCCCACCCCCAAGCATCTATGACTTTCTAATCCAAAGATATGATCTCACAAATTTTATGCTACTGAAAAGTCTATGGGACATTTTTTTTTCGCCCACTGTACGAACATCGTACACCCAATCACTTATAAAAGTCATAGCACACCTCTCCTCAATAAGCTGCATGATTTGACACCTCATTCATGGGTACAGGACAAACGGTGCGGGACAAGTTACGCGCCAAAGTTTTGTCAAGGCGAATAGTAATAGTAACACTAGAATGTACATTTCCTGAAGAAAATGTGAGTGGTGCTTGGCGTGACAAAACTCGCCACTGTAGCCAACCAGCATGTCTGTGTGATGTTATGGAGCTGAGATGTGGCTTCCTTTTATAGTTATACGGTTGCTATGGTGCTCTAAATGGTCGCTATGGTGTGGGTACACATTTACCATGTTGATATTTACAGAGTGACATCCCACCCGAGTCAAAAGAGCCCAACCTCATCTCTGTACGATGTTCTGATGCTGAGATATGGCTCATTTATGTGATTGTATGGTTGCTAGGGTACTGTAAATGGTTGCTAGGGTGTGGCTATAGAGTTTATTGGGTGATATTTAAAGACTACTTACTAGTTATAAATAAAATAACCAAGCCCTATGTTTCTATTATGTTTTGGTGCTACGATATGGCTTGTTAATGTTGTAAAATGGTTGCTAGGGTACTTGGGGTGGTTGCTAGGGCCGTTGCTAGGGTACCCAGGATGGTTGCTAGGGTGTTGCTAAGCGGTTGCTAGGGTACTTGGGGTGGTTGCTAGGGCGGTTGCTAGGGTACCCAGGATGGTTGCTAAGGTGTTGCTATGTGGTTGCTAGGGTACTTGGGGTGGTTGCTAGGGTGTTGCTAAGCGGTTGCTAGGGTACTTGGGGTGGTTGCTAGGGCCATTGCTAGGGTACCCAGGCCGGTTGCTAGGTTACTTGGGGTGGTTGCTAGGGCGGTTGCTAGGGTACCCAGGATGGTTGCTAAGGTGTTGCTATGCAGTTGCTAGGGTACTTGGTGTGGTTGCTAGGGTGTTGCTATGCGGTTGCTAGGGTACTTGTGGTGGTTGCTATGGTATCTGGGGGGGTTGCTAGGGTGTTGCTAGGCAGTTGCTAGTTTTTACAGATAGTTACTATTGAGTTTTATAGAGTTCTTAGTATGACTTAGCACTTAGCTAATCACTTTTAGCATGTAGCTATTCACTGCTAGCATGACTAACATGTTTCGAGTCTGGTTTGCTAACATGTGTCAGAAGAACCAAAATCCCATGTGTATACGGTATTCGGATGCAAAGATATAGGTCTTGCTAAATGGTTGCTAGGGTTCTGTTTTTGGTTGCTAGGGAGTGGCTTGACAGCTGCCAGTGATGATATTATAAAGGCTGCTTGTCAGTATGAATGATATAAATCAACCCCCATGTCTCTATGACACTCAGATTTGAAGATACACCTCTTTGGGTTTGGGTTGCTAGGCTCATCAATAATGGTTGCTAGGGTGTGGCAAGGAAGTGACACTGGTGGTACATGATTGGTTGTTTGCTGTCCCGAGTCAAAAACACCCAGCCCCATGTCTCTACAACACTGTGATCTAAAGATATCCATCTGGCGCTTTATAATGGCAGTCTATATGATCAGTTGCTAGGGTGCTCTAAATGGTTGCTAGGGCGTGGCTTGACAGCTTCACAGTGATCCCGAGAGTCTGATTGGTTGTCTGAGTAAAATGAGCCCACCCCCAAGCCTCTATGACACTGTGATCCAAAGATATCCATCTGGGCCTTTTATAATGGCAGTCTATGGGATCAGTTGCTAGGTTGCTCTAAATGGTTGCCAGGGCGTGGTTTGACAGCGTCACAATAATCCTGAGAGTCTGATTGGTTGCCTGAGCAAAATAAGCCCACCCCCATGTCTCTATGACATTGTGATGCAGAGTTATGTTCAATGCAAAATTCCTATGTAAATTACCATAGTAGGAAAAATGTGTGTTGTTTCATGGGCCGTCCCTCACCATAGTATGTCAATGGGGCAACTTTGGGGCGCTCTTGCCCCCCAGGGGTACAACTTATACCCCACTGCGGGGTATGTTCTCGCACAGCTTGATAGCCTCTTCAAATGTGGTGATTCACAAGTTTCTACGAAATTCTTCCTCGGAGCTATGGCCCGTCAAAGTTGGCCGCAATGCATTGTCTATGGGATTTTTCGGCTGATTTTTCGCCCCCTGTACGATCATCGTACACCCGATCGCTTATAAAAGTCATAGCACACCATTCCTCAATAGGCCGCACGATTTGACGCCTGTTTCATGGGTCTGTGACAAACGGTGCAGGAGGAGTAGCGCGCCGAAATTTGTACGGAAGAAGAATAATAATAAGCACGCAGCATAATAGTAGTGATGCTTTGCCTTTGGCAAGCACCACTAACTAGAATGTACATTTCCTGAAGAAAATGTGAGTGGTGCTTGATGTGGCAAAACTCGCCCATCGGTTGCTAGGTTGGCTTGAGTGTTTTCCACGGCACTGCTAGGTGGTTGCTAGAATACTCTGGCTGGTTGCTAGGGTACTTGGGGTGGTTGCTAGGGCCGTTGCTAGGGTACCCGGGATGGTTGCTAGGGTGTTGATATGCAGTTGCTAGGGTACCCGGGCTGGTCACTAAGGTGTTGCTATGTGGTTGCTAGGGTAGTCAGGGTGGTTGCTAGGTTGGTTTAACCAGTGACTAGCATGTTGCTAGCATGATTAGCAAGAGACTAGCATGTTGTTAGCATGACTCGCAAGTGACTAGCATGTCGCTAGCATGTTTCTAGCATGATTAGCATGTTACTAGCATGTCGCTAGCATGTTTCTAGCATGATTAGCATGCTACTAGCATATCACTAGCATGTTTCTAACATGATTACCATGTTACTAGCATGTCGCTAGCATGTTTCGAGCATGATTAGCATGTCGCTAGCATGATTAGCATGTCGCTAGCATGATTAGCATGTTACTAGCATGCTGTTAGCATGATTAGCATGTGACTAGCATGTCACTAGCATGTTTGCTAGCATGATTAGCACGTTACTAGCATGTTGCTAGCATGATTAGCATGTAACTAGCATGTCATTAACATGATTAGCATGTTACTAGCATGTCGCTAGCATGTTTCTAGCATGATTAGCATGTCGTTAGCATGATTAGCAAGTGACTAGCATGTCGTTAGCATGTTTCTAGCATGATTAGCATGTTTCTAGCATGTCGTTACCATGTTTCTAGCATGATTAGCATGTTTCTAGCATGATTAGCATGTCGCTAGCATGATTAGCATGTGACTAGCATGTCACTAGCATGTTTGCTAGCATGATTAGCACATTACTAGCATGTTGCTAGCATGATTAGCATGTTATTAGCATGTCGCTAGCATGATTAGCATGTTACTAGCATGTCGCTAGCATGTTGTTAGCATGATTAGCAAGTTATTAGCATGTCGCTAGCATGTTTCTAGCATGATTAGCATGTTACTAGCATGTCGCTAGCATGTTTCTAGCATGATTAGCATGTTACTAGCATATCACTAGCATGTTTCTAGCATGATTAGCAAGTTATTAGCATGTCGCTAGCATGTTTCTAGCATGATTAGCATGTTACTAGCATGTCGCTAGCATGTTTCTAGCATGATTAGCATGTTACTAGCATGTTTGTAGCATGATTAGCATGTTACTAGCATGTCGCTAGCATGTTTCTAGCATGATTAGCATGTTACTCTTTGGGTTTGCGTTGTTAGGGTCAATAATGGTTCATGGCAAGGAAGTGTGGTTGCTATTGGTTGTGTGGCAAGGAAGTGTCAGTGGTGGTACATGATTGGTTGTTTGCTGTCCCGAGTCAAAAACACAGCCCCATGTCTCTACATCACTGTGATTTAAAGATATACAAAATATAGTTCTTGCTAAACGGTTGCTAGGGTACTGTTTTTGGTTGCTATGAAGTGGCTTGACAGCTGCCAGTGATGATATTATAAAGGCTGCTTGTCAGTATGAATGATATAAATCAACCCCCATGTCTCTATGACACTCAGATTTGAAGATACACCTCTTTGGGCTTGGGTTGCTAGGGTCATCAATAATGTTGCTAGGGTGTGGCAAGGGTGTCAGTGGTGGTACATGATTGGTTGTTTGCTGTCCCGAGTCAAAAACACCCCCCCTGTCTCTACAACACTGTGACCTAAAGATATCCATCTGGCGCTTTATAATGGCAGTCTATGTGAACAGTTGCTAGGGTGCTCTAAATGGTTGCTAGGGCGTGGCTTGACAGCTTCACAGTGATCCCGGGCTAGTGATTGGTTGTCTGAGTAAAATGAGCCCACCCCCAAGCCTCTATGACACTGTGATCCAAAGATATCCATCTGGGCCTTTTATAATGGCAGTCTATGGGATCAGTTGCTAGGGTGCTCTAAATGGTTGCTAGGGCGTGGCTTGACAGCTTCACAGTGATCCCGAGAGTCTGATTGGTTGTCTGAGTAAAATGAGCCCACCCCCAAGCCTCTATGACACTGTGATCCAAAGATATCCATCTGGGCCTTTTATAATGGCAGTCTATATGATCAGTTGCTAGGGTGCTCTAAATGGTTGCCAGGGCGTGGTTTGACAGCGTCACAATAATCCTGAGAGTCTGATTGGTTGCCTGAGTAAAATAAGCCCACCCCCATGTCTCTATGACATTGTGATGCAGAGTTATGTTCAATGAAAAATCCCTATGTAAATTACCATAGTAGGAAAAACGCGTGCTGTTTCATGGGCCGTCCCTCACCATAGTATGTCAATGGGGCAACTTTGGGGCGCTCTTGCCCCCAGGGTACAACTTATACCCCACTGCGGGTATGTTCTCGCACAGCTTGATAACCTCTTCATATGTGGTGATTTACATGTTTCTACGAAATTCTCGCTCGGAGCTACGACTCGTCAAAGTTGGCCGCAATGCATTGTCTATGGGATTTTTCGGCTGTTTTTTCGCACACTGTACGATCATCGTACGCCCGATCGCTTATAAAAGTCATAGCACACCATTCCTCAATAGGCCGCACGATTTGACGCCTGTTTCATGGGTCTGTGACAAACGGTGCAGGAGGAGTAGCGCGCCGAAATTTGTACGGAAGAAGAAGAATAATAATAAGCACGCAGCATAATACTAGTGATGCTTTGCCTTCGGCAAGCACCACTAACTAGAATGTACATTTCCTGAAGAAAATGTGAGTGGTGCTTGGCGTGGCAAAACTCGCCACTGTAGCCAACCAGCATGTCTGTATGATGTTATGGAGCTGAGATGTGGCTTCCTTTTATAGTTATACGGTTGTTAGGGTGCTCTAAATGGTTGCTATGGTGTGGGTACACATTTACCATGTTGATATTTACAGAGTGATGTCCCACCCGAGTCAAAAGAGCCCAACCTCATCTCTGTACGATGTTCTGATGCTGAGATATGGCTTATTTATGTGATTGTATGGTTGCTAGGGTACTGTAAATGGTTGCTAGGTTGTGGCTATAGAGTTTCTTGGGTGATATTTAAAGACTACTTACTAGTTATAAATAAAAGAACCAAGCCCTATGTTTCTATTATGTTTTGGTGCTAAGATATGGCTTGTTATTGTTGTAAAATGGTTGCTAGGGTGCTCTAAGTGGTTGCTATGGTGTAGCTATGAAGTTGTTATGTCACTACTTATTGGCTACTTGATAGGCCGAGTTAAAAGAGCCCACCACCAAGCATCTATGACTTTCTAATCCAAAGATATGATCTCACAAATTTTATGCCACTGTTAAGTCTATGGGACTTTTTTTTTTCGCCCACTGTACGAACATCGTACACCCAATCGCTTATAAAAGTCATAGCACACCTCTCCTTAATAAGCCGCACGATTTGACACCTCATTCATGGGTATAAGACAAACAGTGCGGAACAAGTTACGCGCCAAAGTTTTGTCAAGGCGAATAGTAATAGTAACACTAGAATGTACATTTCCTGAAGAAAATGTGAGTGGTGCTTGGCGTGGCAAAACTCGCCCATCGGTTGCTAGGTTGGCTTGAGTGGTTTCCACGGCACTGCTAGGCGGTTGCTAGAATACTCTGGCTGGTTGCTAGGGTACTTGGGGTGGTTGCTAGGGCCGTTGCCGCTAGCATGATTAGCATGTTACTAGCATGCTGTTAGCATGATTAGCATGTGACTAGTATGTCACTAGCATGTTTGCTAGCATGATTATCACGTTACTAGCATGTCGCTAGCATGTTTCTAGCATGATTAGCATGTTACTAGCATTTCGCTAGCATGTTTCTAGCATGATTAGCATGTCGCTAGCATGATTATCATGTGACTAGCATGTCACTAGCATGTTTGCTAGCATGATTAGCACGTTACTAGCATGTTGCAAGCATGATTAGCATGTAACTAGCATGTTACTAGCATGATTAGCATGTTACTAGCATATTGCTAGCATGTTGCTAGCATGATTAGCATGTTGCTAGCATGATTAGCATGTTTCTAGCATGATTAGCATGTGACTAGCATTTCACTAGCATGTTTGCTAGCATTATTAGAACATTACTAGCATGTTGCTAGCATGATTAGCATGTTACTAGCATGTTGCTAGCATGATTAACATGTTACTAGCATGTTGCTAGCATGATTAGCATGTTACTAGCATGTTGCTAGCATGATTAGCATGTTGCTAGCATGATTAGCAAGTTACTAGCATGTCGCTAGCATGTTTCTAGCATGATTAGCATGTTACTAGCATATCGCTAGCATGTTTCTAGCATGATTAGCATGTTACTAGCATGTCGCTAGCATGTTTCTAGCATGATTAGCATGTTACTCTTTGGGTTTGCGTTGCTAGGGTCATCAATAATGGTTGCTAGGGTGTGGCAAGGAAGTGTCAGTGGTGGTACATGATTGGTTGTTTGCTGTCCCGAGTCAAAAACACCCAGCCCCATGTCTCTACATCACTGTGATCTAAAGATATACAAAATATAGGTCTTGCTAAACGGTTGCTAGGGTACTGTTTTTGGTTGCTATGAAGTGGCTTGACAGCTGCCAGTGATGATATTATAAAGGCTGCTTGTCAGTATGAATGATATAAATCAACCCCCATGTCTCTATGACACTCAGATTTGAAGATACACCTCTTTGGGTTTGGGTTGCTAGGGTCATCAATAATGGTTGCTAGGGTGTGGCAAGGAAGTGTCAGTGGTGGTACATGATTGGTTGTTTGCTGTCCCGAGTCAAAAACACCCAGCCCCATGTCTCTACAACACTGTGATCTAAAGATATCCATCTGGCGCTTTATAATGGCAGTCTATGTGATCAGTTGCTAGGGTGCTCTAAATGGTTGCTAGGGCGTGGCTTGACAGCGTCACAATAATCCTGAGAGTCTGATTGGTTGCCTGAGTAAAATAAGCCCACCCCCATGTCTCTATGACATTGTGATGCAGTGTTATGTTCAATGAAAAATCCCTATGTAAATTACCATAGTAGGAAAAACGCGTGCTGTTTCATGGGCCGTCCCTCCCCATAGTATGTCAATGGGGCAACTTTGGGGCGCTCTTGCCCCCCAGGGGTACAACTTATACCCCACTGCGGGGTATGTTCTTGCACAGCTTGATAACCTCTTCATATGTGGTGATTTACATGTTTCTACGAAATTCTCGATCGGAGCCTTTTATAATGGCAGTCTATATAATCAGTTGCTAGGGTGCTCTAAATGGTTGCCAGGGCGTGGTTTGACAGCGTCATAATAATCCCGAGAGTCTGATTGGTTGCCTGAGTAAAATAAGCCCACCCCCAAGCCTCTATGACACTGTGATCCAAAGATATCCATCTGGGCCTTTTATAAAAGCAGTCTATATGATCAGTTGCTAGGGTGCTCTAAATGGTTGCTAGGGCGTGGCTTGACAGCTTTAAAGTGATCCTGAGAGTCTGATTGGTTGCCTGAGTAAAATAAGCCCACCCCCATGTCTCTATGACATTGTGATGCAGAGTTATGTTCAATGAAAAATCCCTATGTAAATTACCATAGTAGGAAAAACGCGTGCTGTTTCATGGGCCGTCCCTCCCCATAGTATGTCAATGGGGCAACTTTGGGGCGCTCTTGCCCCCCAGGGGTACAACTTATACCCCACTGCGGGGTATGTTCTTGCACAGCTTGATAACCTCTTCATATGTGGTGATTTACATGTTTCTACGAAATTCTCGATCGGAGCCTTTTATAATGGCAGTCTATATAATCAGTTGCTAGGGTGCTCTAAATGGTTGCCAGGGCGTGGTTTGACAGCGTCATAATAATCCCGAGAGTCTGATTGGTTGCCTGAGTAAAATAAGCCCACCCCCATGTCTCTATGACATTGTGATGCAGAGTTATGTTCAATGAAAAATCCCTATGTAAATTACCATAGTAGGAAAAACGCGTAGTTTCATGGGCCGTCCCTCACCATAGTACGTCAATGGGGCAACTTTGGGGCGCTCTTGCCCCCCAGGGGTACAACTTATACCCCACTGCGGGGTATGTTCTCGCACAGCTTGATAACCTCTTCATATGTGGTGATTTACATGTTTCTACGAAATTCTCGCTCGGAGCTACGACTCGTCAAAGTTGGCCGCAATGCATTGTCTATGGGATTTTTCGGCTGTTTTATCGCACACTGTACGATCATCGTACGCCCGATCGCTTATAAAAGTCATAGCACACCATTCCTCAATAGGCCGCACGATTTGACGCCTGTTTCATGGGTCTGTGACAAACGGTGCAGGAGGAGTAGCGCGTCAAAATTTGTACGGAAGAAGAAGAAGAATAATAATAAGCACACAGCATAATACAAGTGATGCTTTGCCTTCGGCAAGCACCACTAACTAGAATGTACATTTCCTGAAGAAAATGTGAGTGGTGCTTGGCGTGGCAAAACTCGCCCATCGGTTGCTAGGTTGGCTTGAGTGGTTTCCACGGCACTGCTAGGCGGTTGCTAAAATACTCTGGCTGGTTGCTAGGGCCGTTGCTAGGGTACCCAGGATGGTTGCTAAGGTGTTGCTATGTGGTTGCTAGGGTAGTCAGGGTGGTTGCTAGGTTGGTTTCACCAGTGACTAGCATGTTGCTAGCATGATTAGCAAGAGACTAGCATGTTGCTAGCATGACTCGCAAGTGACTAGCATGTCACTAGCATGTTTCTAGCATGATTTGCATGTAACTAGCATGTCGCTAGCATTTTTCTAGCATGATTAGCATGTTACTAGCATGTCGCTAGCATTTTTCTAGCATGATTAGCATGCTACTAGCATGTCTCTAGCATGATTAACATGTGACTAGCATGTCGCTAGCATGTTTCTAGCATGATTAGCATGTCACTAGCATATCACTAGCATGTTTGTAGCATGATTACCATGTTACTAGCATGTCGCTAGCATGTTTCTAGCATGATTAGCATGTAACTAGCATGTCGCTAGCATGATTAGCATGTTACTAGCATGTCGCTTGCATGTTTCTAGCATGATTAGCACGTTACTAGCATGTTTTTAGCATGATTAGCATGTTACTAGCATGTCGCTAGCATGTTTCTAGCATGATTAGCACGTTACTAGCATGTTTCTAGCATGATTAGCAAGTTATTAGCATGTCGCTAGCATGTTTGTAGCATGATTAGCATGTTACAAGCATGTCGCTAGCATGATTAGCATGTTACTAGCATGTCGCTTGCATGTTTCTAGCATGATTAGCATGTTACTAGCATGTCGCTAGCATGTTTCTAGCATGATTAGCATGTGACTAGCATGTCACTAGCATGTTTGCTAGCATGATTAGCACGTTACTAGCATGTTGCTAGCATGATTAGCATGTTACTAGCATGTTGCTAGCATGATTAGCATGTAACTAGCATGTCGCTAGCATGATTAGAATGTTACTAGCATGTCGCTAGCATGTTTCTAGCATGATTAGCATGTCGTTAGCATTATTAGCAAGTTACTAGCATGTCGCTAGCATGTTTCTAGCATGATTAGCATGTTACTAGCATATCGCTAGCATGTTTCTAGCATGATTAGCATGTTACTAGCATGTCGCTAGCATGTCGCTACCATGTTTCTAGCATGATTAGCATGTTACTAGCATATCGCTAGCATGTTTCTAGCATGATCAGCATGTTACTAGCATGTCGCTAGCATGTTTCTAGCATGATTAGCATGTTACTAGCATGTCGATAGCATGTTTCTAGCATGATTAGCATTTTACTCTTTGGGTTTGCGTTGCTAGGGTCATCAATAATGGTTGCTAGGGTGTGGCAAGGAAGTGTCAGTGGTGGTACATGATTGGTTGTTTGCTGTCCCGAGTCAAAAACACCCAGCCCCATGTCTCTACATCATTGTGATCTAAAGATATACAAAATATAGGTCTTGCTAAACGGTTGCTAGGGTACTGTTTTTGGTTGCTATGAAGTGGCTTGACAGCTGCCAGTGATGATATTATAAAGGCTGCTTGTCAGTATGAATGATATAAATCAACCCCCATGTCTCTATGACACTCAGATTTGAAGATACACCTCTTTGGGTTTGGGTTGCTAGGGTCATCAATAATGGTTGCTAGGGTGTGGCAAGGAAGTGTCAGTGGTGGTACATGATTGGTTGTTTGCTGTCCCGAGTCAAAAACACCCAGCCCCATGTCTCTACATCACTGTGATCTAAAGATATACAAAATATAGGTCTTGCTAAACGGTTGCTAGGGTACTGTTTTTGGTTGCTATGAAGTGGCTTGACAGCTGCCAGTGATGATATTATAAAGGCTGCTTGTCAGTATGAATGATATAAATCAACACCCATGTCTCTATGACACTCAGATTTGAAGATACACCTCTTTGGGTTTGGGTTGCTAGGGTCATCAATAATGGTTGCTAGGGTGTGGCAAGGAAGTGTCAGTGGTGGTACATGATTGGTTGTTTGCTGTCCCGAGTCAAAAACACCCAGCCCCATGTCTCTACAACACTGTGATCTAAAGATATCCATCTGGCGCTTTATAATGGCAGTCTATGTGATCAGTTGCTAGGGTGCTCTAAATGGTTGCTAGGGCGTGGCTTGACAGCTTCACAGTGATCCCGAGAGTCTGATTGGTTGTCTGAGTAAAATGAGCCCACCCCCAAGCCTCTATGACACTGTGATCCAAAGATATCCATCTGGGCCTTTTATAATGGCAGTCTATATGATCAGTTGCTAGGGTGCTCTAAATGGTTGCCAGGGCGTGGTTTGACAGCGTCACAATAATCCTGAGAGTCTGATTGGTTGCCTGAGTAAAATAAGCCCACCCCCATGTCTCTATGACATTGTGATGCAGAGTTATGTTCAATGAAAAATCTCTATGTAAATTACCATAGTAGGAAAAACGCGTGCTGTTTCATGGGCCGTCCCTCACCATAGTATGTCAATGGGGCAACTTTGGGGCGCTCTTGCCCCCCAGGGGTACAACTTATACCCCACTGCGGGGTATGTTCTCGCACAGCTTGATAACCTCTTCATATGTGGTGATTTACATGTTTCTACGAAATTCTCGCTCGGAGCTACGACTCGTCAAAGTTGGCCGCAATGCATTGTCTATGGGATTTTTCGGCTGTTTTTTTCGCACACTGTACGATCATCGTACGCCCCGATCGCTTATAAAAGTCATAGCACACCATTCCTCAATAGGCCGCACGATTTGACGCCTGTTTCATGGGTCTGTGACAAACGGTGCAGGAGGAGTAGCGCGCCGAAATTTGTACGGAAGAAGAAGAATAATAATAATAAGCACGCAGCATAATACAAGTGATGCTTTGCCTTCGGCAAGCACCACTAACTAGAATGTACATTTCCTGAAGAAAATGTGAGTGGTGCTTGGCGTGGCAAAACTCGCCACTGTAGCCAACCAGCATGTCTGTATGATGTTATGGAGCTGAGATGTGGCTTCCTTTTATAGTTATACGGTTGTTAGGGTGCTCTAAATGGTTGCTATGGTGTGGGTACACATTTACCATGTTGATATTTACAGAGTGATGTCCCACCCGAGTCAAAAGAGCCCAACCCCATCTCTGTACGATGTTCTGATGCTGAGATATGGCTTATTTATATGATTGTATGGTTGCTAGGGTACTGTAAATGGTTGCTAGGGTGTGACTATAGAGTTTATTGAGTGATATTTAAAGACTACTTACCAGTCATAAATAAAAGAACCAAGCCCTGTGGTTCTATTATGTTTTGGTGCTAAGGTATGGCTTGTTAATGTTGTAAAATGGTTGCTAGGGTGCTGTAAGTGGTTGCTAGGGTGTAGCTATGAAGTTGTTATGTCACTACTTATTGGCTACTTGATAGGCCGAGTTAAAAGAGCCCACCCCCAAGCATCTATGACTTTCTAATCCAAAGATATGATCTCACAAATTTTATGCTACTGAAAAGTCTATGGGACATTTTTTTTTCGCCCACTGTACGAACATCGTACACCCAATCACTTATAAAAGTCATAGCACACCTCTCCTCAATAAGCCGCATGATTTGACACCTCATTCATGGGTACAGGACAAACGGTGCGGGACAAGTTACGCGCCAAAGTTTTGTCAAGGCGAATAGTAATAGTAACACTAGAATGTACATTTCCTGAAGAAAATGTGAGTGGTGCTTGGCGTGGCAAAACTCGCCACTGTAGCCAACCAGCATGTCTGTATGATGTTATGGAGCTGAGATGTGGCTTCCTTTTATAGTTATACGGTTGTTAGGGTGCTCTAAATGGTTGCTATGGTGTGGGTACACATTTACCATGTTGATATTTACAGAGTGATGTCCCACCCGAGTCAAAAGAGCCCAACCCCATCTCTGTACGATGTTCTGATGCTGAGATATGGCTTATTTATATGAATGTATGGTTGCTAGGGTACTGTAAATGGTTGCTAGGGTGTGACTATAGAGTTTATTGAGTGATATTTAAAGACTACTTACCAGTCATAAATAAAAGAACCAAGCCCTGTGGTTCTTTTATGTTTTGGTGCTAAGGTATGGCTTGTTAATGTTGTAAAATGGTTGCTAGGGTGCTGTAAGTGGTTGCTAGGGTGTAGCTATGAAGTTATTATGTCACTACTTATTGGCTACTTGATAGGCCGAGTTAAAAGAGCCCACCCCCAAGCATCTATGACTTTCTAATCCAAAGATATGATCTCACAAATTTTATGCTACTGAAAAGTCTATGGGACATTTTTTTTTCGCCCACTGTACGAACATCGTACACCCAATCACTTATAAAAGTCATAGCACACCTCTCCTCAATAAGCTGCATGATTTGACACCTCATTCATGGGTACAGGACAAACGGTGCGGGACAAGTTACGCGCCAAAGTTTTGTCAAGGCGAATAGTAATAGTAACACTAGAATGTAAATCAACCGACTCCAGGAAGAAGGGGATCTCTCAATGCCTACGGTGCTGTTGTCTGCGTTTACTGGAACGGCAGCATTCAACATCTCTGGTAAAACGCTGCATTCCCTTTTAAAACTGCCAAGGAGTCTGAAGCCACCTTATCAGGGACTTGGGAATGCCATAGATGAAGTGAGAGCAAGATTACGGGACGTGGAGATTCTCATCATCGATGAAGTATCCATGATTTCAAAGGACCTGTTTACTTACGTAAACTGGAGATTGCAGCAGATCAAAGGAAGCAAGAAACCTTTTGGAGGAGTCTCTTGCCTCGTCGTAGGGGATTATTATCAACTGCCGCCGCTAGGTAAAGCCAAACCTCTCTGCGTGTATGAAGATGATGTTTTGGACTTCTGGAAGGACAATTTTCAAATCATCACCCTCACAGAGATCATGCGCCAGAAAGAAGACCTCGCTTTCGCTGAACTGTTGAACCGACTACGAGTGAAGCAGAAGACTGAAGCTCTCAGGGAAGATGATAGAGCTTTGTTACTCCAGGCTTTGAAGAAGCCCGAAGACTGCCCGCGTGATGCTCTGCACATATTTGCCACCAACAAAGAAGTCCACAAGTACAATACTGAGACTGTACAGGCCCTTTTCACTGACATCATAACAATTGATGCCGAAGACTACAGGAAAGACCCAAAAACAGGAAGGATGAAGAGACTAAACAAACCTCTCACTGGAAAAAAGGACGACTTGCTTGACACAATGCAAGTTGCAGTGGGAGTTCGTGTAATGGTAACCAGGAATCTCGATGTTGAAGACGGAATTGTCAACGGATGTTTTGGCACGATTGCAAATATAGTCACCAAAACAAAAGATGGAATCGCCACAGTACAAATGCTAGGACTTCAACTCGACAATCCGAGCGCCGGTCAGAAACATCGCAAAAGGTACGAGGTGAAGAAGACGTCTTGGTTTACATTGAGAGATCTGAAGAGAATCTGAGGAAAGGAGCAGTTCGTCGACAGTTTCCCATCAAGCTAGCTTACGCCTGCACAGCCCACAAAGTTCAAGGCATGACGATGCAGTCTGCAGTAGTGTCATTGAAGAAGATTTTTGAGCCGGGAATGGCCTACGTTGCCCTCAGCAGGACGACTTCTCTACATGGATTACACATTACGGACTTCGAAGACAAGAAGATATATGCTGATCCTGCAATCACAGCCTCTTTGCAAAGCATGAGAAGAGCAAGAGTCGAAGAAATCATGCCACTTCTACAGCACGTAAAGGAAAATAGGCAGGAACATACACTCACACTCGTTCATCACAACACGGAAGGACTGGCATCTCACATGGAGGATATCAGATGCCATCATGAGCTGCAACACGCGGATGTGCTTTGCCTTACGGAAACGCACCTGACCGGATCGTGTACTTCATCAGATCTTCAATTGGAAGGATACAACTTGTTTACACGCAACAGACATGTCTCCTACTCTACACATCGGGAAATTGGAAAGAAAAATGGAGGTGGAGTCGCAATATATTGCAAGGAGCACATTCCAACTCAGCCCAGGCAATATATACAAAATGTGACTGATCTGGAGTTTGTTGTAATCAAGATAGATTCCCCAATAAAAGCAGCAATCGTAGCTGTGTATAGGCCACCAAAATACAATATTGGCGATTTCTTGACCAACCTGAAGAGTATGCTGGATTATCTGGACCTTGCACACAACGATCTCGTCATCATCTGTGGAGACTTCAATGAGGACCTCCTACACACTGGAAAAAAACCGATTCTGGAGTTGTTTCAAGCTCGAGGATACACGCAACTGATTACAACAGCGACGACGGAAAAGCACACACTACTTGATCAGATCTATATTTCAAATCCGGACCTCTGCCTTCAATCGGGTGTATTACAGAGCTACCACAGTTACCACAATCCTGTGTACTGTGTATTGCGTTTCATGTAGATGATTTTTTGTTGTTGTGTTGTGTGTATTGCGGTGTTGTGCCATACGGAACCGGGGGCTCTGAGTACGCATTAACGGTACCAGAGGGGCTAGAACAGCCTTAGTCACCGGGTTGGCTCGTATGGTTGTGTTTTGGTGTTGTGCCATATGGAACCGGGGCCTCTGAGTACGCATTAACGGTGCCAGAGGGGCTAGAACAGCCTTGGTCACCGGGTTGGCTTGTATGGTTGTGTTTTGGTGTTGTGCCATACGGAACCGGGGCCTCTGAGTACGCATTAACGGTGCCAGAGGGGCTAGAACAGCCTTAGTCACCGGCTTGGCCCGTATGGTCGTGTTCTGTTGGGACGTATGGTCTTGTTGAGGTTTTATGCTGCCAGGAAAGTAGAGCAGCAGCACGAAGGATGAAGATAGGAGTAGACTGGCAGCTTCAGGGAGGACACTGGACAGTAGAGGCAGCAGCACCAGCGACAGACAGGATACAGGGAGGATTAGTGCGGCAGCTCCAGGGAGGCAGTGAGTAACAGCACTAACATGAAGACAGTAAGGTAAAAGGAGAGGTAGTAAGAAACTCTTATAACAGGAGTTCTAACTTGAATTTGTTTGACAATCTGTACTAAATGTATTATATGCTGTTCACTATTATTCTGTCATAATATGTGCCCTTCTGAAATGTTGCAGGAAGAGTTTGAACACAATAGCAGTCCTGTCCAAGACTGGATGTGACTCTGCAATATATTGTCCAAAGATAAGTGTTTAAACATTTTGTTTCAGTCACTGTACTACTGCACATCATAACCACATTTTTAAGAAAATGTCAATCCTAATCTAATTTTGGTTTTTGATGTTTTTCAGCAATTGTGCAGATGAAGACAGAATGCCTGAGAAGATCAAGTGTGCTACAACACCGATGATGACAATCTGATTACCAGCATCTGTGGTAAGCATGAGATTAGAATTGTTTTTTGAAGTATGAGAGATAATAGTTTTATGACCAAATTAATTTAAAGTAACATCTTTCAGTAAAGTTTAGTGGTGAATTTGCTTTTATTTATTAGTATTTATCTATGCAGTGATCCCATTATCCATTTATTATTTACAGGATGGGACCAAATGTGTATGGCACTGAAGACATAAGCAAGGACAATGCTGAAGCACTAAGGTAAAGTTTATAAATACTACTAGAAAGATCTAGTGTTTCAGTCCATTTTATTATACACTGTGTTTAGATGTGAAAGCTTAAATTGTAGAGTGTAAGATGGTTCTCAGAAGTGTGAGACAAAAAACAATCTCTTGAAAGACTTATTTTGGAGTATTGTGGAGCCAAAAAAATTAAAATAAATTCACTAACAGTATCACATCTGTTCTACCTCCTCTACCACAGGAAATCCAGCCTGTATGACGAGTGAGATCCAGTGGCTAGATGGCGGGAGATGCTTCAATAGTCAAATTCCTTCATCTAATAATTGGATGACCACTTAATCTTAATAAGTTTATAAATAGTTTGACCATATTACATAATTGGTTTCATTTCTAAATATATTAATGTTTCATATTTTAAGCAAGTAAAATTAATATGTTATTTTAATGTGTGCACCGTGCTCGAAGAGGATGGGTCCCCCCGTGCTGAGTCTGGTTCCTCTCAAGGTTTTTTACCTCCAAACCCTTTGGAGTTTTTTCCTTGCCACCGTCGCCATTGGCTTGCTCACTGGGGGTGTTGTGCCAAATCATGTCTCCCTGTCTAAGGCCCTTTCCAACCAGAGTTTTCAAAATGGACGTTTTTAATCAAATAAAAATTAAATTAAATAAACAGGGCTGCACAATTAATTCAAAAACAAAATTAAATCATGTTATGGCTTAGTGACAATCAAAAACATATATGTACGTATCTAAAAATCTAATATGTATCTATCTAAAAATCTATATGCATCTACATTTATATGCATATATACATCATCATGTATATTATAGTAAATATATCTTTATTTATTTATGTATAATTATCTATATATATATATATTATGATGTATTGAGTTTTTCAGGGTGAAGTTTGTCCATCTTATAATCTGGCGTTTTCAGTGTCAAACTACAAAAAATAAAAATTAAATACTGAGGGTTTGAAAAAAATACAATTTGAAAATTAAGAATTTATAACAAGTAATGTTAATATTGAGAAAATAAAAAAGATCATATTTTATTTTACCAGTACAGTTGTCTTATTGCAACAGTAATGTTTCTGTCTTAATTTTTTATCATTTTAATAGCGGTAATACAATAAATATAGTATTATTATTTTTTAATGACATTACAAAAAATAATATTTACTGTTAGCCAATTAAAAGCTATAGGATCTAGCTGCGTGGCTGGGATCTGGATTGGTGGGGCGAGATTTGGCACAACAGGTGCTTTTCTTAATCTTTTTAATAAACATTTTAGGTGAATTGGCAAATCCAGCATGTTTTGTCTTTATTGAATGGTATATTCACAGATGGTACAAAAAGATGGTAAATCTTACTTTTAAATAAGGTGTGTATAGTTATGTAAATGAAGACCACATTGTGTGTAAATATTTATTTGTTGTTTTTATCATAATTCTGCAAATCAGATATGTGTATTTACTATTTATCTAACTCAAGAACACAGTGTGTCTGCAAATCCAATAAGCAAACTTTGTTTCACCTCTAAACCTGCTAAGATCACACTCTTACTTGATCTGGATGAGTATTATTAGAAAGACGTAAAATGCCAGCCTCAATATTTGACCACTGTTATTGATAAAACTTGGATGCAGTGACAGTAATTTCTTCATATATGTTAAGAGTGCAAAATCAACAGTTAATACACATTTATCGAACCATATATGCACCTGACAGAGAAAAAATTACAAACACATTTTGTAGCTATACATAGTTTACTAATAGCACTTTGTGCAGAAAGGTCCTTCATGGAGCTCAGAAGATCCACTGCAGGTTTGGCTCTCAGGTGACCCCAGCTCTCCTCTCAGTCCACTTCACAAAGCTGTGGCCGGCAATCAATGCTGCTTTCTCTAAAATATTTTGTGTTAATACTATTTATTTATGATAAATGAAAATCAGTAATGAAGCAAAAATGTACGAGAGTATGTTGGTGTCTGGTAAAGTGTTAAAGAACGTTGCTAAGCAACAAAAAAATGCACTTCTTGGTTGCCATAGATACCTTTGCATTCCTGTGGACAAATTGAGAAGAACTGGATATCTAAATTGTTTTTACATTAAAAAAACACCCCAAATTTTGTGTAAAAAAACTTATTTAAGCTAAAATAAATTCACTGCAAATATAAACAGTTTAGCTGGTAGTTGGGATCTTTTGATTCAGATTGGCAAATAGTATTTAAATTTAGTCCTTGAATTAGAGTTTTTGACATTTAAGTCCTGGAAAACCCTTGAAAAATTACATATTTATGGTGCCATATTAAAGGTCCTTGAAAATACTTTCATTTTTAAAAGGCAGTATATATGAAATTGTTTATTTTTGGTTTCGATAAAAACAATCTTTTCACGCAAAATTAACAATGCAGCGTGTGTTAAATAAATAGCCATTTCACCTGGCTTTTGGGAGCCCACGAGATCTCGCGATATTACTCGTTGAGGTGAAAAGCGGTCTCGCGATATCAGTATAAAGTTGAGTTTGTGGTAAAACCTTTGATAGTGCTTGCATTACATTGTTTGCTCTTTTATTGCATGTGCTGTTTGTTTGGGTTTCATTTTGGAAACGCACATACATTTTGACGCGCTTTGTGTTGCACTGCTATCATTTACAAGCTTGGAGAGTGTCTTCATCTCAGCAGCTCGGTCCACAAACTCCACAAATCTGGGGAAAAAGTGTGTGTGTGTGTGTGTGTGTGTGTGTGTGTGTGTGTTACCTCACTAGATTTGTAACGTAAATCATCTATGCCAACACAGGAGAATACATCAACATATCTCTATGTATCGCGATTTCAAAATAAAAGTCTCTGAGTTTACTTAGGTCTAAATATTAAAATTAATTTAAACGTCATTGAATCGCGCTGTAAAATGAATCTCTTGGCGCTCTCTGCAGGTATTTGTTATAATACATAATAATAAAATAATAAACGTAGCTCATAATGTTCCAATATGGTATAGTTTTATTCTTCATGTTAATCATATATTCATAAAAGTAAATCAGTTTGAATATGGAAAGCGATAACTTTGCTAACCTTTTAAATGTTAAAGTTGCCACAGTCATTGCATACTTTGCATGTGCTGTAGTTTATTTGTTTATTTTTGTTTTTTTATTTATTAGAATTTAAGAGATAATAACTATATCGTTTGATAAGTGATATTTCTGATTTTAGGCCTTGAAAACCACAAAAAAAAAAACGCTTGAAAGTTGTGGAATTTTATTTCATTTTGCAGTTTCTGAATGTTTGTATGTTTTTGATTTTGTTTGTTTGTTTAATTTATTTAAGTTAATGCACATTTACTTAACCATATATGTACCTCACTGAGAAAGAATGACAAACACGTTTTGTAGATATATAGTTTTTTATTTTTTTATTTACTAATAGCATTTGCAAGGTTTTTCAAAAAAATATAATTTCCCTTGTCTGACAAATGAACCCCATCCCACCTGAACAGTTCACTTCTCTTCTGCGTTATCTCTTTATTGTCGATAAACACTCCACCAGTGTCAGCCATGTATTGTGCCATGGCACTGTTGATGAACTTCCTGGCTTTGTTCATCTTCGGGCCTTCTCCCCACCGCCACACACACCTCTCAGTGATGCCAGAGAAAATCACTGTGGCATTGGTTATTGTCTGCAGTGCAGAAACATCCTCCTTCATGGAGCTCAGAAGGTCCAGACTCCTCAGTAGGCCTAGGTCGTTTCCCCCAGCATGAATCACCAGAACATCAGGTCTCAGTCCTGATGAGAGGACGGCAGGCAGAAGCTGGCTCCATCTCATCCCTCCTTTACCAAGCCACTGCACTCTGGTGCTCTGCAGACCCAGGTTAGGCTCCCAGGAGGCCTCAGCTCTCCTCTCAGCCCACTTCACAAAGCTGTGGCCGACAATCAATACTACTTTCTCTGAAATATTTGAAGAAAACCTATTAATATATTGACAACAAACTGACAAATATGTGATGTTCAAGACAACAACTTACCTCGTGTCATGATCCCAGTTACTCCTCAATCCGTAATGAAGCAAAAATGTATGAGAGGCTGTTTTATCTGTCTGGTAGGAACGTTGCTAAGCAACAAAAATAACAATGCACTTTTCAAGGCAAAACAAATCTTGGTTGCCATAGTTTTCCTTTGCATTACTGTAAACCAAATAAGGAGAAATATCTGGATATCTTAATATTTTTTTTACCCAAATTTTGTGTAATAACTATTTATTTATTTATTTAAGCTAAATGAAAATCACTGAAAATATAAGCATTTTTGCTTAAAGCTGGACTCTATTCATTCAGGGTTGTATAGGCACACCCGAGCAACCATTTACAATGCCCTAGCAATTTTACATGAATAAGTCATGGCAACCATTTAGCAACGAAGACTGTTGCCACGCCAAGCACCACTCACATTTTCTTCAGGAAATGTACATTCTAGTTAGTGGTGCTTGCCGAAGGCAAAGCATCACTTGTATTATTCTTCATACTTATTATTATTATTATTCTTCTTCTTCCGTACAAATTTTGACGCGCTACTCCTCCTGCACCGTTTGTCACAGACCCATGAAACAGGCGTCAAATCGTGTGGCCTATTGAGGAATGGCGGGCTATGACTTTTATAAGCGATCGGGCGTACGATGTTCGTACACTGGGCGAAAAAACAGCCGAAAAATCCCATAGACAACGCATTGCGGCCAACTTTGACGAGTCGTAGCTCCGAGCGAGAATTTCGTAGAAACATGTAAATCACCACATATGAAGAGGTTATCAAGCTGTGCGAGAACATACCCCGCAGTGGGGTATAAGTTGTACCCCTGGGGGGCAAGAGCGCCCCAAAGTTGCCCCATTGACATACTATGGTGAGGGACGGCCCATGAAACAGCACGCGTTTTTCCTACTATGGTAATTTACATAGGGATTTTTCATTGAACATAACTCTGCATCACAATGTCATAGAGACATGGGGGTGGGCTTATTTTACTCAGGTAACCAATCAGACTCTCAGGATTATTGTGACGCTGTCAAACCACGCCCTGGCAACCATTTAGAGCACCCTAGCAACTGATCATATAGACTGCCATTATAAAAGGCCCAGATGGATATCTTTGGATCACAGTGTCATAGAGGCTTGGGGTGGGCTCATTTTACTCAGACAACCAATCAGACTCTCGGGATCACTGTGAAGCTGTCAAGCCACGCCCTAGCAACCATTTAGAGCACCCTAGCAACTGATCACATAGACTGCCATTATAAAGCGCCAGATGGATATCTTTAGGTCACAGTGTTGTAGAGACATGGGCTGGGTGTTTTTGACTCGGGACAGCAAACAACCAATCATGTACCACCACTGACACTTCCTTGCCACACCCTAGCAACCATTATTGATGAACCTAGCAACCCAAACCCAAAGAGGTGTATCTTCAAATCTGAGTGTCATAGAGACATGGGGTTGATTTATATCATTCATACTGACAAGCAGCCTTTATAATATCATCACTGGCAGCTGTCAAGCCACTTCATAGCAACCAAAAACAGTACCCTAGCAACCGTTTAGCAAGAACTATATTTTGTATATCTTTAGATCACGGTGATGTAGAGACATGGGGCTGGGTGTTTTTGACTCGGGACAGCAAACAACCAATCATGTACCACCACTGACACTTCCTTGCCACACCCTAGCAACCATTATTGATGACCCTAGCAACGCAAACCCAAGGAGTAACATGCTAATCATGCTAGAAACATGCTAGCGACATGCTAGTAACATGCTAATCATGCTACAAACATGCTAGCGACATGCTAATAACTTGCTAATCATGCTAGAAACATGCTAGCAACATGCTAGTAACATGCTAATCATGCTAGCGACATGCTAGTAACGTGCTAATCATGCTAGAAACATGCTAGCGACATGCTAGTAACATGCTAATCATGCTAGCGACATGCTTGTAACGTGCTAATTATGCTAGCAAACATGCTAGTGACATGCTAGTCACATGCTAATCATGCTAGCGACATGCTAATCATGCTAGAAACATGCTAGCGACATGCTAGTAACATGCTAATCATGCTAGAAACATGCTAGCGACATGCTAGTAACATGCTAATCATGCTAGCGACATGCTAGTTACATGCTAATCATGCTAACAACATGCTAGTAACATGCTAATCATGCTAGCAAACATGCTAGTGACATGCTAGTCACATGCTAACAGCATGCTAGTAACATGCTAATCATGCTAGCGACATGCTAATCATGCTAGAAACATGCTAGCGACATGCTAGTAACATGCTAATCATGCTAGAAACATGCTAGCGACATGCTAGTCACTTGCGAGTCATGCTAGCAACATGCTAGTCTCTTGCTAATCATGCTAGCAACATGCTAGTCACTGGTTAAACCAACCTAGCAACCACCCTGACTACCCTAGCAACCACATAGCAACACCTTAGTGGCCAGCCCGGGTACCCTAGCAACTGCATATTAACACCCTAGCAACCATCCCGGGTACCCTAGCAACTGCATAGCAACACCTTAGCAACCATCCTGAATACTCTGACTGGTTGCTAGGGTACTTGGGGTGGTTGCTAGGGCCGTTGCTAGGGTACCCACGCTGGTTGCTAGGGTACTTGGGTGGTTGCTAGGGCGGTTGCTAGGGTACCCAGGATGGTTGCTAAGGTGTTGCTATGCAGATGCTAGGGTACTTGGGGTGGTTGCTAGGGTGTTGCTATGCGGTTGCTAGGGTACCCGGGATGGTTGCTAGGGTGTTAATATGCAGTTGCTAGGGTACCCGGGCTGGTCACTAAGGTGTTGCTATGTGGTTGCTAGGGTAGTCAGGGTGGTTGCTAGGTTGGTTTAACCAGTGACTAGCATGTTGCTAGCATGATTAGCAAGAGACTAGCATGTTGCTAGCATGACTCGCAAGTGACTAGCATGTCGCTAGCATGTTTCTAACATGATTAGCATGTTACTAGCATGTCGCTAGCATGTTTCTAGCATGATTAGCATGCTACTAGCATATCACTAGCATGTTTCTAGCATGATTACCATTTTACTACTAGCATGTTTCTAGCATGATTAGCATGTCGCGCATGATTAGCATGTTACTAGCACGCTGTTAGCATGATTAGCATGTGACTAGCATGTCCCTAGCATGTTTGCTAGCGATTAGCACGTTACTAGCATGTTGTTACATGATTAGCATGTAACTAGCATGTCGCTAGCATGATTAGATGTTACTAGCATGTCGCATAGCATGTTTCTAGCATGATTAGCATGTCGTTAGCATGATTAGCATGTAGCATTGCTAGTCTCACATGATTAGCATGTGACTAGCATTACTAGCATGTGCTGCATGATTAGCATTCCTAGCATGTTGCTAGCATGATTAGCATGTTACTAGCATGTCGCTAGCATGATTAGCATGTTACTAGCATGTCGCCAGCATGTTTCTAGCATGATTAGCATGTCGTTAGCATGATTAGCAAGTTACTAGCATGTCGCTAGCATGTTTCTAGCATGATTAGCATGTTACTAGCATATCGCTAGCATGTTTCTAGCATGATTAGCATGTTACTAGCATGTAGCATGTTTCTAGCATGATTAGCATGTCGCTAGCATGATTAGCATGTGACTAGCATGTCACTAGCATGTTTGCTAGCATGATTAGCACGTTCCTAGCATGTTGCTAGCATGATTAGCATGCACTAGCATCTCGCTAGCATGATTAGCATGTTACTAGCATGTCGCTAGCATGTTTCTAGCATGATTAGCATGTCGTTAGCATGATTAGCAAGTTACTAGCATGTCGCTAGCATGTTTCTAGCATGATTAGCATGTCGCTAGCATGATTAGCATGTGACTAGCATGTCACTAGCATGTTTGCTAGCATGATTAGCACGTTCCTAGCATGTTGCTAGCATGATTAGCATGTTACTAGCATCTCGCTAGCATGATTAGCATGTTACTAGCATGTCGCTAGCATGTTTCTAGCATGATTAGCATGTCGTTAGCATGATTAGCAAGTTACTAGCATGTCGCTAGCATGTTTCTAGCATGATTAGCATGTTACTAGCATATCACTAGCATGTTTCTAGCATGATTAGCATGTTACTAGCATGTCACTAGCATGTTTCTAGCATGATTAGCATGTCGCTAGCATGATTAGCATGTGACTAGCATGTCACTAGCATGTTTGCTAGCATGATTAGCACGTTCCTAGCATGTTGCTAGCATGATTAGCATGTTACTAGCATGTCGCTAGCATGATTAGCATGTTACTAGCATGTCGCTAGCATGTTTCTAGCATGATTAGCATGTCGTTAGCATGATTAGCAAGTTACTAGCATGTCGCTAGCATGTTTCTAGCATGATTAGCATGTTACTAGCATGTCGCTAGCATGTTTCTAGCATGATTAGCATGTTACTAGCATGTCGATAGCATGTTTCTAGCATGATTAGCAAGTTATTAGCATGTCGCTAGCATGTTTGTAGCATGATTAGCATGTACTAGCATGTCGCTAGCATGTTTCTAGCATGCTAGCATGCATATTAGCATGTCTAGCATGTCGCTAGCATGTTTTGCATGATTAGCATGTTACTAGCATGTCGCTAGCATGTTTCTAGCATGATTAGCATGTCGCTAGCATGATTAGCATGTGACTAGCATTACTAGCATGTTTCTAGCATGATTAGCACGTTCCTGCATTTCTAGCATGATTAGCATGTTACTAGCATCTCGCTAGCATGATTAGCATGTTACTAGCATGTCGCTAGCATGTTTCTAGCATGATGATGTCGTTAGCATGATAGCAAGTTACTAGCATGTCGCTAGCATGTCTAGCTAGCATGTTACTAGCATATCGCTAGCATGTTACTAGCATGATTAGCATGTTACTAGCATGTCGCTAGCATGTTTCTAGCATGATTAGCATGTTACTCTTTGGGTTTGCGATGCTAGGGTCATCAATAATGGTTGCTAGGGTGTGGCAAGGAAGTGTCAGTGGTGGTACATGATTGGTTGTTTGCTGTCCCGAGTCAAAAACACCCAGCCCCATGTCTCTACATCACTGTGATCTAAAGATATACAAAATATAGGTCTTGCTAAACGGTTGCTAGGGTACTGTTTTTGGTTGCTATGAAGTGGCTTGACAGCTGCCAGTGATGATATTATAAAGGCTGCTTGTCAGTATGAATGATATAAATCAACCCCCATGTCTCTATGAAACTCAGATTTGAAGATACACCTCTTTGGGCTTGGGTTGCTAGGGTCATCAATAATGGTTGCTAGGGTGTGGCAAGGAAGTGTCAGTGGTGGTCCATGATTGGTTGTTTGCTGTCCCGAGTCAAAAACACCCAGCCCCATGTCTCTACAACACTGTGACCTGAAGATATCCATCTGGCGCTTTATAATGGCAGTCTATGGGATCAGTTGCTAGGGTGCTCTAAATGGTTGCTAGGGCGTGGCTTGACAGCTTCACAGTGATCCCGGGAGTCTGATTGGTTGCCTGAGTAAAATAAGCCCACCCCCATGTCTCTATGACATTGTGATCCAAAGATATCCATCTGGGCCTTTTATAATGGCAGTCTATATAATCAGTTGCTAGGGTGCTCTAAATGGTTGCCAGGGCGTGGTTTGACAGCGTCACAATAATCCTGAGAGTCTGATTGGTTGCCTGAGTAAAATAAGCCCACCCCCATGTCTCTATGACATTCTGATGCAGAGTTATGTTCAATGAAAAATCCCTATGTAAATTACCATAGTAGGAAAAACGCGTGCTGTTTCATGGGCCGTCCCTCACCATAGTATGTCAATGGGGCAACTTTGGGGCGCTCTTGCCCCCCAGGGGTACAACTTATACCCCACTGCGGGGTATGTTCTCGCACAGCTTGATAACCTCTTCATATGTGGTGATTTACATGTTTCTACGAAATTCTCGCTCGGAGCTACGACTCGTCAAAGTTGGCCGCAATGCATTGTCTATGGGATTTTTCGGCTGTTTTTTCGCACACTGTACGATCATCGTACGCCCGATCGCTTATAAAAGTCATAGCACACCATTCCTCAATAGGCCGAACGATTTGATGCCTGTTTCATGGGTCTGTGACAAACGGTGCAGGAGGAGTAGCGCGTCAAAATTTGTACGGAAGAAGAATAATAATAATAATAAGTATGAAGAATAATACAAGTGATGCTTTGCCTTCGGCAAGCACCACTAATAAGCACGCAGCATAATACAAGTGATGCTTTGCCTTCGGCAAGCACCACTAATAAGCACGCAGCATAATACAAGTGATGCTTTGCCTTCGGCAAGCACCACTAATAACGTAAATGTCTCGAATGAAGATGGCGGGTTGAAGCCATATTTTATTAAATCAAGCTGATTCACAAAAATATGGACAAAGAGAGTTTTCTGCAACAAAGAGTCCAACTGTTACATTATGAAAAAATGGTTTGCATTCAAAGTAAGAAATGTACTTTTTGCACTATTGTTTTTTTTATACCCATGTCAATGTAATAAATAAAATAATGAAATAAATTATATGAAACATTTCTGCTACAAAACATACAACTGTAACATTATATTAAAAAACAGTTCAATTCAAAATTGAAAGCTGCCAAGCAGTCACAACTAAATGGAAAATAAGTAAGTATCTCGAAAGAAAGAAAGAAAGAAAGAAAGGCCTTCTACCATTCTTCACAAGTTTTGGTTTACACTCAGAGCTGAAAATGGCTAAACTGAATAAAAAAAAATCCTTCAATGTAAGTCACTTTGGATAAATGCATAACTGTAAATGTTGCTAGTCACTGAACCTTGAGTCGCCAGTTCACGTGTGCTCGTTTGTCTTGAAAAAATATTTGTCAGTTTGGCATATTTGGCCGTGTCATCCTCCAATGCCTTTCTTTTTTTTTTAACCTGGCTTTTTCAGCTCCACCAGGCATCTTTTTTTTACTATCAATTTTATTCTTCCCGCGATTAGCACACTCTCGCTAACTCACACCACAGCATTAATGGTTTCGGTTTGTCTCCATGGCAACGACCTGGGACATGCACTTGTGTAGAGGAAAAGAGAGTGCGCGCGCGCGCTCTGACAACAGAAAACGTCACATTTTAATGTTAAATTCAAATCTAGTGTTATTAGCTTAGTAATCAGTCACACAGTAACTTAAACACATATACGTTATTCTGTGTATGTAATTTTTTTTTTTAAAAAGCAGGCGAGTGTACCGACGAAACATGCTACCTATCAGATTGTGCTACCAATAATATATTTGCATTGTTTTAAGGGTATAAGTTTAGGGTAAGGGTAGGTGTGGACGGGTAGGTTTAGGATAGGGGTAGGTATGGACATTAAAAAAAGCCTCAAACCACATGAATAAGATGCTGGTAGCACAATCTGATAGGCAGCATTTTCCGCTATCGATTTGTGCTACCTATCTTTTTAATGGGAGGTAGCACAATCTGAGCGGGTAGCACAAATCGTCAGAACACCGGCCCAATTTATGAGCGGGGCAGAGCGGCCCACCGGGAATTCTCCCGGTTCTCCCGATGGCCACTCCGGGCCTGAACAAGAGCAGAGAACAACAATAATATAAAATATTATGAATAATATACAAATAAAATATAGAATAAATATTCTAAATAGCACAAATCCTTCATCACGACCAGAAGTCAAGACTAAACCAATTCACCTCCACATAATCGTTTTGTATTACCTATTTTTATTAGCCATTTCACACAATTCAGAAAAAAACAAAAACGTGCAAATTATAGGCCTGTGTTTTAATATTATGAATGAAATGTGCGTTATTTGGAAGAAAGTCAAGGTGTGACTGACTTTAGCCCACTAAGTGGACCCCCCCCCCCCTCCTTGTCCGCTCCATTTGGGAGAGGTGAACTGTCCCCCGCGGCCGCGCCCCCCCTCCCCTTTCCACTTCTCACACAGCTTCTGTGCACGGCACCTTCTCAGCAAGCAGGGGCGCCAATTTGCCAATTCCCCAATTCCCCACACAGTTATATGATAGATAATAGAAAACCGCTTAGCGGTGCAGATTTTTTTTTTTCAAGTGCTTGTGCCGCCCCCCACGTGTCATAAAAAAATGAACAAAAACTAAAAGCCATACGCCTAAAACACAACGACTGAATAAAACGGACTGAATCATCGCTTTCGCTTAAAACAACAGTGATTTATTAAAGTCACGTTTAGAGACGCGTACAAAGAAAATAGTGTTTCCACGCCATCTTCAACTTGTAATGTGTAACTTTATGTGCTCTTAAATGATGTAGCTGTAACAGTGAAATAGTTAGATCGAGGACATTTGTCTCGCTGCCGCTTTGTAGTCAGACCAGAAAAAGCTCTAAAGTACACCACAATCTCATTTTAAATTAAATGAATTAAATGACTTTCATTTAATTATCTTATGCTGTATTTGTTCATGTTTTCCTGCAAACACTCGCTGCATGATTGAGCAGACTGTGAGAATAGTCTTCTTCTAAAAACAAACAATGAAAAAAGTAGAGTGGCATACAGCTAGCGGGGTAGGCCATCAAAATCAACATTAAAACTTTAACAATACTTTAGAAGAGAGTATTTCAGAATTAGTTATTTGTTATACCGATTCATATTTCTGTTGTACAAACATATTCCCTGTATAAAAGACTATGTCTATAACCTTTTCAAAGGGAATGTAGTAATGTTATGGTTCTTAATTGTGATCACATTACAACAAGGCGACATAGTCCCTCTGGAAAAACCGCCCAAAAGTGGACAAAACAGAAAGATCTTAGCACGCGGTAGATGCTTATGACCGATGGGTAGTACACATAAAGGCCTAATATTTAATGGCAAACGGAAATGTTGAAAGAAACGAGTACGACAAATAAAATGTCAATATCGTCATCAGCTATCTTTAACAAGAGGTCTAAATCTAGTAACGTAAGCAAGAAAAAGTCAGTTATAATTCAACGTTTACAAAAATATACACAATTGCCCACGTGTGGAATTGTGCATATTCATATGGCAATTTTCTTAGTAGTTTGTCTCTTGAGATACGTAGGGATTTTGTTCTCACAGAGAGGAGACCTCGCCTAAAGACATATTCAGTTCAATACCGTGAACCTTTGTAGAAATAATAAAAGTAAATGTTATAAGATACATTTGGTAACCTTTTATTCAAGCTAGATTAAAAAAGTATAAAATGCACAATAAATGATTTTGGGAAAAAGTTGAAAAAACAGATTTTAGTGTTTTCACCCATGGCCAGAAGTGCTGACCTGGACTGTTAACCTTTCTGAATGATGTCATTGTGTGTGTGTGTGTGTGTGTGTGTGTGTGTTTGGGAGTGGGTTTGAGAGTCTCAGAGAGAGAGCAGACATGCCTGCTGCATGACCCCCCTCAACACCTGGAGTCAGTAGCCAAGAGT
This sequence comes from Schizothorax lantsangensis, assembly GCA_027422415.1. Taxonomy (NCBI): domain Eukaryota; kingdom Metazoa; phylum Chordata; class Actinopteri; order Cypriniformes; family Cyprinidae; genus Schizothorax; species Schizothorax lantsangensis. Next base: position 32,009 of record JAPDDO010000478.1, on the reverse strand, counting down.
CATGAACAGTTGTTCATCATTTAAAGGATTATATACTGCCAGACATGACAGACTTGTGGACCTCATTGCTGCTCAGATTCCCTGCGTGGCTGATGAACAGATCTTTAAACACACTACTGTACAGTCTGAATGGTTTAACTCACCTGCAAACACATTTTTAGGAATTGCTAATACACCAGATATCGTTAACATCTCTCAGAATGGCAAAACAGTTACACTATTTGAGGTGTCATGTGTATTTGACTTGTTTATGGAGGATTCTTACTGCTCTAAGATTTCAAAATATCAGTCATTGATATCTACCATTGAGAACCTTGGGTACAAATGCCATCTTATTGTGCTAGTGTTTGTTAGTCTGGGTCATGTACACAGGCTGGCGATCTGTGGACTTTGCATTGAGGGGGGCTATCTAAAACAAGGGCCAAACAATTGACAAAGTACTGTTCAATTTTAGCAACTATAGGAAGCATGTTTATTTGGAAAAGGCGATGTTTCCTGTACCCTTAGAACTGTATAATCCATAACAATGTGCTGATCTGTTTTAATCTGTTGGATCATTCAAAAAATTTGATTCCTAATGAAATTTGACTTGTAATGCGGAATCAAATAAAGTATATATAAATGTGTGGGAGTGGGTTTGAGCATCTGTTTGGAGTTGCGGCTTTCCCTATTTCTTAAAAACACTGCAACAACCATATTTGTCAACATTTTTTGTAATATCATGTTTTGGCCTTATATTTACTAGGAATTGAAATTGAATCTTTGTAGAAATAAGAAACTTTTAAAGAATCTAAACTTTTAAACGATCTAAAGTCTAGAACTGGAATAAACCTAATTAATACAAATTATAATTAAGTTCAGTCAGAATATTTCTACCATAGGACGTAAGTGATAGGGAACACTGTTTATTTAAACTTTAAAGCAATATCACCCTGATAAAATATATTTAAATACCACATTAAAAACATTCACTTAGAAAAAAGTGAATTGACTAGCTTAACATCCGGTCTGTATCTCCTCCCTCACCCCTCCCATCTGAAGCAGTCAGACCCTCAGTTTCACAATGGACAAGGCAAGGGTCTATGAGTTTTTGTTTATGATTAAACTTAAACTAAATGCTTTTTTTTTTATTTATTTTTCACTTTTATTTTTTGTTACAACGTCCATTTCATTCTTGAGATTTTTTACACGCTTGGTATCCCCTGTAAAATCATGATTCGGATCGCACGCAGCATCGATGACCGTATGCATCAGTTTGATCATTTGTCCTCGGTAATGCGGTTTAAACGTAGAGTCTATAACGCCTTTTACAGGACACGCTTTACCGCGGAGCAGTCGCACTCCAGCTGATCATCCTTGGCTGCTCCACAGTCGCTCTCCATCAGCTTTTGCATGGCGTCAGACATCCTTTTCAGAAATCGATTCTCTCCTTTCTTTCTTTTGACAGTTTTAATCCACGACGGTCCAGTGGAATTTCAGTTTCAGGTTTAAGATCCTCTGAAGCGATATTAACTGAAAAACTGCAGAGTGCTCAGACAAATTGGATTGTTGAAGTTGATTCTGTCGGGTCCGTGTTTTGATCAACAAGAAGTTGTAGTAGCACCGTCGACCACGCTGTCAAACCCAGTATTCGCAGATCTAGAGTTTATCTGGACAGCCACTCTTTGATCGCAGAGGATATAGCGTAGCCGTACGCAAGTAATGATGGGTCTTTTGTACATTAGAGCGAAATAAATTGTTGAGGTCTTGTTTCTACATGTCGGCTGTTGGTTGGTTGTTGAGATGGGGGTGTTGCCGTAGGCGTTGGCCTGCGGGGCGTGCTTTGGTCAAAGAGAAATAGTTCTCACAGAAAGATATTTTGGTTAACTATTACGAGGTAACTCGGTCGCTTATTAGGATTTTTAAGATGTCGGCAAATTGTTTCAAGTAATGGTAATGTATCGCAGATCGGGAAACTTGTTGTACACAGACTGATCATATGGTTTCACTTGACTGAAACAGTTCGTCTATTGTCGAAAATATGGTGTTTAAAGGGATAGTTCACCCCAAAATGAAAATTTGCTGTTAATTTACTCACCCTCAGGTCATCTAAGGTGTGGGTGACTTTTTTTTTCTCCAGTAGAACAGTAAAGAAGATTTTTAGGTGAAACCGTTGTCCTTGGTGATTCATAAAATGCAAGTCAGTGGCTGCCGGTTTTTGAGATTAAAAAAAATATATAAAAACAAGACCAAATCAATACCCGTGGCTCCTGGTGATACATTGAGGTCTAATGAAGCGAAACGATCGGTCTGTACAAGAAAATGAACACTACTTACAACAGTATTACCTTTAATCCACAGCCTGGGCAACCGGCTGTCAGCGTGTTCACGACTGTCTAGAGCGCGACCTCTCTGTCCCATGACAAGGGATGCACGGGCGCGATACTGGAACTGATGACGCTGTTTGTTTACAGAGTGAGAGAACACGTGAGGAGAGCTACTCACACTGATAGATAGTCACACTGATAGTGTGAGATACTCACACTGGAGCTGACACAGTTAATTCACGATAGAGATAGAGGACACGTGTTTTATTACTTGTCAAAATGGTACTTACCTGTGCTTATCCTGGATGCTGGAACAAGTTTAAAAAAGTAAAATTATGTCCGCGGATGCGATCCCATTCCGGAATCCGGAATATTGACTTTCCACAGATTTCCGACGTCTGACCTTGACCGACTTAAATTATGGTTACTTGCCCTTCAGCTTGATATCAACACACCAATGAGGTTACTTAATGCATGGAGAGTCTGCAGTGAACATTTCTCCCCCGATGATTTCAAAGCCACCAAAGGGAGCCAAGTTCAACTGAAATTATCGGCGGTGCCTATTGTTTTTTCACAATTTGAGGTATGTGAAATACAAAAAAAGTGTGTGTGTGTGTTCTGGTATAGCTATATGGTTTATGAGGACACAAGTGTGTATAATAACACATGGGTAGGCTACTACAACGTAAACATGGTTTATGAGGACACCTCCTGTATCTCCGTAAATCAAATGGCTTAAAAATCATAACGTCTGTAACGTTCTTTTTTTTAAAATTCAAAAATCGGCAGTAGTTTTCTGTAAGGTTTTGCCACGCGCACCTTTGTCAGCCAACCAGGCTATACATCCGAAGCGCTGGCACTGAAAGCGCCTCTCTTCACGTGATCACTCCTGACTACTGTTACAATGTGCCGCGGCTCTGCAAGCGCGCATTGTATGGAGCAGATAGCAGAGCAGACCATTCACTTCCACGAATGCGACCGACCACGTCAAATTTTTAACTCGCAGATTGTCAAACAATTGTCGCATATGCATTCTGGTCGCAGTCTAGAGCCCTGACTCACACACACACACACACACACACACACACACACACACACGTTTACATAGGACATTGCATAGGCGTAACGGTTTTTATACTGTACAAACTGTATATTCTATCACCCTACACCAATCCTACACCTAAACCTACCCCTTAAAGGAAACTTTCTGCATTTTTACATTCTCAAAAAAAATCATTCTGTATGACTTATAAGCTCGTTTCCTCATGGGCACCAAAAAATATACCCACAAGGACAAAGATTTTAGATATTGCCATCTTTGTGGGGACATTTTTGCGTATACCATAGGGTTTACCAGGAACACACACACACATACAGACACAAATATAGCTGTATTTAGTGTTACATTTCTGATGACAATGTGCTCTGATGACAATGTGCTCTTTGTAGGGCATTCAGAATTATCTGTCGCAACCATCACAAGACTACACAGAGAAAGACACAGATCAAGAGACAGAATTTCTAGGTGCAGGAATTGCTTTGGAAGATGTTCCACAGTCAACACCACAGAAGACAAAGAACAATGGTATCAAAACAACCCTTGGACAACATGAGAAATCTCATGAAAAACTGATTTTACTACTAACAACTCCGCCATTGTTTGAAAAACATTCATATCCCTCAACATCTGGGACATATTATGATTTTCCACTTGTACAGTCTTCTTTGGTAAGCACATACATATGATGTTTTCATACTAGTTGAAAATTGGCTAATTGTGCGGTTTGTATCAGAAATCTTACACAGAACACTGTTGCCAACTCATAGTAGTATTCTAAATATACAATTACATTAATTTATATTTAGTGCATTTAAAAAAGTCTGCTTTCTACTGTCATCTAGGATAAACCAGCTCAGTGTGAAGAGGACCCTGATGGAAGCATTGACCTAGATGTCAGCATGTTTTCATTAGATACACCATCAGAAAAGAAGGATGTTAGTTTTGATCCCCCTACTTCCACATCTGCCTCGAGTACAACTACAACAGATGAAGAGGAAGAACAACTGACATGGAAAGAAAATAAATGGATTGTAGATGAGTCGGCATTAATGAACCTATGTAGAAGATGTCAAGAATGTGGTGCATTGATCACAGAAAAAAAACAAGTTACTTCTGGGAGCCTCATCACCATTCACTGGGAATGTGAACAAAGACATAGAGGGCAGTGGAACTCTTGTACTGATTTGCGAGGAATGCCATCCAACAACCTTCTCGTGTCGGCAAGTACTGTGATCACTGGGTCAACCTATGCAGTCATCTCAGATTGGGCTGCCGTGGTAAACCTTCAGCTTCCAAAGAAAACAACTTTCTATGCTATCCAGTCATCGTACCTGATCCCAGCCATCGATGCTGCATATAAAGAACAACAGACTGCCTTGCTAGAAGATCTGCAGGTAGCAAGCAGACTACAGAAGGAAATATACTTATCAGGTGACGGGAGATCAGACAGGTAGTTAATTTTTTAAATACTGGGTTTATGTATAAAATTGGTTAACTTTGTCTACTGTCACTGTAATGTTTAGTTTTCTCCTCTTTCTACATGCAGTCCTGGATTTTCAGCCAAATATAATACATACAGTGTGATGGATGATATGACTGACAAAATTGTCCACTTTGAGTTGGTACAAGTAAGTGTTCACAACCATAGTGTCATATTGTTATGGTTATAATAAATTATTAGGCCTTATTAGCACTGCAATTACTTACACCGCTGTATGTATTGTATACATTCTTCTACATATTATTAATACTGAAGTACAACTTATGTGTGTAGAGTGATACATTTTTATTTCTGCAATTCCTAAGACAAACACTTCACAACAGTGATTCAGCAGTCTTTGTAATATATTTGTTATGTCTCATTTTCTGTTGGTTTGTTTTATAGGTTACAGAAACATCTAGTTCTGTTTCAATGGAGCCAGTTGGTTTCAAGAGAGCAGTAAACAGAATTCAGGATGAAGGCATTAAAATAAATGTGGTGACCACTGACAGATCCCCATCCATACGGAAGATTATGAGAGTTGATTTTCCAGACATTCACAACGAATTTGACGTCTGGCATGTGGTGAAGGGTATGTAATGTTTTGAACCACAAATCCTCAGGCATCACATGTACTGTCTTGATTCTGTCAATATTGCAATAAATACTTGCACATTTTGTTTACCATGTTATTAAATTAAAAAATAAACATAAAACTTCTAGTACACAAAATGAAACATTGACTGTGTTGTGTTGTTGACCATGAAGGTTTGATATTGATAAAAGTTGTCCTGTTCTTTTCATAGGAATGCTCAAGAAATTGCTATCCATATCAAGATACAGAGACAACAGAGAACTACAACCATGGATTAAGAGTATTTGCAACCACTTGTGGTTTTGCTGTGCGACTTGTGGAGGTGACCCTGATGTAAGTTGTGTGATTCTGTTCCAGTACCTGTGATTCCAGTGTTTCTAATCGTGGCAAAGTAACATCAAATTATTTTTTCCAGGAGTTGATCATAAGTCACTTCTCCATCACATTTGTGGGGTTCATACATGGACTGAGGATGGAAAGCAACAAAGATGTCTGCATAGTGAGCTCAGTCCAGACCAACAGAGAAAAAAGAAATGGCTTGAAAAGGATTCCCGAGCCTTCAGCACATTACAAACCCATGTCTTGGACAAGAGTCTCCTGAAGGACCTTAGGCAAATGGCTATCTTCAAGCATACTGGTAAGTTTATACTACAATAATGCTTATTATAATACATAGCATGTACACAGTGCTGAACACTACAATGAATCTATATTTTTTTGTTCAGGTAAGCTTGAAGTTTTCCATTCATTACTGCTAAAGTACTGTCCCAAAAGCCTCCACTTTCACTACCCCTCTATGCTTGCTCGAACTCAGCTGGCAGTACTTGACCACAATGAAAATGTTCAGAGGCAACAGGCCGTTACCAGCACTGGTAAGTAGTCAAAAACTTTTTAAAAAATTGTGTGTATAATTCAATATAATACTGTGTGTATAACACTCTACAACATCTTTTTACGGTAGGTATGCCTCGGTACAATGTGGTGTTCCCCAAACACTCCAAAAAGTGGGTAGCTAGAAAGCTATTTGAACCCACAACACAAAATTTCAGGGACGATCTGGTTCGTCGTGTTTTTGAGAGGCGCAAGGACAGTTCTGTTATTTACAAGGATCTCTCCTCTCATTTGGAAACAGCCAATCCCTCAAAACATCTCTCAACAGATGAAGCCACCCAAGCAAGAGGCAATCTCAATGCACTTGTCAAGATTCTCCAAGTAGTTTCTCTTACCTAACTTTCTCAGATTTCCCATTACTTGACTGTTTTGAAATGTCTATTTAAAGGGTCAGTTCACCCAAAATGGAAATGCTGTCATTAATTACTCACCCTCATGTCGTTCCAAACCTGTAAGACCTTCGTTCATCTTCGGAACACAAATTAAGGTAATTTTTAATGAAATCCGAGAGCTTCCTGACCGTGCATAGACAGCAATGTAATTACCATGGTCAAGGCACAGAAACGTAGGAAGGACATAGTTAAAATAGTCCATGTGACATCAGTGGTTCAACCTTAATTTTATAAAGTACGAGAATACATCTTGTGTGCAAAGAAAACAAAAATCACAACTTTATTCAAGATTTTCAGATTTCTTCTGTTCCGGGTCATTCTCTGCCACCATTCATGAGAGTACCACCATGCGTGTGGTGCTCCTGACATAGAATGTGTATGCACTGCACCTTCTTGTTGCTTCATAAAATTACAGTTGAACCACTGATGTCGTATGGACTATTTTAATGATGTCTTTACTACCTTTCTGGGCCTTGAACGTGCCCCTTCCCTTGCTGTCTATGCAGGGTCAGAAAGCTCTCGGATTTCATCAAAATTGGCCAAGAGCATGAATTACTGGAACCATGTCCTGTGGTCTGATGAGTCTAAGGTAAACTTGTTTGGCTCAGATGGTGTCCAGCATGTGTGGTGATGCCCTGGTGAGGAGTACCAAGAAAATTGTGCCTTGCCTACAGTCAAGCATGGTGGTGGTAGCATCATGGTCTGGGGCTGCATGAGTGCTGCTGGTACTGGGGAGCTGCGGTTCATTGAGGGAAACATGGATTCCAACATGTACTGTGACATTCTGAAGCTGATGATGATGCCCTCCCTTCAGATACTGTTTTCCAACATAACAACCACCCCAAACATACCACCAAGATGACAACTGCCTCGCTGCTGAAGGTGAAGGTGATGAAGTGGCCAAGTATGTCTCCAGACCTGAACCCTATTGAGCACATGTGGGGCATCCTCAAGCGGAAGGTGGAGAAGCACCATGTGTCTAACATCCAGCAGCTCCGTGATGTCATTATGGAGGAGTGGAAGAGGATGAGATGAGATGAGGATGAGAGAACCCTTTAATTATCTTCTCACACACACACACACACACACTGTGCAGCTCTGGTGAATTCCATGCCCAGGAGGATTAAGGCAGTGCTAGATAGCAATGGTGCCCCTACAAAATATTGACACTTTGGGGACAGTTTTGACATGTTCACTTAGGGTGTACTCATTTTTGTTGCCAGTTATTTGGACAATAATGGTTATATGTTGAGTTATATTTAGAGGACAGTAAATTTGTACTTCTATACAAGCTGCACATTGACTACTCTAAAATATATCCAAGTTTCATTTGTGCACTATTGTTCCTTGAGAAATGATACTAAAATGTTTGCTGAAATGTGAGGGGTGTACTCACTTTTGTGAGATACTGTATATATACACACACACACACACACACACATACAGGTGCATCTCAATAAATTAGAATGTCGTGGAAAAGTTCATTTATTTCAGTAATTCAACTCAAATTGTGAAACTCGTGTATTAAATAAATTCAATGCACACAAACTGAAGTAGTTTAAGTCTTTGGTTCTTTTAATTGTGATGATTTAGGCTCACATTTAACAAAAACCCACCAATTCACTATCTCAACAAATTAGAATATGGTGACATGCCAATCAGCTAATCAACTCAAAACACCTGCAAAGGTTTCCTGAGCCTTCAAAATGGTCTCTCAGTTTGGTTCACTAGGCTACGGGGAAGACTGCTGATCTGACAGTTGTCCAGAAGACAATCATTGACACCCTTCACAAGGAGGGTAAGCCACAAACATTCATTGCCAAAGAAGCTGGCTGTTCACAGAGTGCTGTATCCAAGCATGTTAACAGAAAGTTGAGTGGAAGGAAAAAGTGTGTAAGAAAAAGATGCACAACCAACCGAGAGAACCGCAGCCTTGTCAAGCAAAATCGATTCAAGAATTTGGGTGAACTTCACAAGGAATGGACCGAGGCTGGGGTCAAGGCATCAAGAGCCACCACACACAGACGTGTAAAGGAATTTGGCTACAGTTGTCGTATTCCTCTTGTTAAGCCACTCCTGAACCACAGACAACGTCAGAGGCATCTTACCTGGGCTAAGGAGAAGAAGAACTGGACTGTTGCCCAGTGGTCCAAAGTCCTCTTTTCAGATGAGAGCAAGTTTTGTATTTCATTTGGAAACCAAGGTCCTAGAGTCTGGAGGAAGGGTGGAGAAGCTCATAGCCCAAGTTGCATGAAGTCCAGTGTTAAGTTTCCACAGTCTGTGATGATTTGGGGTGCAATGTCATCTGCTGGTGTTGGTCCATTGTGTTTTTTGAAAACCAACGTCACTGCATCCGTTTACCAAGAAATTTTGGAGCACTTCATGCTTCCTTCTGCTGACCAGCTTTTTAAAGATGCTGATTTCATTTTCCAGCAGGATTTGGCACCTGCCCACACTGCCAAAAGCACCAAAAGTTGGTTAAATGACCAACTTGCTTGACTGGCCAGCAAACTCACCAGACCTGAACCCCATAGAGAATCTGGGGTTCAAAGAAACCTGAGCTTCCATACCACCTCAGCAGTGCCACAAATTGATCTCCTCCATGCCACGCCGAATTGAGGCAGTAATTAAAGCAAAAGGAGCCCCTACCAAGTATTGAGTACATATACAGTAAATGAACATACTTTCCAGAAGGCCAACAATTCACTAAAAATGTTTTTTTATTGGTCTTATGAAGTATTCTAATTTATTGAGATAGTGAATTGGTGGGTTTTTGTTAAATGTGAGCCTAAATCATCACAATGAAAAGAACCAAAGGCCGGGAAAAAAAAAAGAAAAAAAAAAAAAAAAAAGAAAAGAACCAAAGACTTAAACTACTTCAGTCTGTGTGCATTGAATTTATTTAATACACGAGTTTCACAATTTGAGTTGAATTACTAAAATAAATGAACTTTTCCACGACACTCTAATTTATTGATATGCACCTGTATAATAAAAAGACAAGTAGATAGAATAGAAAAATAAATTTATATAAAAAATGTATATACAGTATATATGGAAGAAAAATAATGCCATATGTCTTTGGAACAAAAAAGCATGTTGAATAGCACTAACTGAAAAAATAATGCATTGCATTAACAGTGCTTGCATTTTAATTCCTTGTATTTCCAGGGCTTGCATTTTCAGGTCCTGAAATTTAACATAGTTGTTTATTTAAGCTGTGAATATTTCAATTAAAAATATTTCACACACATTTTCATAATTAAAAATTCAATAGTTCATATTCACCTTCCAGAATTCACTTCCAAAATATTCAATCTGTTTAAAAATCTCCTGGTAGACGGCTGCATTGACTTTGGACTTGATAAAACACAATGGACCAACACCAGCAGACGTCACGGCATCCCAAATCATCACTGACTTCGGAAACTTCACACTGGACTTCAAGCAGCTTGGATTCTGTGCCTCTCCAGTCTTCCTCCAGACTCCAGACCTTGATTTCCAAATGAAATGCAAAATTGACTTTTATCTGAAAACACTTTGGATTTATACTATACTGCATGGGGTACTTTTTATCCCTGTGTTTAACAAACCCATCTCGAGTGTTTGCTGCTAAAAAGCTAAATTTTTTGTTTCATCTGACCATAGAAGCCAGTACCATTTGAAGTTCCAGTCGTGTCTGATAACTGAATATGCTGGAGATTGTTTTTTGACGAGTGAGGAGAATTTTTCTTGAAACCCTCCCGAACAACATGTGGTGATGTAGGTGCTGTTTGACAATTCTTTTTAAGGTTTTCTGAACCCGAGACTCAACTATTTTCTGCAATTCTCCAGCTGTGGTCCTTGGAGAGTCTTTAGCCACTCAAACTCTCCTCCTCACCGTGCATTAGGACGATATAGACACACGTCCTCTTCCAGGCAGTTTCGTAGCATTTTCTGTTGATTGGAAACTCTTAATTATTGCCCTGATGGTGGAAATGGGAATTTTCACTGCTCTAGCTCTTTTCTTAAAGCCACTTCACTAATTTGTGAAGCTCAATTATCTTTTGCAGCACATCAGAAATATATTCTTTGTTTTTTCTCATTGTGATGGATGATTAAGGGATTTTGGACTTTGCTTTTCCTCCAATTTATATTTCTGTGAAACAGGAAGCCATGGCTGGATAATTTCATGTTCATAATCCCCCTGGAGTGCTCAAAATTGTAAATATGAATGGGAATATACTTCAAACAATGAAGCAGGATAAGTAAAATATCTCTGATGTATCTAGATATAATGTTTTATTATTTTGTATTTCCTGGAAAAGTCTTATATGGACAATAATGTCAAGTCAAATCAAGTCACCTTTATTTATAAAGCGCTTTATACAATATTGATTGTGTCAAAGCAGCTTTACAGTGTCAACAGGAAAATAGTTTCAATAATGCAAGAGGACAATAACAAAGAGTAATTTTTTCCAGCTAAAGTCAGTTTATTGATGATTCAGTGATGATCCAGTTCAGCTCTTTTCCAAAAGTGTCTGTGCAATCAGCCAAGCGTCCCCAACAAAGCAAGCCAAAGGCAACAGTGGCAAGAAACCAAAACTCCATCAGTGACAGAAATGGAGAAAAAAAACCTTGGGAGAAACCAGGCTCAGTCGGGGGGCAGTTCTTCTCTGGTCAGACAAAACCAGCATGGCTTGGTTTAATTCCAGGCTGCAACACAGATCAGATTGTGCAGAGGACTTGTCTGGTTCCCGTGGTCTTGTGCTGATGGTCGTTGAGGTCTTCGGAGGGTATCTGTCTCTGGGGCATATCTGGTTGACCTGGTCTCCGCTGACATTCAGGGCTGTAGAGGTCGTCTCTAGGTGCTGATCCATTGAGGAGCTAAACCATTCAGGGCTTTATAAGTAATCAGCAAGATTTTAAAATGTGTACGATGTTTAATAGGGAGCCAGTGTAGTGTTGACAGAACCAGGCTAATATGGTCATACTTCCTGGTTCTAGTAAGAACTCTAGCTGCTGCATTTTGGACCAGCTGGAGTTTGTTTATTAAGTGTGCAGAACAACCACCCAATAAAGCATTTCAATAATCTAACCTTGAGGTCATGAACTCATGAATTAACATTTCTCCATTTGACATAGAGAGCATAGATCGTAATTTAGATATATTTTTAAGATGGAAAACAGCAGTTTCACAAATGCTAGAAATGTGGCTGCCAAAGGAAAGATTGCTATCAAATAGCAAACCTAGGTTCCTCACTGATGACGAAGAATTAACAGAGCAGCCATCAAGTATTAGACAGTGTTTTAGGATGTTACATGTGGAAGTTTTTGGTCCAATAATTAAAACCTTTTTTTCTTCTTTTTTTTCAGAATTTAGCAGTAGGAAATTACTAGTCATCCAGTTTTTTATATCAACTATAAATAGAATTAGTGAAAGTGAAAGTGATGTGACATACGGCCAAGTATGGTGACTCATACTCGGAATTTGCTCTGCAATTAACCCATCCAAAGTGCACACACACACACACAGCAGTGAACACAGACACACCGTGAACACACACCCGGAGCAGTGGGCAGCCATTTATGCTGCGGCGCCCAGGGAGCAGTTGGGGGCTCGGTGCCTTGCTCAAGGGCACCTCAGTCGTGGTCTTGAGGGTGGAGAGAGCGCTGTACATTCACTCCCCCACCTACAATTCCTGCCGGCCCGAGACTCGAACTCGCAACCTTTGGATTATGAGTCCGACTCTCTAACCATTAGGCCACGACTTCCCCGAATTAGTATGTTTCATCAGACCATGAAAAAATATAGAGTTGAGTACCATCAGCATAACAGTGAAAGCTAACACCTTGTTTCCTGATGATATCTCACAAGGGTAACATGTAAAGCGTGAAAAGCAACGGTCCTAGTACTGAGCCTTGTGGTACTCCATACTGCACTTGTGAACGATATGATACTTCTTCATTCACTGCTACGAATTGATGAAGGTCAGATAAGTATGATTTGAACCATACCAATGCAATTCCACTAATGCCAACATAATTTTCTAGTCTATTCAAAAGAATGTTGTGGTCGATAGTGTTGAATGCAGAGCCAGTAGCACTAATAGAGAGTAGCACTAATAGAGAGATATAACCACAATCGAATGATAAGAGCAGGTCATTTGTAACTCTAACGAGAGCAGTCTCAGTACTATGATACGGTCTAAATCCTGACTGGAAATCATCACAGATACCATTTCTCTCTAAGAAGGAACTTAGCTGAGAGGATACTGTCTTTTCTAGTATTTTTGACAGAAAGGGACATTTGAGATCGGTCCGTAATTAACTAAATCTCTAGAATCAAGTTTTGTTTTTTTTAATGAGAGGCTTAATAACAGCCAATTTGAAGGTTTTGGGCACATATCCTAATGACAATGACGAATTAATAATATGCAGAAGAGGATCTATGACTTCTGGAAGCAACACTTTTAGTAGCTTAGATGGAATGAGGTCTGATTTTAATGTAACTGTTACATATGTATTTTATTGATAATACAATGAACGTAAAATTTGTTTGAAGTTTTATAGTATTCACCCAGTAGTACGGTGAGTGTTAGGCTGGAGAGCGTAGCAGAGTTACGTGTGTGTGCAGAAGCAGCCGTACAGAGCTGAATCTGGATGAGACCGCTCTACATATCACTCTACAAATGACTGATTTATGCTCAAAGTAGAAAAGAAAACATGTATTAGAGCAAATTTATAATTAGTATACAGGAAGTATGTCGCTGTGAGAAGAGCGTACAGAGAAGATACTTGAGGTTTTATATGCACCCAACAAAAGATTAATAGTTGATGGATTTCTTGTTTGCTTTTTATTCAAACGTCCTTTATATAAAAATCCATAAGTTGTAGATATTGAGACAAATTCTGTTTCCCAAGACCAAATGTCTTTTTAAAATCTTTTTGATTGTGAGTAACCACACATAGTGCAGTTTAAATGTAGTGTCATTGAGGGCCAGTTTAAACTCGCTATGAAATGCAATCCATTTCAGAAGTCTAAGATCCTTCCCCAGTTTTAATTGTTTAACAATCAAAAACCACAATTCTAGGGTAAATTCTAGTTTGTCCAGGTATGTTTTTCTCGCCTAAAAGTGTTTGGGGTTGGAGAATTTCATTATGTGTCTCTGTATCTTTCTATTTAGCTGTATACTGAATATTACACCAGCAAGGAAGTGGACAGAGCTGGGCAGAGTAAAAGTATTCCTGTTGATATGAAAGACCCTCCCCACCCCCTTTTCCCTGGGTAACTGAATTGCCAATACCTTCTTCTAAGATCCCATAGGAATAGGAATTATTCTGGTTACTAAATTGGTTTCTTATTCTGTCACTAAAATCTAAAAGGTAAGTTGACAAATGCTCAAGTATTTAATACTTTGAATTACATTTTCACAGCATAATGTATGCATAATTTAGACCACCTTTTTGTTCAAAATATTTGATAGATTTTGCTTTCCAATCAACTGTGTATTCTTAAGTTTACTCATTAAACATGAGTATTTGAGTTTTTTAAATATTCAGTTTATATCCAGCATACTTAAATTGTTCTAAAATCAGCTAAGGCTGCATGTTTTTGTTTCTTTGCATTAAAAACACTCAGGCCTTGTTGGCACCATGATGCTGATCATCAGTTTTGCTTTCTCTATTTCTTCATTTAGAAAGTGGTTTACTTTCCTTTGCACTTTTTTTAGTTGTTGTAATGTCACTTTGTTTTAATTTGCTCAACTACCGACTAATTATTTAATATCCCTAAAGTGTTTCTCTCGTTCATTTAAATTAACATTCAGATAACCGGCACTATGGTCAGAAATATCCACGACTCCAATTTGGCAATCCTTTATCCTATATTTCCCTTTTGTATTTAAAAATCTTAAATATACAGTGTGCATGCCTGAGAAATGGCTGAAATGTCTTCTTGGGATGGGTTTCTCTCCATATGTCAATTAATCCCAATTCTTTATATTTTATATAATTCTTTATATTTTATATTAAAATGTACTGAAAAACAAAACAAATCCCGCACACTACCAAACTTTGCAAAAAGTATCAAACACGTTTATTTACGACATTTCAAATGTTTTTGATACTTTTTGCAAAGTTTGGTAGTGTGCGGGATTTGTTTTGTTTTTCAGTTTTGACCTTTTTAGTCTTTGTCTCCTACGCACCTATCGATTGCCATCAGGTGTGAAGAGATTAATTGTATATTACAATATATTTAAAATATTACGGAATAATTTCGCTATGCGTTTTCTATTTCTCTTGAGACTGGTCATATCCAAATCATGATCTAGTACAAAACTTAAGTCCCCCTCCCAAATATACACACCTTTTTGTAGCAATTATATCAGTAAATGATTTAAGTATTTTTTTCTAGGAGAAACATAGATTGTCTAAAGATCCTTAAAATTAATTTACATGAGACCGAAGTGAGATTGTGATTGCATCAATATCAAATATCTGCTAATTATTTGTCAGTTTTCATACCCAATTGACAGATCTTTGTTGTTGTGACTTTTACGTGTGTTAAATTTGCAACTGGATTTAAGGATATTTAGATAATTGTAATGGGGGGGGGGGGATACTGAATAAAGTATTCTTCTTTTTTTTTTTTTTGTGCAGTGCGTACAACATTTAATGTCATGATTTTGAGTTCAAATCCTTCTGCTCCAATGCACTGTAAGCAGTGCTGATCCTAGACTTCTGGGGGGCCCTACGCAAAACAGGGGGGTGGGGAAAGAATGGATGAAACGCATTTGTCCGTGTTTCACTCCGTCTCGAATCGTGCTCACGGAAAGCGCTCGAGAAACAGTATCTCTTCCGTGGCTCTGTACGCTTTCAACACGTTTTTTTAGTCTCGAGCAAGAGACTGTACGACATTCACGCTACATGATTTGACTGATTTTTACGTAGAGAGGGTGACAGCGCACCGCATTAAAATAGATTATTTATGTTTTCATAACCGCTGGCCAAATTCAAAAACGAAACTAAAATTATAACATCTTTGAGAGCAAGGGGGCCCCCTGGTGTTTCGGGGGCCCTACGCCGCGTGCATATTCTGCGTATAGGGAGGATTGGCTCTGACTGCAAGACCTTTTTAGGCCTTAATTTGTGAAAGGGCAAATTAAGGTTTTTAATACCTGCTGAATCCCCTGGATCTGCTTTTTAGAAGCATGGTGAACATGTTAACTCCAAATGTAATCAGGGTCCTAGTCTTTCACCAGTTTGTTCACCTGTGATGTTACAAATTGGCCAAAAAGAAAATGAGCTGATTTTGCAGCTTGGTTTTAAAATATGTTGCTGACCTCCTAACTTCCTTTTCAGTCCAAAAATAACCTATCAATTAAACAAAACTGTTTTATTGCATTCCTTATTACACCAGTTAAGTGAAGAGTACAACATACAAAATTTAAGATGTTTTACACAGTGTCTATATAAAAATACACATTTTTCTATTTAATAGGCTGAACTCTGACACATTATCAAATCATGGATGCAGATGTTTATACGTTTTCCATACATTTTCAGCATGGGGCATCAAACAGCTCAGAGCAACTACACGCCACCAACAAACATAATTTATCAACATTATTCATCCTAAGTACATGTCCGTAGTGCAGTTTTGAGTGGCTGTTAACGGGCCATGAGTCTGTTTCTGCTGCTCTGATCCACCAGTCGGTGATACTCCGCTAGCTTATCGTTCAGATTCTTGTACATCTGTAGACAGAGAAGCCAGAGAACATCACAAAACCATACATGCAAAATGTCATCCTACTTTGATTTCTTGTTTGCCCACTTTGAAAATTAAGATTTTTATTGAATATATTTGACTTGCATGTTAAAAAAAAAAAAAATCTAATTTAGTTTTGTGTACTGGCAGTCTCATTACACCAATAAATCGTTTTTGGAATGTCTTTATTGCATAGAATCCATAAAAGCTATTGAAATCCACATAAATCTGTTGGGCTGTGCCCATTTATTGTATTTTCAAAACTAGAAGGCCTGATTATTTTAGTGCTGTAGTTTAAGCCCTGATTGCCTTGAATGTTTTTCAGTGCCTTTCCCAACAAGTTTTTTTAAGTCTGTTAATTTTTGTCACAAAATTATTCAGAGCTGCAATCTGCTCTATAGATTAGGTTAAGCATAGCTCATAATTCAGTTCATTTAAATTGCAACAGACCTAGAGGAGACTTTTTTTAAACTTTTGAGTCAGCTGCACCATTATAGATTCTCTGGACAAACAGAGTCATTTCCCATCAGAGTCCAGGCTTTAAACTCATGCTGAAGTAATTTAGCTCCAGGTTCTCCACAGATTTACAGTGCATGTCGAGAGAAGGGTGATGCTTGTCCAAATGCACTTCATTCTCTTATTCTCAGACTCATCATTAGAAGTTAAGAGTGATTTATTAAGGATGAAAAATTCATTTGAGATTAATTTATGCAATTAACAATTTACATCTTAACAGTTTCACTAATCATACATGCTTTTATTCATCTGCAAATGATGAAGTGCTTTACGTCTCATTCATTTATTAAATAAAACTCTTAAAATGTAATCCAGACGGTCTCCCTACATCACAGTCCTGTACATGGATGGGTGAACAGCTAATATTTGATAAAATGGGTGAAAAATGATCACATTTGTCATTTGCAGTGCAACGATCATGCAATAATCATGAAATAAAGAACTCAGGAATCATGACAAATGTAAGTGAAAAATGCTTCACCTTTTCATTGATCTGACTTTCACTGAGGTTTCTTAAGAGCTGATCGATCGATGTATAAGGCAGCCATACCAGGGATGCTGTAGCTGAGAGCGGCCGCTGTCAGGAAATCAAAAGACAATAATAAATACACTGCGCAAAAGTCTTAAGCACATGAGATGTTTGACAAGTTTGCAAACATTCCTTTGCAAAGAGTGTAATAATCTAGTAAGATTAGATGTCTATATCAAGCATACATAAACACACTGAGGATTGCATTTCAGAAGTTTTTACTGTTTTTTTTAATGCAGGGCTTTTATCAATCTATTCCTGCATGTGAAAGGTTAATGAGATGCCTAAAATATGAGGCTCTATAGGACTGGATTGTGAAACCCTGCTGAATGAATATTAAACATACAAATTACATATACACTTATATTTCATAATAAATAGGCACACAGATTTGAACCGTACCAAATTAAATGTGTTATTAAAGACTAAGGCTATGATAACAAATATAGTGACTGTAGGGCACTGTAAAAAACAAACAAACAAACAAACAAACAACAACCCTGCTTGTCCACAGTTTAAATGCCCATAAAAACGCACCATTCACTGCTTTAAAGAAAATCACCGGAAAGTGGATTGCTATCATATAGCACACCTAGGTTCCTAACTGATGACGAAGAATTGACAGAGCAGCCATCAAGTGTTAGACAGTGTTCTAGGTTATTACATGCAGAGGTTTTTGGTCCAATAATTAAAACCTCAAATGTTTTTTATATCAACTATGCATTTCATTAGTTTTGCAAATTGGTATGTTTCTTCGGAAAAACTATGTAGAGCTGAGTATCATCAGCATAAAAGGTGAAAGCTAACACCATGTTTCCTGATGATTTCTCCCATGGGTAACATTTAAGGCGTGAAAAGCAACGGTCCAAGCACTGAGCCTTGTGGTACTCCACACTGCACTTGTATGATACCTCATCATTCACTGCTACAAATTGAGTCGTAAAGTAAATGAATATATCCACAAACTGCAAATGTATATTCTTTGATGACCAGCTGACCTTCAAAGAGCACATTGCAAAGACTGCTCGATCTTGCAGGTTTGCACTACACAACATCAGAAAGATCAGGCCCTTTCTGACAGAGCATGCTGCACAACTTCTTGTCCAGGCCCTTGTCGTTTCTAGGCTGGACTACTGCAATGCTCTTCTGGCTGGACTTCCATCAAACACAATCAAACCTCTACAAATGATTCAGAATGCAGCGGCTCGACTGGTCTTCAATGAGCCCAAAAGAGCCCATGTCACACCTCTCTTCATCTCCTTGCACTGGCTACCTGTTGCAGCTCACATCAAGTTCAAGACACTGATGCTTGCATACAGAAAGACCACAGGCTCAGCACCCTCCTACTTCCACTCACTATTACGAATCTACATCCTCTCCAGAAGTCGGAGATCTGCTAGTGAGCGACGCCTTGTGGTACCATCACAGAGAGACTCAAAATCACTCACACAAGGGCTGCACAATTAATCGAATTTCTAATCGCGATTACGATTATGGATGCCACGATTACGTAATCGTTCAAAGCCGCGATTACAAAAATAAATAAACAATTAAAAATGCCCACTTGCATTATTCTGTGTGCTTAAAAGATGATTGCAGCGCGGGGTTTAACAAACTCAAACACACTGGATAAAATACATTTTGTGTAACTGATAGTCGTTGTCACTCTGTTGTGCATGATAGATATGTTAAACGCCAAACGTGTCAAAAGCGGAACAAAATAGCGGAACTCGTTTGAACTGCGCGCCACACTGACCTTTTATCCGTGCTCCTCAAAAGAAAACAGCGCAGCGCGAGCTTAGAGCGTATGCGTTTATTACAGTGACCAGTCGCGCTCACGCACTAAACAACGCTGTGAAATCCAGTAAGAAGCGCTCGAGTTCAGCGCAGAGTTCTCCCGTACAAATCACATCTCTTTAATTTAAACTAAAGCCAAATAAATCGGAGCTGTTAAGGCGCGGTCACACTAGACTTTGAGCATGCGAAATCGTTTCGCATGCTGCAACGGTCGTGATATGACGTCACGCTGTGCAGCGTCTTTTCAAAAACTTAAATTCAACAAAACATACAATCTACTCCACTTTCCTGCAACGCTGCATTTTTAAATTTGTTCTTTTAATTCAGATACGAGGTCATGCTGTGACGTATCGATCTGCCGTTGGTCACACGGTATCACGTGATGTGAATTCGCAGGCCAGAATTCACCAAGTTTGAACTTTGGAACACAGCGAAATATCTTCGCACTGGCTTGCGTTTACGGTCTGACGCATTCGCATGTGTATGAATGGAAGTCAATGGAGTGAAAAGTGCAGTGTGACCGCGCCTTTATTCTTATCAACACTGACACAGCAAGCCGCAGAAACAGTGCAACAACGATCCAGTTAGAAGACGTTTCAATCCACAAATCACCCACATTTACCATAGTTTTACTGTAGTAACACTAACGGTAACAATGGTACGATGACAGAAAAGTAGGATATTAATATTGAGTATTATTAATATACTAAATATGTTAAAGGAGTAATGGAATATAATTACATTATTTTGTTAATTATTCTATCAGTTGATGTGGATTTGTAATTGACTGAATGCCTTTAAGCTACTGTTTTTCAATGCAAACACCATAGAAACCATATAGTTAGGCTACTTTTTTTTACCATGGTAACGAGGTGATGTACTTTTGTACTTTATGTACATAACGTATAAAAGATGAGGCTGTTACAGTTTTCACAATGGTACTGTCAAATGTACATCTGCATCCCAACTCAAGCTCCTGCTACTCTGAACTCAAGCTCCTGTTCTAATGTGCATTTCTAAGAGACAAAACTTGCAATATTACATGTTCAGTGCTACCAAATCAGGTGCTGGTGCCACTGCTCTCCAATGTTATTCTGGAGCCCTGATAATAGAAATTGTACTGTAAAATGTTCTGTTTAATTGTAAATGAAATATATAGCTTTAGTAAACCATTTTTTCTTTTTTTTCTTTTAGTTTTAGTATAACATTATTATACCATGCATAATTTTACCTTTTTTGTTTAAAGAAGAAACCAAACATGTATAGTTGACATTTGAGGCTCAATGCTATAGAAAAGCAATAAAAGTTCAGGAAGAGTGTTTTCAGCCTTTTTTTATATATATATTTTATATGAAAATATGGCATGCAGCTTCAAACAATGGCATAAATCTGTTCAAAATAATCGTTAGTAATAATCGCAATTACAATCTCAAGGGAATAATCGACAATTATGATTTTTGTCATAATCGTGCAGCCCTAACTCACACCATTCCTGGCTGGTGGAATAATCTTCCCACCCCTATCCGGAATGCTGGATCCCTGTCAATCTTCAAGCAACGACTGAAAACTCATCTCTTTCGGCACTACTTGACTTCATCCTAAACTTAAAAAAAACTTAATCTTTTCCTTTATCTTTCTCTCCTTCCTTTGCTAGCTTGTACTTATTTGAACAATGACTGAGACTTGGTGTTACGAGCACTTCCTCTGTCTGATCGCCTCTTCAAGATGAATTGCTTTATGTATTCCCCAATTGTAAGTCGCTTTGGATAAAAGCATCTGCCAAATGACTAAATGTAAATGTATATTCATTATTTGCAATCTTAGCAAATAACATCCTTAATGTCTACTACAGACCATAAAGTTTTCATTAATTTTGGATTGTTGTGATAAAAATCAAATACTTATTCAAGTTTTAATAGTAGTCAGAACTACATACCTCTATACCAAAATACTGATGTCCCTTTCCAAGCAGAGCATCCACATACTCCAGCACGAGCTCAGCTGCGGACTCCAGCTGATCATAGTTCAGATAGAGTCGCAACAGTGTTGCAGCATCAATTTCCTGAAAGAGAAACACAATCATCCTTTATGTGTTATACAAACTGAGAACAGGGACAGTGTACAAATCATGTCTGTAAACGTACAAAGCAAAGCTTTGCTTTTATTTACATTTTTTACTATGTAAACAAGCAATAAACATTTTTTTCATTAGTGAATATTTCAAAACCTATTAAGAACATGTCTGCCTTATATTCCAATTTAAATTTTGAGAAGCACAACAGCAGCAAATCAGTTCCACGTAAATTTGATAGGACACTGACTTGCTGTGATCATTTTACAACAAAGTGACAATGATCTGGGTAATTTTATAGAAAACTACCAAAGATTGTAAAAGCATTGATGTTGTATATACAGTTGCACTGGTCGTAAACTACAAAAGAGTTCACAACTTTATACAAGGCTCTTAATAATCATAATTAAACTAAGCGAACAAAATCAATTTAAGGGGTCATGAACAGCATTTCCTTTTGATTTTATGTTTGCTGAGGTGCACAACATGTTAGTATGCTTTTTACATCAAAACCCAATGAGGTGAGAAATGAAAAGCTAGTTCTACCCTGATTTTAGCTCTGATTTAAACACTCTGTTTACAGGGTCATGCATCCTTTATGACTTACATCACTAGGGCCCTATGAAATCCATTTTATTTTTTCCCAAATTCAATTTTTTTCGTTTAAATTTTTCTGGATTCCATTTTTCTTTCCGTTTGAATTTTTCTGGACTCCTTTTTAATGGTTAAATTAAATTGTATTAATCAAAAAGCATGTCTAATGAATTAAAATCATGAAACTTTTTCAATTTAACATCAATTTATTATAAGTTTAACAACAATAAAACATAAGGTGAGAAATAATAAAACATTTCATAGGGCCCTAAACATGTAATTTTTTATCAAATTATGTGTTTTAGCATGTCTAGTTATTTGAATGCATAAAAACAACTTTTATTTATTCTTACAATAGCCTTATGAATTTTTTTTTCCCTCAGAAATTCTGTGTTGGGCATTTTAATTTTTCTGGTTATCAAATGAAGGCATTAAACATTAAATTAATTTATCTTTTAAATAATGAAAATTAAACATTTTATTTTTTGGCAAATAAAGGAGATTTAGCTACAATTAAAATTAAAACATGGAAGAAATAATGTGTGATTATTCCTTAAAAATAAAGTTAACAATTGTTAACAGTAGTAGTGTGTATATTCTACTAAATAAAAAGTAATATTTCTGGCACAATGTTTTCAAGTTAAACTGAACTTTTATTTTGATGGGTTGCCGTGAATAGGCCTACCTTTAAATTTCTGTGTATATGATATGATGCTATTTTTACTCAAATCAAAGTGGAAAATGTCCAGGAACTGACTCTCAGAGCAGCTCTGGAGATGTTCATGTATTTATGTCCTCATTTAGTGAGACGGCAGATGCTGAAATCAGCACGAGCATCACACGCACTTCAGTTTGTGTAGTAAATGAAACTGCGCATCTGCGTCATTCATTCACACAGAGACACACAGAACATGCAGGATTTATATTTAAATAATCTTTTTGCGGCTTAATATTTACAGATACTAGTCCATATTGTGATTTGTTTTAAGAATAAAGACCTACTTTTGATACATTTTTTGATTAATTTTAACTTTGACAAATTCCGTGACATTCCACGTTAAACTGTAATTTCTGTTTTTATAACTTGATTCTGTCCGCGTTTTCCACATCATAAAGAACATGAAGTACAAAATTTGTTTGCCAGCTTCATTTAAAAAAAATGGAATAAACGCTGTTTTTGGACAAGTAAGTTTTAAGGAAAACAATTTTTTTATTCATGACCCCAGCCTATTAGATGTAATGCTGAGGAAAAAAAACAAACATAAAACATCCACCTTGTAGGAATTGAGCAGACAATCAGGCACTGGCACCCCATGTGACAGAAGCTTGTTGATGACACAGCGATGATATTGAGCGTTCTGTGAGGGATATTTCTCCAAATAATGAGCTAACAGCCGCCAAGCTTCATCTGTCGCGCTGTGTGGAGAGAAATTCAGTTTAGGAAGACAGAGCAAAGTTCATTGTAATGAGTATTTTAGTATCTTAACAGACCTGGACTCTTTAGTAGTAATAATAGTTGGCAACTGATTAGCTGCAAGCCAGTTCCACACCTCTGTCTGGTCCTGATCGCCTTTATACTGCAGTTTAATACACCTACACACACACACAGACATATATGCCGTGCAGAAGTCAGAACTAAAAACAGCCAGCTGATTTTAACTGGGCAAACACAGGAGCGATCAACTTACTTGAAGGTCAGTGCTTCAAAGACGGGTGTGAGGGACAAGTTAAAGGTCTGACATAGTGTCAAGGCTGTGTCAAAAAGTCCTGTTTGCACCAGCAGAGCCACCATCTCTTGTGAAGATGCACCTCCTGTAAGAGAAATAACACCAGGATCAAGTTAACCTTTTAACACTAGAACCACCACAGGGTAAAGTTTACCCATGGCTGTTCTTCAACTGTACATAACAGATTTTCAACAAAATATCCAAGTCTCAATTATTGATTTACAATAAAAAAAAAAACACGAAATTATATATCCCTGTTGTTAAAAAAAAAAAAAACGGGGCATTTATACCTAGGGATGGGTATAGTTTACATTTTATCGATACCGGTACTTATCGATACTGTTATCGATACTATTTGGTGCAAAAAGACACTGGGAAGCAACTGTTTGGTTACCCACATTCTTCAAAATATCTTTTTTTGTGTTCAGTACAAGAATAAAAATTAATAAAGGTTTGGTACAACATGACAGTGAGTAAATAATGACAGAATTAAAATTTTTGGGTGAACTATCCCTTTAATGAAAATCGGCAGCATGTTTAGTTCTGTCCCTTTAAGACCTGCAAGCATCTGTTTCTCTCTCTCTCGACTGTTCACTTTCACTTTAGACATAACTGTGTTTATATGTAAACCGTGTGTGTTTTTGACATTATTAGCGCAATCAGACGATAACTAAGATAACTAAGTAATCATGTGCTGCTTGACCGGCCTTTAGTGTATGCACGCTTCAGGTGTAAGCGCTCTGAATAAACGGATGTCAGACCAGCACGCGATTGAAATGTTTAACCGTCAAGGTAATAATTTGTGATTGCGAATAAGTGCAGCATAAGAGTGCAACTCTACCACTGAATCAACATTTGATGTGAATGTGTCTCGTGAGTTGCAGTTTTGGAGCTGGAGCCGGGAGACATAGTAAATACAGCACATTGCTTGAGGTAGATGTTGTGTTTTGTTAGTAAATGTTTCATTATATTACTGGTGTTGCCTCCTTTGTTCACTATTACACTACTGCATATTGCATCTGACGCTGGTGTGGCTTAGTTTTGTAACGTGAGCCCACACTTTCGAATGTTTCACTCTTGCCGCCACTGATTGCACGCAAACACACACGCGCATGGATATCACACGCAAGTCGAGCAAATGTCGGCCACATCATTCAGTGAAGAAAAATGTCAAGCAGCAGCTTCTAATTCGTCTTTAACATTGAAGTATACGGAGATAAAACAACGCAAGTATCGATACCAGTATCTTTTGTCCTGAAGCTTACCGGTAGTCCAGTATTGACCCAATTACGTACCGGTCCAAAAAAAATACCGGTTCTCGGTACCCATCCCTATTTATACCTATAAGTGCCATTGGGTCAAATTTACCCATGTAACGCCTTTATTGTTGTGCTATCATTGAGCAACGCGTTGGCTTACTGTAAAGAGTCACAAAATGCACGTTCAACTAAAGTTTGATCCTACTCATAACTGTTAAAACTTTGGATTAATTATACATTTTTGTTTTGCAATTTTTTTTTATCGTTTATTGTTTGCTACTGTGTTGCTATTAATTCTAGTCTGCCCATTTCCTTAAAAAAAAATCAGATCTATGATGTAATGAATAAAACTATTTTTGTGATTACTTCAAGTTTATTGGTGTTGTTCTCTTACTCAAATTATAAACGAAAAATATACGATAAACGACAACAAAAAAAAAGAATAATTAATTAGGTGAAACTGCGCTTGAATTTGTTGTTGCATCATACATCCTATGCAGTGCAGTGCGGTGAATTATTATTGCTCATTATAGCATATTTAGGGTATTGTAGCAATTGAAATAACATGGTTTATCTTAAAACACTGAATTATAATATAACACCACCCAAATATGTATTTATTTTCTTCTAATTCTTGTCATCATTAGGGGTGAAATTAATTGTAGCATCGATGCATCGCGATGCGGACTTGGACGATTCTGCATCGATGCAGTAATAGACCATAATCGATTATAGCCAATGACGTCATTCGCATACACGCTTGTAACGCGAGTATTAAAAGTGCACTCTCTATTTTAAAATCTGAGCTTGGCTTTTTCCCGCATATAGCACGTGTGTGCGCTAGAGACAATCACGGCGGGCTTCATTGCACAGAATATGCGCTGTGAGACACGTGCGTATTTGCTTGACTGTGCTTCCACTCGTTGTTATTTTAGTCTTTTACTTTAGATATGCTTTCATTTCTGCCGTTTGTAATGCAGTACGTATTAGATGCACAAAACTCACATACTGACAGACTTTCACGTGCTCTTTGTGTTTGTTTGTCCTGAAGCTCGCGGCTGCGGTTAAATACACTTGCATCTCCGAATATGAAATTGATGTAAACAGTCAGTTATGTTTTCAGAACAGGACAAAACATCTGATAAGTCGAAATAGATCTGTGCATTTGTGTGAATGCAGTCTATTAAAGCTGCCAGTGTCTATGATCTCATCAGTAATAATCAAATGGCAATAATGCTGATTAAAAAGAAAAACCCATTACTATGATTCTGTAAACTTTCGATACTTAAAGCACTCCCAGATACTGAAAGTGATTTTTGTTTATCACTTGTAATTGTCTTTTCCCTCCTTTATTACTTTATATTTGCTTGTATGTTTTGAAACTAAATTTACTTTGAATTCTTAACAATAATTAATAAATTATATATTAATTAATTAACTAACAATTATTTAAAAAAGTAGCCTGCTTATATAATTTAATAAAAATGCACAAAATAAATTTGATATAATCGTGATTAATTGTGATATCGAATTGAATCAAATCGTTGACATGATAATCGTAATCTAATTGAATCGTGAAACCAGTGCCGATTCACACCCCTAGTCGTCATTGCAGGTGAGTTTATATTCACCGTTACAAGAAGTGATTAGTGTAGCCTGCTTAAAATAGCTGTGAACTTACTGTGAAATAGCTTTGTACATAGTTGATGACTAAAACAACAGGACAAAAACATAGTTGATGACTAAAATTAATCATTTCATGACTCTAGACATTAATTTGTGTAGATAGTGGCATAATACAGTGACGTAATATGTTTTTTAGCTATATCAAAACAGTAGTCATGTGCATGGGTAAATTCTACCCACTGACAGTTTTAGGTATACAGCGACCTCTGGCGTTTTAAGTGTTAAAAGAGCTCAGGCAATAGTTGACACTATTCAGGCTAAATGTTCAGTTTTTGTTTGCAAGTGGAAAAAATAAATAACGAAGTATAGCCATGAAAAAGCACACCCCATGAAAAGTTCATAAATGAGGGCATATTCATAATGGATCTCAATTTGAACAGCACTGATAGGCAACCTTTAGCATTCAGTGGTATTGCCTGCTTTGGCAGAAATAACCTCTTGTGATTCTTACAATGGTACAATTGGGAGAATTTGCTGCTCATTCCTCCATGAAGGATTCTTTGAACTGAGAACTATATAAATGCATCATTCATTCATCATTCATTCATTCATATTGAATTTAGATTTGTAGATAGAAAAGTAGATGTGCGTTTGTGTGTGAAAAGAGAGGAGAGAGTGTAGCATCAGGATATTAACAAGGTTGTTAAAAAATAAAAAACAGCAGCAGCTCACGTTAACCCGTTTCATCCTGTAAATCAATACACAAAAACATGACGTTCAGTTTCTGAAGTGTAAGGTAAATTTTTTTCCATTATCCCATAATCACCAGAAGCCTGGATGTAGTTTCGAGATTGTGTTCATAGCTCAAGAAAGCTTAACTGTAAAAAAAGTGCATTAGAAAAATTCAACTGTACATAATGCAGAATATAAGATTGTCATACCAGTGATATTGACAACAATTTAAAATTGGACAAAAGTGTCTTCTAAAAGAAAGCATGTATCCCTCATGTCATTACCTGCGATGGCGGCTGAGGAGGGGTCCTGCTGAGCCAATGTCAGTCGACTCCGAGCAAGAACATACTCTTTCTCCAAGTCTCCAAGCTCAAGAATGTCGATCTGTTGACTTACTGTGATCACATGACAAGCAACTTTGAAACGTGCAGCATTTAAAAACAACACAACACTAGACTTTGCTGATATTTATAACTATATAATAAATGCACTGATTATCAGATTAATAGGCCAATAGTTTTAAAAATCTACACCGCCGTTCAAAAGTTTGGGATCAGTAAGATTATTTATGTTTTTAAAGATTCTTGTGCTTAAGGCTGCATTTATTTGATCAAAAAACAGTAATATATAAGAAAAAAAGCAGTAATATACAGTAATATACAGAATAAACCATAATAAGCAGTAATAAACAGAAAAAAAACAGTAATATTGTGAAATATTATTACAACTTAAAATAACAGTTTTATATTTTAATGTACTTTGAAAAAAAAATATATTCCTGTGATCAAAGCTGAATTTCAGCATCATTACTCCAATCTTCAGTGTTACATGATCCTTCAGAAATCATTCTAAAATACTGATTATTATTATCTTTGTTAGAAACAGTTGTGCTGCTTAATATATTTTTTTTTATAACCGTGATATTTTTTCAGGACTCTTTGATTAATAAAAAGTTCAGAATAACAGCATTTATTCAAAACAGCAATCCTTTGTAACATATACACTACTGTTCAAAAGTTTGGGGTCAGTACATTTTTCTTTCTTTCTTGAAAGAAATTAATATTTTTATTCAGCAAGGATGTGTTAGAAAGTGACAAAAATTGATAGTAAAAACTTCTATTGTTAGAAAAAATATATATATTTCAAATAAATATTTATTTTTAATGCTTTTTACTTATCAAAGCATCCTGAAAAAAAGCATCATAGGTTCCCAAAAAATATTGAGCAGCACAACTGTTTTCAACACTGATAATAACTGAGTATCAAATTAGCATATTAGGAAGATTTCTGAAGGATCATGTGACACTGAAGACTGGAGTTATGATGCTGAAAACTCAGCTTTCATCACAGAAATAAATTACATTTTAAAGAATATTAAAACAGAAAAACGTTATTTTAAATTGTTACAATATTTCTATATTTGTGATTAAACAAATGCAGCCTTGATGAGCATAAGGGACTTCTTTAAAAACATAAAAAATCTTACTGATCACCAAACTTTTGAACAGCAGTGTACATATTTGAATGAAAACTGTAAAACATACAATATTTTGATAAGAAATAAGATATTCATTCAGCATTTGCACTGGCTGATTCAGTTCATGATTCATTAAAATGCATCATTCATTCATTCATTCATTAGACTGATTCAAAATGATAATTTGATTGTCTTTTGGACCAACCGATTACAAGAACCAGATTTATACTACAATGATCATCCTATACGTTTTGCATGCAGCCAGCAAAACAACAATAGCAAAAGATATGTGATAACCACACATTACATTTTAATTATCTTCAATGATTGTTTGTATCAAGACTAAGGCATTAACTAGGCTAACTATTATTTTGAACATTTTGATAGCTAAAATGTTAAGTGGGGGACATGTAGCAAAATGTTTAATAGACAACTGAGTGTTCAGGTTCTTCACCTGTCAATAAAAATACTGAATTCTAAATTACCAATATGACTACAGATCATTGATTACAGGTGCATCTCAATAAATTAGAATGTCGTGGAAAAGTTCATTTATTTCAGTAATTCAACTCAAATTGTGAAACTCGTGTATTAAATAAATTCAATGCACACAGTAGTTTAAGTCTTTGGTTCTTTTAATTGTGATGATTTAGGCTCACATTTAACAAAAACCCACCAATTCACTATCTCAACAAATTAGAATACTTCATAAGACCAATAAAAAAAACATTTTTAGTGAATTGTTGGCCTTCTGGAAAGTATGTTCATTTACTGTATATATGTACTCAATACTTGGTAGGGGCTCCTTTTGCTTTAATTACTGCCTCAATTCGGCGTGGCATGGAGGTGATCAGTTTGTGGCACTGCTGAGGTGGTATGGAAGCCCAGGTTTCTTTGATAGCGGCCTTCAGGTCATCTGCATTGTTGGGTCTGGTGTCTCTCATCTTCCTCTTGACAATACCCCATAGATTCTCTATGGGGTTCAGGTCAGGCGAGTTTGCTGGCCAATCAAGCAAAGTAACACCATGGTCACTGAACCAGCTTTTGGTACCTTTGGCAGTGTGGGCAGGTGCCAAGTCCTGCTGGAAAATGAAATCAGCATCTCCATAAAGCTTGTCAGCAGAAGGAAGCATGAAGTGCTCTAAAATTTCCTGGTAGATGGCTGCGTTGACTGTGGACTTCAGAAAACACAGTGGACCAACACCAGCAGATGACATGGCAGCCCAAATCATCACTGACTGTGGAAACTTCACACTGGACTTCAAGCAACATGGATTCTGTGCCTCTCCACTCGTCCTCCAGACTCTGGGACCTTGATTTCCAAATGAAACGCAAAATTTACTTTCATCTGAAAAGAGGACTTTGGACCACTGAGCAACAGTCCAGTTATTTTTCTCCACAGCCCAGGTAAGATGCTTCTGACATTGTCTCTGGTTCAGAAGTGGCTTGGTAGCCCTTTTCCTGAAGACGTCTGAGCGTGGTGACTCTTGATGCACTGACTCCAGCTTCAGTCCACTCCTTGTGAAGCTCCCCCAAGTGTTTGAATCAGCTTTGCTTGACTGTATTCTCAAGCTTGCGGTCATCCCTGTTGCTTGTGCACCTTTTCCTACCCAAATTCTTCCTTCCAGTCAACTTTGCATTTAATATGCTTTGATACAGCACTATGTAAACAGCCACACCTTTCAGTAATGACCTTCAGTGACTTACCCTCTTTGTGGAGGGTGTCAATGTTCGTCTTCTGGATCATTGCCAAGTCAGCAATCTTCTCCATTATTGTGGTTTCAAAGAACAAGAGATACGGAATTTATACTGTATGGATGGTCATTTATTGAAACTCAAATGTAAATATTCTAATATTTTGAGATACTGATTTTTGACTTTCATGAGCTGTAAGCTCTAATCATCAAAATTAAAACAAAAAACTTTTGAAATGTTTTACTTTACACGTAATGAATCTAAAATATATGAAAGTTTCACTTTTTGAAATAAGTTACAAGAAAAAATTAACTTTTCCACGAGATTCTAATTTTTTGAGATGCACCTGTAAGTATTAAACGGGAAAACAGAGTATAGTCCACACAATTTTACAGGGTGTTTTTGGGAGTAATTACCTGGATTTGCAGCAAATTCTCCTTCATAGTTCCTTTTCGGTGATGTGCCTGGTCGCTCATACTGGTCAACAGTCAAGTCATGATATATATTAAAATACATTAATATACGTTACAAAATTGTGTTACAGATATATACACACATAGTACTGTGCAAAAAGCTTTAGATGCTTCACAAAACTTGTGCACAAAACTCATACAACGTACTGATTATATTTACTGTAGATTAAAGAAGTTAATTGATAAAATCTATTCACAGCATTATTTTTGAAAACACCCTTACTTTACAGACATGCCTTCTGCGTTGTGTATATAAGTCTTGGACACTTGAAACAACAATTGTGGTTATTCTGACAGGATGCTGTGTAATGCTAGTTCTGAGAAAAGCTCTAGCATTATTTGTTTAACAGATACCTCTTGGTTTTTCTTTTGATATTTTTGTATCCAATGCAATGAAATTCAGACATCTTTATGTGTGACTCATTAAAACTCATGTATACACATATTCATATGTAGGTCTACATGTATTTATTTTCATTCTTACTGAGCTATTCTCTGACTGAGCACTCCATGTAAGGAACTAAAAATGTTTCAGATGCTTACCGCTGCTCCAGACGAGGGCTGCACAATCCAGGCGTAGTTCGGATGAACGAGACGCAGACAGTTGAGGGCAGCTAGATAACAGTTGACCTGCTTCTGGAGACCGCGCAGAGTTCGCACCTCACGGCCCAGACGCATACCGTACTCAAACATCACTGTACCGGCTTAAACAAACAAACAAATCACTGTTGGATTAATGGCCAAATCCTGCCTGAATATAACAATTATTTTTATTGCTCATTTGAATAATAAATCAATAATAACTATAAAACTGCAGGAGGGTTTTATTATTACTATTTTTTAATTCAATAATTAATCCTTTCCCCCAAAAAACTTGAAACATCATTGTAATGCTGACCCATCAATTTTACCTTTCCTATAGTTGTGCCGATTGATATGAAAAGCATACAGGAGCTCATAGTAGTTGTGAGTCATGAGGTCCACAGCTCTCGCGCGAGACTCAATTATGCTGACCACCTGAAGAACACAAAGACCAAAACA